>CM065478.1:75957957-76548290 GCA_032873175.1 Leptopilina drosophilae | reverse complement strand
TTGAACCAAACTTATTTTTATTGAACCAAACTTATTTTTATTGAACTAATGTTGTCGCGATGCGAATAATAAAATTAAGAAATAAAATATAATAAATACGAATTTGAAGAATGTGTGAAACATCAATTAAAATGTCATTAACGAGGTGTGATTGAGTCATAGTCAAATCAATATTAAAGGCAAAATCAATTAAGAGACGAAAGGTTAGTACTCGATATACCGTCACACAGGATAGACTATAATTTATAACGAATTTTATTGAGAAAACTTTAATCTAATATTTATATAATTTAATCGAAATAATTTAGTAACAAAAAAAAAACATATGTGGAGTGACTTTCAAAACAATGTAAAGAATAAATTAGCTGTGAATAAACCAAAAGAAAATTTTAAATAATTATTTGTATTACTTTGTTAAAGTTAGTTTGTGAAATAAATATAAACCTTAATGTGAAGTGAATGTGTAATTATTCATTTTTTCGCCAACCTATCAATAAAACTCTATCAAACTTTAAAATTTATTAAATTGTGATCATTTAAACAAACAAACAAAAGTGAATTGGTAGTGTTGAACAAATGTATTGAATCAAAATTAAATTAATAAATAAATTAAATTAAATTAAATTTTCTCAGTGTACCATCAGCGTTGACACAAAAAATAAATTTCAACTCTTTCAAGCATTTAAATCTTTTTCAAATATTTAATAATTTTAAAGAATATTTATTATAAAACAAAAAATCACCCAATCCGAAATGCTCAATTTCTTAGGTCCCTGGAGTTGGATTATTTTAATCCTTTTTGGTGTTACTTTAATACCTAACGATTTACCGTACGTTCAAACGAACGAAATAGTTTTTATTGAATATGTTTTAATAAATTATTAATCGTACAAAAATTTTAAAACTAAAATTTTACGTTTAGAACCTTAGCAATTAATTTTTTGGATAGTGAAGCAATATAATTACAGAGGAATTTGAAGAAGACAAAAATTAATTTTTGTTCATTTGAACTTTCAGAACTTTAGGATCTTAATTTTATGATCCAAAAGTTCTGGACGTTCAAATGAACAAAAATTAATATTTTTCTTCTTCAAATTAAGTTTTTATTTTAATATTTTCTGTTTCTATGAACAAAATTCTTTATATTGTTTCTGATTATAAAATTTAAGCTTTTAATTTATATTATAATCAGTAAGTTTTGAAAATATTGTTAATAAAAAGTATTTCGTTCATTTGAACGTTCAAAACTTGTGAATTATAATTATTCGGGAATTTTTGAATTAAATATTTCTCAAAAAATAAAAAACTTCAAATAATTTACAAAAAAAAAGGAATTCAACTTTTTAAAAAGTTAATTTTACATAATTGTTAGTAAAAAAACAAGAAAAATTAAAATTTTTAAAGATCTTTGATTTAAAAATCCAATCCAAAATCCAAATCCAAAATTTCAACCAAAATTAATTTTTAAATAAATTTTCTTTTTAATTCTACGAGAATTTAATTATTGTAATATAAAAATTAATAACTAAGTAAATAATTAAATATTTTTTAAAATTATTTTCTCATAAAGAATTTCATCAACAAATTTTCAAATAATTGAATTTATTGGAGGAATGTTGATAATAATTTTAAAGAATAATAATTATTACTATTGTTGCGAGGAATTCGATTAAAATTGTATTCAAATTAATTTCAACTCTGTGAAAAGTTTTATTATGTTTGAAAATAATTAATTTTTTAAGAATAATTTTATTATTTTTGAAAATACTTTAATTCTCCCTAAGAATTTTTGAAAATAGTTGAATTTCTACGAAGAATTTTATTACTTTTAAAAAAAATTTTATTCTTGTGATGAAATTTTTTATTAATGAAAAATAATCAAATTAACAAAAAAAATTATTATTTACCATTATTTATTAAAAAAATTGAATTTTGCAAAGAATTATATTAAAATTACTAAAAACAATAAAAATTATATAAGAAGAGTTTTGGACCTTTATCAAGATTTTTAATATTTTTGCAATGAATTGAAATTATAATTAAAAAAAATTAATTAAATATGAAAAATTTAAATTTCAGAAAATTTTAATTTTAACGCTTTTTAAAATTCAATTATTTAATAAAATCCACTGTATAATGTTTTTATTTTTGAATTATCATACAAAAATATTACTAAAAATCATTTTTAAAAGACTTTTTATTAGACAATTCTAAAAGAATTTAATTATTTAAATAGAAAAATAAATAATTTATTAAATAATGTAATATTTTTTAAAATTCAATTTTCATAAAGAATTTTCCATCAACAAAATTTTCAAATAAATTTTTGACGAATTTCAATTACTGTTTGAAGACTAACTACATTTTTTCGAAGACTTAGATTAATTATTGGATTAAAAATAATTGAAATTCTGCTACTAGTGTTATTTATTTATATAAAAAATAATTGAATACCTGTAAAAAAAAATGTTGTTTATTATTTATAATAATAATTTAAATATTTGATTGGAATTTTTTAAAAAATTTGGTGTCCAAATTATTTTGGAGATTTCATTATAATATTTATTATTGTTTATTTGAGACTAATATTTCTCTCTTTAAATTGCAATATATCATCTAAATTATTTAGTCCAAATACAAAATTTATTTGCACCAAAACACAAGTATAATTTTGGAGTCTAATATTTTTCATTTGTTTCTATTAACTATTATAGTTGTATTTAAATCAAGTCATTATTTGAATTAAATATTTTGATATTAAAAAAAAATCATTAATCAGATTGCCATTAAATTATTTAATTGTTCTGAAGTAATAGTTATTTGATTCAAATATATGTTATTCTCAATATAATTTATGGTATTCAAATAAATTTTATTCAAGATAATTGATATGGTATTCAAATAAGTCATTTTTATTCAAATGAATATAAATATTTTAATTAGATCCAAATAAAAATTATTGGAACCAAATAAATATTTTTCAAATAATTCTTCAATTAATACAAGTTAAATAATTATTTTTCACTGCATCCAAAATATCGTAAATTTTGCTTATCGAAATCTAAGAAATTTCCTTTCTACCAGTACCTCAATAAAAATCCTTGATCGTCTCCCCCTAATTTCCAAAACAAAAAACATCGTCTAAAAAAAAAATTCTGTACCCTATCAACTTTCCATAAAAGTAAAACTAATATATTAAAAGAGAAATACAGTCAAAGATCGCCTGCGCCCTGTCAGACAGCTATCGCGAAAAGTTAATCAATAGCAAAAAAAAGTCTTAAAATTCTTGTTCGATTAAGAAAGCGAAGAAAAAAAAGTAAAGTATAGCTATCTTTTCGAGATCATAAATCACAAAGTCGGCCAACCGTCACTAATAAACTCTCAAACCCCCTCACCTCCCCCGAAAAAGGTGAGGCGCACGTCAGACTCGTTGAATTGGACACATGAGGATTATCAAAAAAACGAACATATAAATCTTACGTTTCGCTGGAATTTTTCGAGGTGTATTACCACAGCATAACCGTTCCTCATCTTTCACCACCACTTCAAAACAATGGATAAAGTTTACAACCAGCGTGGACGATTTGAGAATCATATATTTTGACGCCACATTCCGCTCGATCAACTGCGGTTCATACATTGACTGTGTAGTCATCATAATTTCCTTCCCTCGGAACGATCGCTTATTTGTCGTCGATATTCCTCTATAATGCGATCATGTTTGAGACCGACTATCTAAAATTTGAATCCAGTGTGCAATGGAGATCCTAAACTGCGAAACCTTTTTTTTCATTTTATTTTTTTTTTTTTTTATGTTTGCTAAAATGGGTCGTTTAAAACAAATATACTCTTTTTTTACATCCCATGTGTGCGGTTTTAGGAGAAAAAAAATGAAATGGACTATAAACAAAATTCTTTTTATCCAGAACCTTTGAATGGTTTATGGAAAAAATGGAATTACATATTCCGAAACTGCTTTAGTAGTTTGAGGGTGAGGTGCATTTCCCAAGGCTATCGATTGGAGCTAATTTATTGGATCAAGCTATTAATCCATTTTCCATTTACGACGCAGCTATGAAGAGTTTCCAACAATGGCATATATCATCTGAATTGTCCATTTTTACCGCGAATAACTGTATAATATTATAGAACTGTCATGTATCTACGAAGTGGCAATTTCTGAGACAGAAATGTCATTTTGCTGATACTGCTCGTTTCGAAACGGTCATTTATTGAATTCTTGCAAGATTAAAACAATTGCTAAATCTTCCAATTTAGGCACAATAGTTAAAAAATATCCATTACAAGAATGCAATTATTATAATAAATAGCATTTCGAATGAAAGATCCCCAAGTTTTGAAACATTCCAATGAACAAAATATTTTTATCTTTGAGAAAATATTTTTACGATATTACATTATTAATAATAAAAAAATTTATAAACTAAAATTTAAAACGTTTACAAACTCAGTAATTTATTTTTTTTGATTTATGAACAAGCAATCATAATCGGTTATAAAAAATTGTAATTTTTCAGTGAAGAAATAAATAAATTTCGTGCAGAACTTTAGGATCCTTTCAATTTCCTCAATTCTAATATAAATTTTATTATTTTCAGAAAAATATAAAATTTTAAACGTTACGACCCAAATTTCTACATCGTAACCGATCACAGAATCTTTTGGATGGTCCAACAGACATTATCAACTTCAAATTCAGTGCCAATGAGGCCTTCCTCTCGCGTAATAAGATAGCGCGGAAGCATTCCGAAAAACCACTAAAAATGTTTTAGAATTTTACTTAATAGGAACCCTAAAAGCACAAAAAAAATGTTCTCTTTAAAATAAAAAAAAATAGAATCATAAAAGTGTAAAATTTAATTTTCATATAAAGTCGAGTAAGATTTCTTTTAATTAAATATTCGGAAATTCTACACAAACATTAGAATTCTTAATGAGTCTCTCAAACATTTGGAACTTTGTAGCTATATGTGAATTCTTAATTTTATGAGGCAGGACAGATTGAGTCGTCCCAATATGTTAATTTATTCCGCAGCTCACTTTTTCAGACGTTAACATCAGAATCTGTGCGTACATTTTATTTTAAAATTGATTATTAGAGTAAGAAGCCTATAAATAAGATTTAAAAATATTACTTGATACGATAAAATTAATATTTTGTTTTTCCCTTATTTCCAGACAAATTTTTTAAACTTTTCCCAGACACTAAAAGAATCACTGTGATTTACTCCTCCAAAATAGAATATAATCATTGTTATTATTATCTATTTGAGGAAATTTCTCTAATTGTTTATATTTATTTTAAATTTTCAAACTTAACCTTGTTGTAATTCAATAACTTTTTAGAAAATTTATAAATGATAGATAATAGATGTCGAGTCCATTATATAATTTTCATGTTTTATAATAATAATTTTAAAAAATTAAATTTACAGAAAATAGTTAATAAAAATTCCTTCGCTGTAGAATGTTCAATTTATTATTTTACTAGTAGTTTCGGTAAGAGACATTTCTTTACAATATCTATTACGAGTTATAGAATTTAAAAGAAATTGTTTGAAAAAGAAAATTATTTAATTGGAAAGTAAAAACTCCTCAATAACTTATAATTGAAAATTTTGAAAAAGAATGATATTACATAAGATATAAAGATAATTAAAATTTTTATACGGAGAAATCTTCTAAAAGTGTGGTATTTAACATAGAATTGAACATAATTATCGTGTGTTAGAGTAGAATTCAATCTTAATTTCATTAA
Source organism: Leptopilina drosophilae (assembly GCA_032873175.1). Taxonomy (NCBI): domain Eukaryota; kingdom Metazoa; phylum Arthropoda; class Insecta; order Hymenoptera; family Figitidae; genus Leptopilina; species Leptopilina drosophilae. The sequence continues at coordinate 76,542,511 of CM065478.1, read as the reverse complement.
ATAATCACTCAATTCAAAGACCAGAATTCAATTAATTTCAAAAGTAATTAAATTGCATCTAGAAAATATAACATTAATATGAAAAAATATTTGTAAAAATTTAGGTCAAAATTTTTGAATAATCTTCATAAAGTATAATAATTTTATATCCTAAAAAATTTAATTGCTATTAAAATCTTTATATATTTTCAAAATATAACCTTATTCATGACGAAGATCAAATTATTATTTAAAATAATAGAACTTTTAATCTGTGAAATTTCAATTATTATGTAAAGTAATTCTAATAATATCGATTCGCAAGCAATTCAACTTGTCTTATTTTCAATGTAAATACAAAATTATTAGAAAAGATTTGACAAAATTCTAAGCGAAAATTTTATTTCTATATTTTATGAATAATTCGAAAAATCCTCGTAGCAATTTCAATTATTTAATAATTACGAATATTTTCCAATACATGAAAAATTCTATTTATTTTTCCACGAATAAATATTATGTGGTCGACAAGAATAAAATTTTTCAAAAAAATACAGTTTTTTCCTCTTAAAATAATAATAATTCTTCTCTGGAAAACAGTTAATGTTGAAACAAATTTTTTTGGAAAATCCTTCGTAAACAATTCAATTATATTTCATGAGATAATAGAAAAAATTCTCAAGAATTGAATGTATTTTAATGACAATATCGTGCATAAAAATAGATCGAATGCAATGAATTAATTAATGTTCTCAAAAAGTTTTCGAAACTTCAAATTGCGAAATCGATACAAATATTTGTCTTTGTTACTTCTTCTAAATTCCGTATAGTTATTTCTACTAGAAAAACAATATATTTTTGAGAATTAGAAGAACTAATTAATGTTTAACTAACTAAATTGCTCAAGTTGTCCAATAATCTTTCATAGTTTCAGACTGTAAATTAAATAAAAAAGAAACAAGTTGAAAAAATATATTCTGTTTCATATGAACGTTCAAAACTTTGGCCGCCATATTGATTAAAGGTTTGATATAAAATAGTCTTCGCCAAGAAATAATTTTAATTTTTTTTTATTTATTATCAGAAAAAATGTGGATTTATTTACCATACAAAAATATGCAAATCTAACCTGGTAATGTCTCCAGTGTATCTCAAAAAAGATAAATCGTTTTCAAAGAAAGAGGGTCGATCATAAGATCGTTTACACTCAAGAGTGGAGTAAACGCCCAGCACTGACAGTGTAAAACGGTCCATAATATGCGGGATTATCTGTTTTTGCGATCTTACAATGTGTCGTTTAAAAGGCAAGACCTTTAAGCCTAGGAGGTTGTAACTATTCACACAAGTATCCTGTGTTAGGGCAGTGAAGACAAAGGGTCGCAATTGGTTTTCTGAGTAATACTGGTAATTTTGCCGCAAATATAAATTAACAAAAATAATAATATTTCATCTCCCAATTATCACTTTTTTTAAAATACGGTTACTCTCACATCAATTTATTCCCTTGATGTGGTATTTTTCCTAAGCAAATCAACTATAACACAGTTTTCTTAAAAGAGTAACAAAATATGAGGTACTAAAGGTGATCAAATTGATTGTCAAAAAATCTGTTAATCAATATTTTTACATGAACGACATTTTTGGAATTTGAAGTGGATAAAAAGTCTGGATCTAATAAATTAATAAATAACTAATCCCCCATTTATACAAATTGAAGCCAATACACAAAAATCTAGATCACAATTTTTATTAAGATAGACTTTTTTTATGAATTGATGAGGACAAAAACCTTATAACCTGGGTCAAAGGTATTTATTTTATGATCGATATTTAATTTGGCGAATTGAGATGACAAAAATTTGAGGGTCCAATTTTAATTATTTTATCAACATTTTATCGACAAATGAATGCAAAATAATCTATAGATCAAAGTTTTTTATTTTGGTCCCAGATTATTTATGAATTGAAGCCAAGAAACTCGCAAGATCCGATTTTTTTTTATATTTGGATCTCACGAGTTGTATCTTGAATAGTATCAAAATGATATTAAAGTGTATCGAATTGCGATGACAAAAAATCTGGACCCATAATTTGTATTTAGATCCTCAGTTTAAGATATCAACTTATCGTTGGCAATTGATTGATACTTTGAAACTTAACCGTGGTGCCACATTTATTGAAATTGATAGATAGCCAAAAAACTGGGTGCAATTTTTATTTATTTTAGTGGCCACGATTTTTGGAATTGAATGACCATAAATCTGAGTAGTAATATTTATTTTTATTTTTTTATATAAAATCCTCATTATTTTGGCATTGATAAGACGCCGAAAAATCTGGGTCATGTTTTTTTATTTTTATTCACATTTTCTGAATTGATGATAAAAATCTGTGATTAATTTATTTTTTCAGCGATCGAACCAGTAAAAGTATTTAAAAAATAACCGACTTTACGGACCAAAAAAGAAAAAATTAACGTGACCATTTAACGGACCAATAACTGACAAAAAATATATAAGAGAACATTTCTTAACCTTAAAACCTATAAATTAGAATTTTTTTCATAACTAAAAAAACAAGAAAGATTTCGATAACCAACCGAGTCTTCATGTTTTATAATAATTAAAGGATAGATTGATACTTATTTTTCAATGAATTTTTTAAACTACAAAATTCTTCTTAAAAAATCGATTATTTTTTACTAAATTTTCGAAAAAGATAATTCCTTGACAATTTTCAAATCTAATCTTTACACTATTTCGATTATTCAATTTATGTTGTAAAATTATTCTTATTCAATTAAATAGTGTTATTTAAGAAAATAAAAACTATCTAAATAATATCAAAAAAATTCCCAATTAAAATTTTCTCAAAAATTAATTAATTACCACAGAATTGTATGTCGTATTAGTTAAAAGATAAGAAAAATTCAAATTTTGTTCAAAGATTTGAATCTGAAAACCTTGTTCAAAATTTAATATTATTTATCTGAAAATTTTACGCTTCTAATACCTTTTTATATATTCAATTATATTATACATTTTATAAACTGATCACATCCATTTTTTTAAATCGAATTTATTTTATGTATGAAAATTTCTGCGAGAATGTTTATTATTATAAATATCAAACATAAAACAAGTTTAATTGAATAAATCTACATAATGGTTATCTTATAAAAATGTGAATTCATTAGTAAAGAATTCAACTCAAATCCAATATTTCCAATAATTTAGAGAATTCATTATGCAAAGATTATATTAAAATTATATATTAAAACTATTTAAAATTAGGTACAAAACTTTTGAAAGATAATTAATAATTTAGTCCAGAAATTTAGGAAATTTATTTATTAATTAAAAATATTTCAATTTTAGTGATGAACTTTGATTTTTTATATAGATAAATGAGAATTTACTACGCAAAGATTTGCATTAAAAAATTTGAATGCAGACATATTTTATTCCTTTAGAGAGTAAATTGTAATTACAAATTTATTAAAAATAATTATTTAAATTCCTAAAAAATAACACATGGTAGCAAAGTTATATATAAAATAAATTAAAATTTCATTGATAAAATTTTTAACCTAAATCATTTTTTTAAGAATAATTACATTTATTCGGAGGAATTCAGATCAACTTATTATTAAAATAATTGAAATACTGCTATATAGGCCTTTAAGTATTCATCAAAATAATATGAATTCCTAATAAGCATTTTATTATTTTAGCCGAAAAAAATTAAATACCTGTTAAAAATTTTATTTATTTATGAAAATACTTAGAAGTATTTGCGAAGAAATTTATAAACAAAAGAGATTTGTAAATATAATTGAATTGAATTGAGGAAAAAAATTTTATGAAAAATATGTTGTAATTATTTTTTCCATAGTATTTTATAAAAATTTTTACAAAAATCCACACTCTGGAGGAACAACCCAAAAAATGGTTAAGATTTGACTAATAATGGGATGAAAGGTACTACCACCCCACTATGAGTAAAAAAATCCAAAATCGAGTTTTTGAAAAATAGTAAGTGCCGTTTGATTTTACATATTGTACATACTATTCTCGTAATTCAAGTTTCAAATAATTTAGGTATATATCTAGTCTATTAAAAAATAATCGGTCTAATCCACTCTTTTAGGTTAGTAAATAGTGTATTTTTGACAATAACTTCTAATTTCTTCTTGAGTAAAATAGCGAAGTATATTTTTATTCCAATAAACAAATTACATTAAGAAACAATAGTAATAAAATCACTTTCATTTAAGGTTTTTTCTAGCAATTATCTCGCAGTTTTTCGGCCCCTCAATATTTTTTCATCATACTTTTATTCGCAAAATATTTCATATTTATTTATTTAAATCGTTTACTAAAAACGTTAGTTAATTTACTAAAACGTATTGTAAATTGTAAGTTTTATATATTTTAGAACATACTACATTTATTTGTAAATATTTAATCACAGAAGATATATTTAAAAATATAGTGTCATCTTAACTAAAATTAGCAAAAATAAACCCCCAGAGATCATTTTCCGTTACATAATTTAGGGCCGAGCTGAGTGGCGCTTTATAATCAATTTCCGGAATCCCACTAAAATGTCTATAAATAAAATTTCCTCTTGTTTAAGATAATTTAAATAAAAAAAATATTAACCCATTTTTAATTTAAGATAATGCGATTTAAGTGGCAAGTATTTTAAATAAAAATTTAAAAAAATATCTTTCAGACAAAAGAGATGTGAATTAGAAAATTGAGATATATCGAATCGAAAATTACTGAAAAAATTTTTTTTGATTGAAAAGTGATTTTTTTTCTTGTACTATAGTATTTGGGTTAAATTAATGTAATATTTGTGTTATACTGTGAATGAAGAACCATCAAATTTTTAACGCTCAAGAAAGTAAAAAAATTAACAGTTATTGTCAAAAATGCACCATTTCACTGAACCAAACAGTCTGCTTTTTGAGACATTCTTTACTAAAGATCAACTTACTGTATTACAGTGATTAAAACTTAAAATTAAACTTTAAATTATGACAATAAAAATCATAACGGCTACTAATTTTTTTTTTCACAAACTCTTTTGGGATTTTACTCTTGTATGTGGTGATAGTAACTTTATATCCAATTGATAAGTCCATGTCAAAACCCAAAAAAAATTTATCTCGTAAAATTGTTCCCCTGTGGTACAATGATATGTTCGAATAGATATTTCGCGAAAAAATCTTATTTATTCTCTAACAGATACTTGTGAGAATATTGACTGTGAGAATTTTCAAAAAATTATGACAAAAATTGAATTTTTGCGACAAGAGAATGATTATTACTTTTGAATAAAATAATTGAATTCCTTCAAATCACATGTGAGATTCTCTAAAATTAATCTAGAATATATATCGTGATAATAAATTGTACAGTACATTACGGAAGCTTCTTCAACGCGGAAATTAAACGGACTTTACGGACCTTTTTTTTAAAAAAAGCACGGTGACTTTTATTATACGGACTTCAAGCTATGTAAACGACTTTATTACGTGTTTTACGGACCTAGTATCGTAGCGCCGTGTTTGATCCACAGTATTTCGGAATTGAATGAAAAAAATCTGGGTCAATTTTTATATTTTAACTCAACATTATTGTTGGGTTTTGGAGACTTTTTCAAGAGTTTAACGGTGCGTCGCTACAATCTGAAATACGAATTTTTCAAACAAAAAAATATAAAACCGATTCCCCGCGCATACAAGGGAATAAAATTTCGATTTCGATGAATGCCAAAAAGTGACTTATTCGATTTGGCCCCCCTCAGAGCAATAAACTGAACTTGAATATGTACCCATAGTGAGAATGGCGTATTGTGAATCTATATTTTATCAAAGCGGAATGTTTGTACATCTTAACGTAATAAAAGGGAAGTTAAAAACACTTCCATACATATGTCTATCCTTCAACTTCAATATTAAAGTCCAGGTGAAGAGAGAACGGTCCTACAGTTTATATAAAACAGTATCTTTATGAACCATGCATAGTACACTGATTATCTGCCCCTTCTGAGGAAATGGAAGAGAATGACACAGGCTTCAAATATATAACTATCTCAGTGAATAGCAACATGTTTTGACACATGTGTTTTCACACGACATTTAGTATTAAGGGACGCTGCAATGCCCGGATCTAGACACTAGATCAAATGATATGAGGATTATACAACATCCATCGTCTCATCACAACTAAAAGATATGTATCACGAATGAACGCTTCTCTTATTCTATTATATAAGAATTACTGAAATAATAATAAATACATAAGATATCCCAGCACGTCTGTGCGATCCGTTTATATATATATTAAAATAATATCTATATAAATAGATATTAGTATAAAATGATAGTACTATATATTATATAAATATTAATAAAAAGTTCAAATAAACTAAATTCGTCACTGTGAGAAATTACTGCACACCTTTTCTTTTAAACATAATATTCCGCAGGGAGCGCAATATTAGACTAATAACTAGATGCTTTTTAAATATCCTTTCAATTTATTATTAATAAACAATTGACAATTTCAGGTGTTTGCAGAAAAAATTTAATTTTCTTTTTTTCGAATTTCAAAAAATTAAATATTGACTTTTTTCTCTAGACCCTACATGATAACAAAAGTTGTGGAATATTCACAAGAAAGAAATTTTTTTTTTAAATATAATATACCCTAAATTTATATCTCTTATTGGAAAACTATTGAACACCGAACGGTCAAAAATATAAAAACCATATTAAAAAAACAAAAATTTTTGTTTGTAATGGGGGTAAAATACTAAAAAAATATCCATAACAATTACGTACGATTTATTCTTTTTAATTTTTCTTCAAAGCTAAAACAAATTTCGTATTAATTTTTTCTGAAACAACATAAAAGACGAAATGTTAATAATCTTTTCAGGTATTATCTAAAAGTAAGTCCCCTAATGAAAAGTACAGATAATTTGCCGATGAGAGAAATTTTATAAAATTGGAATAAATAAATTTAAAAAACTTTTTTTTTAATTGGTCCGCTGAGTTGGCGGATGGTGGCTATAAAACATTCTAAAAAATTACAACGCAATATGCTTCTATTCTTCCCAGGATTTAATAGACCTTAGGTCCCTACTCTAATAGTCCAGATAAATTTGCCAAAGAAAAGACATAAATGTAAAATATTAGGAAGAAAATTAATTTTTTCAAAAAATCTTTTTAATTGTCCGCTACGTGGCCGATGGTGTTAAGAAATTCTTTAACATTAAAAACAAAAATTTCTATTCTATAAGAATTGTACTACAACTTAGTCTCTACTAACAGTCAGATGATTGTTTAGTAGGTTCCTTTTTACGAGAAATTTTAAACAAAATTTTTAAATACCTATCATCAATTTAAATTACTTTTCATAAACAATAAATTTTTTACCCACTCATTTTATATTTTCAAAGAATTTTAATTAGTTTAAATACAATTTCAATTTATACCCGAATTCCTTGAAAAATGTAAAAATTCATAAAAATTTTAATCGTTTAAAAATTTATTGATAAGTTTATTTATAAAAATTAAATTTTTAGAAATATTTATTGAGACAATTAATTATTTTATTTTTGCATTTAAATAATTGAATTCTCGTAGAATTTTCTGATGAAAATTAATTATTGAAAAAGAATTTTAAATTATAATGCTAAAAAATTAAATAATAAGAAAATAAAATTAAATCTAATGATTAGATTTAGATTATTTAGATTGTGCTAAATAATTAAATATTAAAATCATTATACCATGAATTTTTAGAAATAGTCCAATTTTCAAAAAGTTTAAGTGAAATTTTTTATTTATTTATTTCAAGTTTTTATTTTCTTAATATATTTTTGAACATTTTTCGAATAATCAAAATTTCGTAAAATTGAATTGTAAAGATCCTAAAGTTCTGAACATTCAAATGAACGAAATTTGTTAATTTCTCCTACAAATTAAATTTTTATTACAATTGTTTTGACTCACTTTCAAAAAAGTTAATTACTGAGTTTCAAAATGTAAAATTTAAGTTTGTAAATTTGTTTGTGATGAATAATTTATTGAAATATCTTTAATAAGAAATGTTTCGTTCATTTGAACGCTCAAAACTTGGGGATCATGAATTGTAAACAAATAATTCTGAAAAATTCTCTGGTAACTTTTGCAAAAATTATTAAAAATAATTGACCATGGTGTATTTATTTCTTTTGAAGAATATTTATTAATATTTTGAATATTTTTTGAAAATTATTGGAACCGTTTCAAAGAATTTGATTATATTATTTGAGAATAATGTTTTTTTTATTTCTAGTATGAACGAATTTAAAGTAGTGTAAATTCTAAAAAAAAAAGAACATATCCCTAATAGTTCTGAACGTTCAAATGTACAAATCTTTTTATTATTTTACTTTGATGTTTGGATTTTAGTAGAAAATATTAATTTACAAATTAAAAAAATGAATTATTTCTTTAATATTTGTGTTAAATTTTTCTTATTTGTCACTTGAAACACGGTAAATCGTTAGGTATTAAAATAACACCAAAAAGGATTAAAATAATCCAATTTAGTGTTATTTTAATCCCATTTTGGTGTTTATTTTAATACCTAACGATTTACCGTGAAGATAATATTGAAACAATTTTGAAAAGAATAAAAATTTCGTTCATTTGGGACGTTCAAAACTTTAGAGACATAAAAAAACAGTAATAATTTAAGCTCAGAAAAATGATATTTAAAAATGGTATGGAAAAATAATATTTTTTTATCTGGAAATCAGAAAAAAAATCTTCTTATTCATCAGAAACACTCAATCTTGAAAGCAACCTAAAATTGATTGTTCCTCTTCTCATATTTACGGTTTAGATGCATTATACACCGAATTCAAGCGTAAGAATTACGATTATATTCGTTGGCAAAGCAAATATTACGAGAAAGTAGACGAAAGTGAGAAACTTGAAAAATGCAAAAATGGCGAAAACATCTCCGGTTAAGGGCCGTCAGACCGTAACTCCCGTATTTTAAGTTGTTTTTAACAATGCACGTGACATGTGCTTCTGAATATATATATATACATATAAAGGTATATGCGAGACTTTAAATTTATCATTTCTATTTAATATGAAATAAAAGAGGTTTATGACACAATGAAGGAAAATTTCAAACAAGATTTATGATCCTTTTTAGAAATGCGTGTGAGTAAAGAAAGTGAAAAAAAAAATTCTCATTAAAAAATTACTTGGAAAAATATTTTGCCAAAAGGTAAATATAATATACATCGCGGTATAGAAAAAAAAAGCGCAGATATATAAAAACAAAAAATAAGATTGTTAGTCACGAATGAAAAAATCAAATTCGAATCATTGAACTGAATTCAAAAAGGATTATATTTACTGTCCTCGTTTTTACATGTTGCTTTTTTTGCCCATTTATTTCAATCCGATTTAAACGATAGTATGGAATATCTTTTATGTGTATTCTGACATATTGGAATGAATTATAAAATGAATTGTTAAACTCTATTTGTGTTTAATAGAATAAGTGAGGTCAACTTAATGTCAACAGTTGTCAAGTTTTCAACTGTGATAGTTTTTAAAAAAAAATGTTCCAAACAAAATTCGTACCATCCTCTTTTTTAACCATAAAAATGTATTAATTTCTTAAGTTAAAAATTAAATTTTTTGTTTTCAAAACATGGATTTGTCATTTGTCATCAAAAGCAAAGTTCCGAAGCTCTTGTAAAAATTGGATTCAGTCAGTTTTCATCTCTCATTTTCCATCATATTGGCCCAAAATGTTTTTATAACATCTTTTATTCAATAATAGTCAATAACGTCAACTTGATGAAAATATAGTAACATTTCTTAAACTTTTATACGTATAAATAAATCAAATAAGATTTTAATCTTCTAAGCACAATATTTGAAATCTAACAAAAAGTATGAAATAAAGTTAAAAGTCAGAGTTTTTAAAATATCGAAGTTGAAAGACGATAAAAACTGTTGAAAAACAAAAAAGAAAGAACGTAAAACTTTGGTCGCAGAAGAAAACTAAAACTCCAATTGAAGATATTTTTAGAGAATTTACCACACGCTATAATTTTATGTATTTCGTTTTATCAAAAAAAAAGTACACTACATAAATTACAAGGAGTTAAAAATAAGAAAATTAGAAAATAATTTACGCCCTCGGTATACACAATCACGTGTGTGGCTATTTTCATCCTTATTGTTTACGAGAAACTTCAAACGATGTACTTGTTACGCAAGTTTTAACATTAATAACGCGTCACAAAAATAGATAACTTTGTATATGTACGCATGAAAATTTGCTATGACCATTATGTGCAGTGCGCTTGTAATTAGTTTTGGCTCAGAAAAGTGGTATGACAAAAGAAAAGAAAAAAAAAAGAAGAAGCGAAAATTCTGGCGACAAACTTGGCTGGAGGCATGATTACTGCGCCATGCTTTCTGCAAAAACAAATTTGTATATTTCGTTCTTACGATTTCATCTACAAAAGAATATATTTATTGTGTCTTTCTTGCCAATTGATTCCCTCATACTCCCCTCCATTGAATTTAAAAATACGTTTTCTCTAAAACTTTACTTACCCTCCTGCTCAATAAATTTCATAAAAGAAAACATTTTGCAATTTAGATAAAAATGTGTCAATATAATAAACAAACGAAAGGAACGAACAAATTTTTGTCCACTTCCACTGTAAAGTATTTTGCAATTTAATCACGTAGGGTCAAAAAATAAAGAAACGAAAAGTACCGAATGACAAAACATATTTTTTGCAGAGTAAAAAAAAACAAAAAGTACCGAATGACGAAACATATTTTTTCGAGAGTTAAAAAAAACGAAAAGTACCGAATGACAAAACATTTTTTGCAGAGTAAAAAAAACGAAAAGTACCGAATGACAAAACATATTTTTTCGAGAGTAAAGCACAAGACGATCATACTTTAGATTTTATTTTAAAATTCAGTCCGTGTAGAAGATGTATGATCTTCATCATAGTTCATATTCAAAGTTTCATGACGTCAACACCTGTGCTCATGACGAAACTCAAAGGAAATTCATTCAATAACAATTCCTTTTTAAAACTGAGATTACACTTTGCCGCGTGTTTTCAAGAAACTGATCAAGAAGCATCCTCTTTAAAAGTTTACCCCATTTCTCTCGCAGAAGAGGAAGAATAAAAAAGAGAAGCTGCTTCTTTTTTCGCCTATTATCTCGTCAGTCTAATTGGCTAGAAAAGAAATTCTTGATTTCGAGCTTTTGCCCTGAGTTCGCCAATAAGAAGGAAAATTCAAGAATTCCTTTTAATGACTATTAAATTTAAATAACAGGGTCGCCATATAGATCAGAGAATTTAGGGATTTTTTTTTATCAAAAGTACTGGGAAAATGTTTAACTTTTAAAATTCAAAATAAAATTCTAAACATAGTAAAGACCCTAAAGTTCTGAACGCTCAAATGAACGAAATTTATTTATTTCTTCTAAAAATAAAATTTTTATTGCAATTATTTTGTGTCACTGACAAAAAAAATTAATTACTGAGTTTGTAAATGTAAAATTTTAGTTTATAAATTTTTTTACGATTAGCAATTTATTAAAATATCTTCAATAAAAAATATTTCGTTCATTTGAACGTTCAAAACTTTGGGATCATACATAGTACCAGGGTTGCAACGCTTTTGCTCTTTTCAAATTTCCTGACTTTTCCAGGTTATCCAGGTTTTTTAAAACTACATTTACTATTAATTAGAAACTTACTCGAAAACATCAATAACTTCATTTTTAAATAAATATTTAATCATTATTATAATTTTTTCATATAGAAATTAGGATTTTTATAAAATTCAATTATTTTTTTTATTTATTCTTCAAAGAATTTAAATTATTTTCATAAATTTTTCATTTTTTTTACAAAATAATTTGTCAAAATTCAACTATTTTCAATATCTACTATTTCAAAAAAAAAAAAAAAAACAAAATGTAACAAAAGAATAGCAATTATTTAAAACGAAATTTTAATAAAATTCGTCTCAAAAATTCAATTATTTTGAATATAATTCATTGCAAAAATCCAATTATGTTCGAAAATTTACAAATTAATTATCAATTATTGTTACAAATAATAAAAATTTCAAAAAATCATTAGAGAATTTCAATTTTTAATACAATTTTACAATTTTTTACAATTTTATTTCAACAAAAGAATGCAATTATTTAAAAAGAAATTTTAATAAAATTTGTACCAAGAATTCAATGATTTTCAATATAATTTATTGCAAAAAATTCAATTATAATTCGAAAATTTACAAAAATTCTCGTCAATTTTCAATTACTTTTATAAAAAATAAAATTTTTCTCCGACATTCAAATATTTGTGAAAAATTTTAATGAAATTATTTGCAGAATTTCTAGTTATTTTTAATATATCTACAATTCTAATAAAATTTATTGAAAAATGAAATTATTTCTAAAAATTTTATTAAAATTTGTCAAGAGAATTCAATTGTTTAAAAATTTGTTGAAAACATTCTTTATGAAAATTCAATTTTAAGAAACATTCAATTATTTAATAAAATATTAATTTTTAAAGTCTGAAATTCCAATTATTAAAACAAAATTTTTTACAAAATTCTATACAAACATTCAATTATTTTTTTCCAAAAAATAAAAATTTCAAAATATAAAAAAATCATTGCAGAAATTCAATTATTTTTAATACAATTTTCATCGAAGTTCTCAAAAAAAGTAATTATTCAGTAGAATTTTATTAAACTTTGTCGAAAGAATTACTTAAACAATTTTTTGATAAAATTCTTTGCCAGAATTAAATTATAAAAAAATTGAATTATTCACTAAATTATCTATGTTGGTATTTAAATAATTAAATTCTAGTAGAATTTTCTGATAATAATTCATTTTTTAAAATGAATTTCAGTTAAAACTTTGGATAAAATTTGAAGTTTTTTATTTTCTTACATACATTTAACTGAAGAATTTGTGAATAATTAAAAATTCGGAAAAATTGAATATTGTAAACAATTGAATTTTGAAAATTGTCAAAGAACTTTTTAAAAAAATTAATAAAATTAAGTGATTTAAAGAAGAATTTTAGTTGGAAATTCTGAAAATAATTCTGAAATTTAATGAAAATAATTTTTCAAAAAAGTTACAGTAAGAAAGTAGCAATTAAAGTTTCTTAAAAAAATTAATTTGATAGAATTGTTCGTTACAAATATTTAAAAATTTCAAATTTTCAAATACTTTAATGTAAAACCTTTTGGAAATTTAATTATTTTTAAAAATTGAAATAATACTTGAATTCTTTCAACAAATTTTAATAAAATTTTGAAAAATTTTTTAAGTTTTCGAGAAATTTTGTGAAACGAATTTTATAAAATAAATTAAAAACAATTGAAATTTTGCCCAGTATTTTATTACAATTTTTTCTAAATTATTGAATTTTCAGAGAAAAATTGTATTACTTATAAAGTTAAGTGGAATTTGGATTAAAATTTTTGTAAAGTTTTGAAGATAATTTGATTTTTTACGATGAATTTTATTAAAATTTTTTTGAAAAAAATTGAATTTTTACGAAAGAAGTTTATTAAAATTTTGAAAAATAATTTAATTCCTTGGAGAATAAATGAAAAAAATAAAATAATTGAACTTTTGCAATAAGATCTAATTACTGCAAAATTAAGTTTGTTTCAGTGTTTTTAACTAAAATTCTTCCTTAAATCCATTATTTCAAAACATCAATTAAATATAAATTAAAAACTGTAACTAATTTCACAACAATTTCAGTTATTAAATTTTATTTAAAATCTAGGTTTTTAAAATTTCTAATCAAATTCATTTAAAATTGTAATTTTACAAAATTTCAAAGGAAAATTTTTTCAAGTTCATTTAATGATAAGAGTCGTAAACTTGCGTTAAAAATAATTCTCTTAAAATGGAATTAAGTTTGAAATATTTAAGTGAAATAAGATTTCAAGAATAAATACAATTAGAAAACAACAATTTTCCACGATTTTCATCAAAATTCCTTTACTTTCCAAATGTTTTTAAATTTTTATAAAAATTTCCTGACATTTCCAGGTTTTTCAGGTTTCCAGGTTGCTTGGCAACCCTTTTGTACAAATATTAAAAAATAGTTGCAGAGCGTACAATTAATTTCAAAAATTTTAATTATTTATAATGTTATAATTTTAATTATCCCATCATAACTATATTGAAAAAATTAAAGATGAAAGAAATAATTATACAGTATAACTATTAACTATAATTATAGTTAATTTTACAGAAAAAAGCTACAAAAAGTCGAAATTATAAAAGCACAAAGAATGAAATGGAAAGAAATTTTATTACAATTCGATTACGCGATTTGAATTGAATTCCCTTCCCTCGATTAATTTTTCATAAGAGATTCTTGAGCACCACTTAGTTTTTAACAGGAATATATGTATGTCTTTTTTTCAGGAAAGGGATGAGTTTTCTCGTTGAGTCGCGAGGACGCATTCGCTCGATTGGACATTCTCTGATCGGTACTTTCATAATCCGTTAAGAGGATGTAACGCAGCATATAATCTTGCATGTACCGATACACACTGATCCCGTATAAAGTAACCTGCACATCTGTTGGATCGATAAAATCTAGGTGAAAAAAAATGCGGGATCTTCTGCAATTCTTCCCTCTTTTTCTCCTGCATATGTCAATATATTCAGAAATATCCAACCAGTAAAATCTAATTTCATCGAAACTTCCGGTCAACATATACTTCCCCGCGTTTCTTTCTCCATTAGCAAATTTTGCACAATCAAGCAATAAAGAACCTCGAAAAATAAAAATATTAGGTCTCTTGGACTGAATTTAGAAATAAAAAAATAGTATCAAAAATTGTCATCGAAATCAAGTCAATTTAATGTATTCATTTTAATTAAATGGAAATTTTGTTTAATTTTTGAGTGATATTCACCTATTTTGTGAAAAAAAATTTAAGTCATTATAATTTTCTGGAATTTTCCATAACTTTAGAAATAATATTCACTAATTTTTTTGGGAAAATGTATTCATTAGAATTTTCGTGAATTTTCACTAACTTTTTAAATGATATTCAATAATTTTTTGGGGGAAAATAAATTCACCAGAATTTTATGAAAATTTCATTAAATTTTTTAGTAATTTTCACTATCTTTTTAAGAAAAAGCATTTTCCCCAGAAAATGTGAAAAATTCACCATAAATAATTGGTGAAAATTCCCAAAATTTTTTACAGTGTATAAAAAGAATAAAAATAATTTCGTTAAATAATTAATTAATCAATTGATTAATTCTGAAATTTTTCTTCAAAAAGCTTTTCTAGCTTAATCGAATTTCTAAAAGACATTTTTATTACTTAGGAAAATAAAAAAAAAATGAATTCTTGCTAACGATTTTATTAGGATTTTTCTAAAATAAATGAATTTTCTAAAAAGAAATTTATTTTCTTTGGAAAATAATTGAATGCTTGTTGATGAATATTGTTATTTATAAAAATAATTAAAGTTTGCAATGAATTTTATTAAATTGCTTCAAAATAATTGAATTACTGGTAATAATTTTATTATTTCTCGACATAATTAAATTCTTTCGAAGAATTATTTATGTAAATAATTTAATTATTTCGAAGAATTATTTATATAAATAATTTAATTCATGAGACGAATTTTATTAAAATCTAAAAGAATAATTAAATTGTTTCAGAAAAATTTAATTAAAATTGCATTTAAAATAATTTAGTTTTTCGAACAATATTTTTAAACAACTGATTTTTACGAGAAATTTAATTAAAATTTTTAAAAAACTTTTTTTTATCATTTTTTGAACAATTTCTGTAAAATTGTACTAAAAAAATTTTAATCTTGCCATAAAATTTGTTATTTATAAAAATATTATATTATAAAAAAAATATTTAAAAATAATTAAATTCCTGTGAAAAATTGCTATAATATTTTTATAAATAATTGAATGCTTTCAAATGATTTTAAAAAACATTATTTTAAATAATTGATTTTTTCCAGGAATTGTATTAAAAATAAATAATTGTTAAAATTTTTGTGAACGTTCTCCAAAATAATTGAATTCCTGAGAAGAATTTTATTATTTAAAAATTTTTAAATTAATAATCAATTAAATGAATTATTGCGAAAAATTATGTTATTTTGAAATTTCTTCTTAGTAAACCAATTATTTTCATAAATAACTTATAGGATTAATGAATTCTTTTTACGAATTATTTTTTCCACAAATAATAAAACTCATATCTGAATTTCAATTATTTTTAATACAAATTTTAGCTAAATTCCTCGAAAAATTGAAAAACAATTGAATCAAAACTCGTAAAAAAAATTCAACTATTTTAAAAATTTGTTAATACAATTCTTTATGAGAATTTTATCTTAAGAACAATTCAATTTTTCAATTAATTTTTTTTTTGTATTAAAATAATTAAATTCTCTAAAAACTTTTTGATAAAAATGGAAAAAAAATTATTTTAGTTAAAATCTTAGATAATAATTCAATTTTTGAAAACTTATTGCCAAAGGTTTTTTAATTTTTTTTTTAATTTCAACTCTGAATGAATGTAATTATAAATTTTCAAAAACTTGGAAATTTTCAAATATTTTAATAATTCAAATTGTTCTGAAATTAGATTTGCAATATCTACTGTTTTAGTAAAATATTCCAAAAGAATTCAATTATTTAAACAAAATTTTGACAAAATTCCAAGAAAACATACAATTAATTTCAGAAACAAATAACTCATCGTGGAATATTTAAATTAATTTTAAAAACTTTAATAAAATGTTTTCGCAATAATTCCATTATTTTAATAAATAATAAAATTCTTCTCAGGAATTCAATTATTTTGGAAAATTTTAATAAAATTCTCAGTAAAATTTCAATTATCTTCAAAAACTTTCATTAGTTTAACGATTTTTAATATTTTGTATTTTAAGAGAATTGTTTTATTTTATATTAATTGAATTCCTGTGGAAATTCTATTATTTACGAAAATAATTGAATTTTGGAAGAATTTTATCAAATATTTTTTAAATAATTTGTTTTGCAAAATTTTATGAAAATACTAGAAAATAATTGTACATTAAATATTTTTTGAAAATAATTAAATGGTTTCAAAAAATTTGATTGTAATTGTTGAGAAATTATTTTTTTTATTTCTAGTATTAGTGAATTTAAGGTATAGTGGAAAGTTTCTAGAAAAACAGAAATAGTAGCTTTTAGTGGCTGAAATCTAAAAAAAGTGCCCAATTAGTAGCATAACGTGAAAAAAATAGTAAATAGTAGCTTTTAGTACACAATTTTTAAGCCTGACACTAGGTGACGTCAGAGGGAAAAAAAGTAGTGACGCCGGGGAAAAAAGAGCCGCGCAGGCGCGTAGCGACTACGCGACTCTTTTTTCCCTGGCGTCACTACTTTTTTCCTTTATCCCATAATATACTATTAAAAAATAATAAAATATAAAATAAGTTATCAAAAATAATCATGTCAAAATAAAAAACTTCATGACTCAGTAAAAATTATCCTCCTATTATAACTATATAACCTAATAATATATTACAACCAACCATCTGCTTTACTCCAAATAATATACGGATCGGTCTAAATTCCCCCAAGCGTCTACAATTTTTTTTTCCTCTCTACACGTAGAACAAAAAACTGTTTCCCTCTTTTCAAGGAGAGAAGAAGCAACAAACAACTAAACAATTTTTGAAATAAATTTTTTTCACACAAAAAAAGGCGAGAAAAGAAAACTTTACACATGACCAACCATACATTCCTTTCCTTCCCTTCTTTTGTTGTTTTAATGTTTCAAAACATAGAGTGAAATTAAAAATTTCTCCTCTGACACCTTTTTTAAAACTTGTACATTTTTCAAGAGGAAATTTTTTTAATTAAACTATAAACAGAGCGGCATCATTAAATTATATATGTATATATATATGAAATTATTCCAAAAGAAACACGCAAATATTTTTTTTTTACCTTACCATCTCAGCTTTTTTCCCCAGTTAAACTATTTCAAACTTTAAATACAAATGTTATAATATTTTGCTTGCAAATAAAAAATATTAACAATATTATGCGTCGAAAAAAAAAATGAATTTATTCCAACGAGAGTTTTTTTTAATCAATATAAAAAAGTGACTTTTTTTCTCCCTCGTTGATGTGCGGAGATAAAGAGGTAAAATCAATGAAACGCATCACTGGCATTGCATTTGGAATGGGAAATTTGTCGCCTCTCGCTTGATTTTCATTCGTCGAAAATAACCGTGAGAACTTGAGTTATGACGCCCGTTGACACTTTCCGTTTGGCTTGGGGAAAAAAAAGAATACGAGAAACGATACAGCATCGCGTCCTCCAAGAGAATTTAAACTCGAGGGAAACTGAGCACAAACATTGCAAAACGATGCGGCGCCTTACTCTAGATCAGATAAAAATATGACGCTAACGAATTATGATTATATTCCCTTTTTTCAAAAAAATTCAGTAACCAGGAATTATTTTGCGCGAAAGAAGCAAAGAGTTGTGGAAAATAATTTTTTTTCTGCGCAATTTCTGCAATAAATAATTTCAAAAAATAAAGTTCAATAAAAAAATTATAAAAAAATTTATTTAAATTCGTTCATTTAGGTTAGTTGATCAGTTAAGGCACCATTATTGACCTAGGGTGATAATGAGTACTTTATTAACCTAGGGTAATAATGAGTACTTTATTAACCGTCAACGAGGATAATAAAGGCACCATTATTGACCTAGGGTAACAATGAGTACTTTATTAACCTTTGAGCTAGGATAATAAGGGTACCATTATCAACATAGGGTAATAATGATTACTTTATTAACCTAGGGTAATAATGGGTATTTTATTAACCTAGGGTAATAAAATGAGTACTTTATAAACATGTGAGCTAGGACAATAAAGGCACCGTTATTGACCTAGGGTAATAATTAGTTCTTTATCAACCTAGGGTAATAATGAGTATTTTATTAACCTGTGAACTAGGATAATAAAGACACCATTATTGACCTATAGGGTAACAATGAGTACTTTATTAACCTTTGAGCTAGGGTAATAAAGATACCATTATTAACCTAGGGTAATAATGAGTACTTTATTAACCGGTGAGCCAAACTGATCATCAAAAGGTCCATTATTACCCTAGGGCAATAATAAATGATCCGTTAACCTCATTTAAATTCATTACCAAAAATAATTTAACCCTAAATTAAAGCATTTCTTTCAAAACGACTAAAAAATCGAGTACAGGATGCCTTTTAATTTTAGGAAACTTTATTCTCGGATTTTTAAATGTTTGGGCAATAATGTTGGGTATATTTGTGCAAAGCATGTGTCCTTTCCCTCTCACATTTGACTCTATAGAGATCCGCATATTTATAGATTAATTGCGCGCATAAACGTCAGATTGCCATCTACGATATGTTGTGATTCGTGGTCCGGTTTAAATTTTACCACCCTGTCACGCGTAACGGATGTGACGAGAATTAGGCGAGTTCCGGTTTCTCCAGGGGGGTTCAAAGTATGACACACGCATACACGCCCAAAATTACACATATTGCCTTTGTATATATATATGTGTGTATTCTATTTTCGTGGTACACAACGAGTGAGTCACCCTTTCACTAAATTAAAAGGCAATTTTTTCGAAACAAAATACGAGTATATTTGTTTTTGCAAAAATATATTGTAGAAGTGGAAAAAAAAGATTTTAATTTTTATTTTTTGGTAGAAATAAAATACAAAAAAATAAATTTTATTTAAATTAAATAATATTAAAAACTAAATAATATATTTACTTTAAAAAATGAATTTAATTTATTAATTCAGAGCAAATTCGGTTGATTTGAATAAAAATTATTCGACTCTAGTAATGATCCCAAAGTTTTGAACGTTCAAATGAACGAAATATTTTTTATTAAAGATATTTTAATAAATTACTAATCATAATAAAATTTAAAAACTAAAATTTTACATTTAGACACTCAGTAATTAATTTTTTTGTTAGTGACACAAAATAATTGCAATAAAAATTTAATTTTTAGAAGAAATAAATAAATTTCGTTCATTTGAACGTTCAGAATTTTAGGATCTTCTCTAGTATAGATATTTTGGTGTTTTGAAATTTAAACTCTATTGTATAACAATATTGATATTTGCACGGTAAATATGTTTTCCAACTTTTTTAATAATTTTTTTTTCATAGAATATCATAAAAATCATTTAAATTGAATGTTTTGAAAGAATTTTTTTAAAAATTCTCAAAATAATTGTATTCAATCGAAAACTTTTATCAACTATTTTTAAAAATAAATATATTCAATCTGTTAAGAAATTTTATTAACAGGCTTTAAAAAATAATTAAATTTATGCGATGGATTTTACTATTAAAAAAAAAATTCAATTTTTCCGAAGAATTTTATCAGAATTTTCGTAAATAACTGAATTTAATTTATATTTTTAAAAATAATGATTGTATTCTTTCGAGAACTTTTACTACAATTAAATTAGAAAATAATTGCATTCCTTTGAAGAATTACGATTAAAAATTTTCAAAATCCTGATTAAACTCTTTTAAAGAAATTCTTTGGATTTTTTTTAAATAATCTTTTTTTTTAATAGTTTTGATTGAAAATTTTTAAAGTAATTACATTTTATGAAGAATTTCTTTCAAGTTTTTAAAAAATAATCGCTTATGTTAAAAATTATAATTAAATTCTTTATTGTTAAAGTTTATTAAAATTGTTTTATATATAATTGAATTCTAGTAAAAAATTTTAGTATTTATAGCAATAATTAATTTCTTGCAAATAATTTTACTCTTTTTAAAAATAATTGAATTGTTTCTAAGAAATTCTTAAAAGTTTGGATAATAAATAAACTTTTTCGAAAAATTTATTAAAAATTAAGAAAAATTTTTACTGATTCAAACCTTCAGTGAAATTTTATTAAAAAATTGACATAATAAAATTTTTATTAATAAAATGTGGTACTTTTTTATTTTTAAAGAGAATAATTTAATATTTTACAAGAATTTTCTTACAAATCTCTAAAATAATTGATTTTTATATATTAAATCACTTTAGGAATTATTTTTCAGAGACTTGAATGTTTGAGAAAAGAGTTTACAAAATATTTGAATTGTTTTAAATTTCTAATAGATTTATGCAAATTTCAGAGAATAATTGAATTCTTTCGTGAAATTTTATTAAAATTGTATTCAAAATAATTTCATTTCTGCGACCGAGTTAAAGTGCACAACGTTGGTCAACGAAAAAAAATTGCTCACTAAGTAAATTAATTAAATCTAATGCATCAATATTGACACAAAAATATTTAAACAAAGCTTGAAGTTTATTTTTTCAAGATAATTGTTTGTACAATATAATATTAAACTAAAAATAATAAAAAAACGTATATTTATTGCATAATCGAAAACGAATTGTGTCTTAAAATTCAAATTACACAATACAGTGTATTGTCAGAGAAAAATCCAGTATAATTTCTTTGAGCTTGAATAATAGCGTGTAAAGAAAAATAAAAAAAAGAGCAAATGCATGTGCATGTAATTTTTCAAACTAGAGTTTCTCACTTGAAATTTTCATTTTCCATTCAAAAGAAATTGAATTTTCAATATAGTGACGTTTAAACACAGAATAAGAATGTAAATGATGGATTTATTTACAGAATAAAGAATAAATCACCTTGGTTATATGTATTTTTCCAGGAGAATATAAAATTGAGCACATAGTTGCCAAGTTTTTTCCTTTAGTTCTGAATTATTAAATAATTTAAACTTTTTATATTACATTTTTAGTCAAATTAATGAAGTTATTGTTTCGAATTTTCCTAGAATTGTATTTACAAACAAGTGAACCATTTTTTAAATAGCTAATTTTTTTCATTAACTCATTAATTTCCGAAATTAATTTTTAAAAAAATATGTTTTTATACACAGGCAAATGCAGTAAATTAAAAATTGACATTAATTGCGGTAATAAAAGGATTCGCAGTTTAAAATTAATTCTTATTCATATTCCTAATAAATTTGAAAGAGATATCAAGATCTTTTTCAAAGATATCACAGAGAGATGTAATACAACTTTCTTGGAGAAGTAGCGAAACCAAGAGTTGCATATTAATTAGTATAACGTTCTTGCGTAAACTATGAGAGAGAGAGAGAACGTTAAATGAATAATACTCTCTAAATCTGAATCAGTGAGATTTCCTTGGTTCTAAAAGCTATAAGTATAAATGTCACTTTTGGATATATTAATTTTTGATTAAAGAATCTAAAATATTCCATTCAATATTTTATTTTCATGACATTTTCCTAATTTTCGTAAAAAATATTTACTTCTTTCCTTATTCTTCATGAAAGAGTTCAAATATATTTATAAAAATACTTTAATTCTTGCGAAGAATTCAATTAAAATTTGATAAATGATTGATTTTTTTTTGGCTAATTTTATGCAAATTCAAATTTAAATATTAAATTAAAAATTAAATTGAAATCCTGAGCCATTTTTTTTTATAAATTACGAAAACAATTGGATTCATTCGAAAAATTATTTATGTAAATAATTGAATTTTTGGGAAGATCTTTATTAAAATTTAAAAGAATAATTGAATAATTTCAGAAAAAATTTAATTAAAATTGTATTTAAAATAAGTGATTTTTTCGAAAAAATTTTCTAAATACTTGATATTTACGGGGAATTTAATTTAAATTTTTAAGAACTTTTTTATCTTTTTTTGAGCAATTTCTGTAAAATTGTATTTAAATGAATTTAAATCCTGCGATGAATTTTTGTTATTTATGCAAATATTTAAATAGTTGCAAAGAATTTAATATTTAAAAATAATTGAATTCCTGTGAAAAAATTCTATAATATTTTTATAAATAATTGAATGCTTTCAAATGATATTAAAAAACATTATTTCAAATAATTGATTTTTTCGAGGAATTGTATTAAAAAATAAATAATTTTTAAGATTTTTGTTAAATTTTCCAAAGTTATAGAATTCGTGAGAAGAATTTTATTATTTAAAAATTAAAAAATTAATAATAAAATAATTAAATTATTGCCAAAAATGTTATTATAACTTGATTTAAAGAAATTCTATTATTTTCAAAAATTTGAATAAAATGCTTGGCAAAATTGTAATTTTTAAAAAATTTCTCTTAATTCAGTGATTAAGAAACTATCTACTATTTTAATCAAATATTCTAAAGGGGCGTAAATTATTTTAAAAAAATTTAAATAAAATTTTAGGCAAACATTAAATTATTTCCATATTAATAATACATATTTCATAGGAATTCAATTATTTACAAATGTTTTAAAAAAATTTTTCACAATAAAACAATTATTTTCAAAACAAATTTAAAATTAATGAATTCTTTTCACGAATTATTTTTTTCCATAAATAATGAAACACATAGTTAAATTTCAATTATTTTTTAATACAAATTTAGCTAAATTTCTTCGAAAAATTTAAAAAAAAATTGAAATTTAAAAACTCGTAAAAAGAATTCAATTATTTAAAAACTTGTTAATTCAATTCTTTATGGGAATTTAATCTTAAGAAAAATTCAATTATTCAATTAATTTTTTTTATTAAAATAATTGAATTTTCGTAAAACTTTTTGATAAAAATGGAAAAAAAATTATTTTAGTTAAAATTTTATAGATAATAATTGAATATTTGAAAGCTTATTGCCAAAGGTTTTAATTTTTTTAAATTTCAGTTCTGAATGAATGTAATTATAAATTTTCAAAAACTTGAAAATTTTCAAATATTTTAATAATTCAAATTGTTCAGAAATTAGATTTTCAATATCTACTATTTTAGTAAAATTTTCCAAAAGAGTTCAATTATTTAAACAAAATTTTGACAAAATTCTAAAAAAACACAATTATTTTCAGAAACAAATAACTCATCGTGGAATATTTTAATTATTTTTGAACACTTTAATAAAATTTTTCGCAATCATTCAATCATTTTAATAAATAATAAAATTTATTCTTCTCAGGAATTCAATTATTTTTGAAAATTTTAATAAAATTCTTGGTAAAATTTCAATTATCTTCAAAAACTTTCTTGAATTTAACGATTTTTAGTATTTTCTATGTTAATGGAATCATTTTATTTTATATTAATTGAATTCCCGTGGAAATTCTATTATTTACAAAAATAATTGAATTTTGGAAGAACTTTATCAATTAATTTTTAAATAATTTTTCTTGCAAAATTTTATGAAAACACTAGAAAATAATTGAATTTGTATTACTTTTTGAAAACAATTGAATCGTTTTAACGAAGTTGAAGTTCACAACGTTGCTTTGATCAATGAAAAAAATTTATTTAATCTATTCTAATATTATTTTTATTTCATATTTATTTATATAACAATTATTATCGTAACGCAAACATCAATTTATTTCTTTCTAAATATTTTTGTGGCTTAACCTGATATCGTTTTAAAGAATTTTATTATAATTTTTTGACAATATTTTTTTTTATTTCGAGTATTAGCGAATTTATAGTAGTGAAAATTCTAAAACAACAGAAATAGTAGAATTTAGTGGCTGAAATTTAAAAAAGTGACCAAATAGTAACATAACGTGAAAAAAGTAGTAAATAAGGTTTTAATGTAGAGTGCAAAGCATGAAATTAGTTCTGAATTTCGTCGTTGCAAAAATTTCATTCGCAAAAAAATTGAGACCAAAAACCTAGACAAAACAAAATTTTTCTTTCATCACCACGTCGGTGAAGTTTGCCACGTTTATGATCAACGATTGAAAGAAAAAAAATATTTTCCTACGAATAAAAATAATATTTTTTGTTTGCAAATATTTTCTTTTGTAAATAATTATTAGAAAAATTAATCGTACAATTTTCTTTACAAAAAGTTATAACAATTTGCTCAAGAAAATATTTTTTTCTAAAATCGTTGACTATAAACGTTGTGAACTTCACCAACGTTCATCACCTATTGTCTAATTACCCATATTTATAGTTCCAATGCTCACTACGACCTTCTAATGACCTATACTGATACCTTGAATTCCAGTCCTCTCAAGTATTTGAGTTTCCTAGCTCGCCCAGAAGATTAAGAAATTATTCTCTCGCCAAGCTGAGAGAGTCAGCGAGTGGAGAATGTATGCAAGTGAAAGAATATATAACGTTTGACAGGAAAAGTAAAAGATAGTTGAAGAGTCTGAATAAAGGCGAGGTTGGGGGTGGTACCGAGATATCGCATTTGAGAATTTAATATGACTGCGGCTCAGTAATTTTAATATTGAGAAAGTGGGAACTTAAGTTTGCTCAAAGAACTTCTCTATATTCATATATAGATGTACCTACGTACACTCTATTCAGAGTTTTTCCTCTGTAATATTCCACTGCTACTTTTTCGCTCATCTCTCTTCGCTTGTTAATATTCATTTCTCAACACGTTAAAATTTCCGCGCTTCTCCAAAGTTCCAATATCGAACTTGATTTAACGAGACGAGACGAGGCACAAAATCAAATTTTTTTTATAACTCTTTTCTTAAAAAAAAAAAAAAAAACGTAAAGTTTGTAATTTTCAAAATTTTTATTGTCTCTAAACAAAATTTTCTCTCCTATTGTTTTTTTGTGCTTAGAAAAAATTACACTCTAGCTAAAACTGCACAGAATTTCTCTTAATTCTCCTCTTTTTTCTTAATATTGACACCTTCGGGAATTTCTCCAAAAAAAAAAACAAGTTGAAGTCGACAACGTTGATAAACGAAAATAAATTGTTCACTAAGAAATTAATTAAAAATAATGCATTAATATTAACACAAAAATATTTAAACAAAGATTGAAGTTTATAAGATAATTGTTGTACAATAAAATATTAATTAAAAAAAATATTTTATTGCATTAAACCAATTTTTTTCGTTAATAAACATTGTGGACTTCAACTTCGTAAGGAAAAAGGGAGAAAAAAATTATTCTAGTTAAAAATTCTCCTTATCAAAGAAATAAAATTTCAAACTAAGACTAAAATACAATGGGAGAGAAAATTTTGTTTAGAGACAATAAAAATTTTGAAAATTACAAACTTTACATTTTTAAATTTTTTTAAGAAAAGAGTTAAACTAAGACTTAGTTTAATTTCTAATTTATTTTCTAAGACTTTGTTTCAAATTTTAAATGCTTAACTTTTAATAAATGGCCAAAAATAAAATAACCCATTTTGTGAAATATGTAAAAAAAATATTCTCGTGTTTCAAAATTGACAAAATGATAGAAGAAATTCTTAAAAAAATAAAATCCTCTAACAAATTTTAATTATTGTCACCAAGATAAGTAATTAATTCACGCTCAACTTTGTCTTGGCGCGCGCGCGAGCGTTTTCTCCATCTCATCTCTCGACCCTTCTTTTATCTTCTACTTCGAGAACCTTCATCTTCTAAACTAGCGAACCGAAGTGCTTAAAAGATGAAGTTTACAACGAGGAATTTCTTTGAAACATTCGAGTCAACTGTTTTATGAAACTTCTTCATAAAGTTAACGTGAATAACAAAATTGCCTAAAAGTCTTCACTCAATATTGCTATGGGCTTATGACTAAAAATACAAAATTTAACATTTCACACGTACACTGAAAAAAAAAATTTAATTGATTAATTTATTATTATCAATTAAATACTTAATTGAATCAAATAATATTTATAAATAAATAAATAAATTTAATAATAAATTAATAATAACTAATTTAAATAAATATTTAATATTTAATTGACTCTAATAAATAATATTTGATTCAATTAAATATTTAATTGACTGTAACAATATTTAATTGAATCAAATAATATTTATTAGAGTCAATTAAATATTTAATTGAATCAAATAATATTTATTAGAGTCAAATAAATGGTAATTGATTCAAATACTGAAGTTATTGATTCAAATACTGAAGTTATTGATTCAAATACCAGTTAATTGACTCTATTAAATATTATTTGATTCAAGTAAATATTATTTGATTCAAGTAAATATTTAATTGATAATAGTCAATTAATCGGTTATTTGAATCAATTAAATTTTTTTAGTGTAAAATTAAAAAATTATACACGGAGAAAATTTGTTCCTCATATTTTACCGAATTCTTCAGTAAAGTTGGGATATAGTAGCATAACAGTAATTTTTAATAATTTTTAAATTATTTTTTCATGAATAATATTCAAAATTTAATGTCATATCTTTATTTTTTACAAACTAGTACTGTAAAAGTTAAAACAAAATCGAAACTGAACGTTTAACAAAAATTAAATAAAATTTTAACGTTTCTTTTGAACACTTCCTTGATGGTCACTAACGTTTCAGGAACAGTTCGGTAAAACTTTCTTGACTTGACTCGAGTGTTAGTTTTCAGGAATAGTTCGGTAAAACTTCCTTGACTTGCTTGAATTGTTAATTTTCAGGATTGAAATACTTTTTTAAATGCCCCATAGTAAAAAAAACTTTGACGTTAATAGTTAGTTTTTTTTAACTTATTTGTACTCATTAACTAATACTTAATAATTTCATTTATAGCAGAAACCGCTTCTGAAACGAAATTAAATAGAAAATGACTTTCGTTTTTGTTCTTAAATAATCCAAAAACAAAAGTATTTGAAACTTTTAATTTTCGTATCGACTCGAAGCAAAAGAATGAAAAACAATAATTTAGTGATAATCACAAAAAAATTGTTTTTATATTTTACATTTTTTAATTTACATAATTACAGCAAGTTACGTATGTGACGTAACCAGAGAAAATAACGTAAGTACAGTAACTTACGTAAATGTTCCAACTTAAGTAAGTTACGTAACTAGAATAACTTACGTAATTTATCAATTTCACGTAACTTACGTAAATAATCAAGCTAATGCAACTGACGTAAGTAATATAACTTACGTAAAAACTAAACGTACGTAACTGACGTAAGTTGGATCCTTCACGTGAGTTACGTAAGTAAAATAACTTTACAAAAATTACGAAAATAATCGAGTTTACGTAACCTACGTAAATAATCAATTTTACGTAACTTACGTATGTAATTTACGTAGAAGATCAAACTTACATAAGTCACGTAAGTAGAATAACTTACGCAAGTTACGTAAATGATGAAACTTATATGTAACTTATGCAAATGATCAAAGTTGCATAACTTACGTAACTATAACACCTTACGCAATTAAAAGAATTTCCGTAAGTTTTACCATCTACATAAGTTACTGTAGTTACGTCATTTAGTCTGGTTATGTAATTATAGTAATTTCCTTTAGTTATGTAAGTTACTATAGTTACGAAATTTACTCTGGTTGCGTAACTTACATTAATTACTTAAGTTGCTCTAGTTACGTAAGTCAGGGAAAACAATTTTTTTTTGTTTGACACTAAAAAATTATGTTCTTTAATCTTTTGTTTCGAGTTGTCACGAAACTAAATACACTTTATTAGTTTAGTTTCGTGTTGACTTGAAATTAAAGTCACTTTGTTAATTTAATTTCATGCCATCTAGAAAACTAAAACGAAACTAATCTTTTGAGACGGTCCCTGATTTATAGTAACAATAACACTAAAATTGATAATTTTAATCTTTTTTGATAAAAATATGGGAACAATAAGAATTTTAATAAACTATTGTTTTGTTACATAAAATACAAATTAAAACATTTTTCTTTATAACAATAAAAACATAATTTGAAACTATTTCATAAATTGACCTTAAATATAGTTAGAAATTATTCAGTAACATGGATTTAATATGGATGATTCTTTTATTTTACATAATTATTGTTTATTAATTTGAATCTTTCTCGCAAGCGGTGAAATAAAATTCAGATTCATATATAAGGACAGTTGAAACTTTCTGAAGCAATAATGTAAAGCGTGCGATGTATGTATTAATGTATGCGTTTAGAATGTACTGTAGGCAGGTGTAATGTATAAGTATTTGTTCGTGAATAATTGTAGGGGGTTTAGGTAGTGATTAAAGTAGGTAGAGTGAGATTTACGGCAGTATTGCTATAGAACTACTGCAATGACATTATTTTTTATTTTTTATTCTTCAAATTTTACCGAACTATTCAGTAATTCAATGAATATAAATTTTACCGAACTTTGTACCTTACGTTTTACTGAACTTTCAATAAAAATAAGTGTAGTGAACACTTACCCTACGTTTTACCGAACTATACAATAAATATAAGTTTTACCGAACACTGTGCCTTACGTTTTACCGAACTTTCAATAAAACTGAGTATAGTGTATGCTTACCCTACGTTTTACCGAACTGTAAGTGAAGGGCTAATACATGTACCGTAAGATTTATTCTTTTTACATTATTTTTCAATGCAATTGCTTTTACAGTCCTGTTCCTTAAAAATTACAGTTTTGACACTTCATCCCAGTTTTACCGAACAAAGTTCGGTAAATTTTCAGGAATAAATTTTCTCCGTGTATACATAAATTCCAACTCTCGTCGCTTAATTAATCGAAATTTGATAGGGATTTCACGGACTTGAAAAAAATACTCAATCAATCCCATTAACAAGTTTTCTCAATATATCAGTCTTCTATGTATATAACACAAAGTAGTGTTCAAAGTTTTCAAATAGTTTCATCATCGCAGCAAACTCACCCTCAAGTTTCAGATACTTTTAAGCCGATTAAGACTACTGAAAATTTCTAATCTAATCCTAATTTCTAATTAGTTACAGAGTTCAAAATTGAAGGTATTACATTTTGAATAGAAATAATCCTACTTTGACTCTCATTTTGAGTTTTTGGGGGAGTTCAAGTTTCAAAACTAACCACATTAATCTCGTTACAGGATTGACGCACAAAAAATTAATTTTACTTTTTTCCTGACTTTTCCTGATTTTCAGAAAAAATTTTCTCAATAATTAAAAGTAAGAAAAAATGTTCAAAAACATTCAAATTCAAATTTTTTGGAAATTCAATAACTTATATATAAGAATATTTATATGAAACTTATAAAGAATTGGTTATTTTTAATAATTTTGAAAAAAGTTCAAGGAGAATTTTCAAATCCGTTCAAAAATTCTTCAATTAAATATTTATTTTTATATGAAAATAACAACTTCGAATAATTTCAAAAAAATCCAATTAAAATTTTCCAAAAGATTAATATTACAGAATTATTAGTTAAAAGTATAAAAATTTAGAATTAATTTAGATTGAAATTCAATTTTGTCTTAAAATTCGTACTATAATTATGCTTTTAAAATTACAAATTTTTCCTGATATTCATTTTTACAATTTTTATTATCCAATTCTACGAGAATTCAATTTATTAAATAAAATCCTAAATAATTTATTCAAATCGAAAAGCAAACTTAAAAAAATAGTTATAGAAAATTTTATGTAAATACTGAAAAAATCATTGAATTGAGGAAAATGTTTGAAATCATTGAATTTCTTTTCAATTTTTCGTTATTTATGAAAATAATTTAATGTTTAGGAACAATTGTATCAAAATTTAAAAAAAATATTTTTTTTTAAATAATTGAATTTCTCGTAAAGAATTTTATCAAAACATTTTAAATAATAGAATTCTTTTTACGAAGATTAATAAAATTATTCAAAATATTTTTATTCTACCGTGAATTATTAATAAAATTGTATTAAAAATAATTAAAACACTGCGACGAGTTTCATTATTCGGGAAAACAGTTGAATTTCTAAAAGGCATTTCACTATTAACGAAAATAATTGAATTCCTGTGAATTTATTATTTATGAAAATAATTAAATGTTTTCGTAGAAATTCATTAAAATTTTGTTAAAATAATTTAATTCTATTAACAAATTTTATAAAAATTTTATATAAATAATTGAGTTCTTTTCAAAAAATTTATTAAAATTGTAGATATTGAAAATCTAATTTCAGAAGAATTTTAATTATAAAAATATTTAAAAATTCCAAGTTTTTGAAAATTTCTAATTACATTCATTCAAAATTAAAATTTAAAAAAAATCAAAACCTTTGGCAACAAGCTTTCAAATATTCAATTATTATCTAAGATTTTAACTAAAATAATTTTATTTCCATTTTTAACAAAAAGTTTTACGAGAATTCAATTATTTTAATAAAAAACATAAATTGAATAATTGAATTTTTCTTAAGATTAAATTCTTATAAGGAATTGTATCAAAATATTTTTAAATATTTGATTTCTTTTTACGAATTTTAATAAACTTTTTTTACAATTTCTCCATTTTTCGAGGAATTTAACTAAATTTGTATTAAAAATAATTGATATTTAGCTCTAAATTTTGTTATTTTAAGAAAAAAAATAAATTTTTAAAAAGAATTCATTAATCCTAAATTATTTATGACAATAATTGATTTATTAAGAACAAATTTCTAAAAAAATTCTAAATAATTGAATTCTTATGAAATATTTATTATTTATATGGTAAGAATTTAATGTTTGCCTAGAATTTTATTAAAATTTTTGAAAAATAATTAGATTTCCGAAAAGAATTTTGTTGTTAATAAAAATAATTCAAACTTTAAGGAGCATGTTTAAAAATCTTTTTTAAAAATTGAATTTCTACAAAAAATTTCACTTATTTTGAAAATAATTAAATTTCTGTAAATAAATTTATAAAAAAATTTTAAATAATTCAATTCTTGTAGAATGTTTATTATTTATGAAAATATTTACATGTTTGTGTAGAATTTGAATAACGCTTTTTTTAAAATGATTGAATTCTTTTGTGCAAATTTTATTAAAGAAAATATTGAAAATCATTGAATTGCGAAAAATGTTCTAGAATAATTGAAATTTTGCGAAGAGTTTTATTAAAATTTTCTAAACTGATTAAATTTTTTACGAAGAATTAAATTTTACGAAAATAATTGAATTATTGAGCGTAGAAATTAAAAAAATTTTTGCCAAAAATTGATTCTCTACACTGAACAAAAAAATTTTTTTTGATTCAAATAACCGATTATTTGACTATTATCAAATAAATATTTACTTGAATCAAATAATTTTTATTTGAATCAAATAAACTGTATTTGAAGCAAATACTATTTAATTGATTCAAATAAAAATTATTTGATTTAAGTAAATATTTATTTGACAATAGTCAAATAATCGGTAATTTGAATCAAATAAATTTTTTTCAGTGTATTTTTTCGGTTTTGCACATTCTGCATTTATTATTTTCACATCTTCTTAATTCCAAAAAATAAAAAACGAGAACAATTATTCTAATAACTTCACCAATTTATTAATAAACAGTTCATTCCCCCAAAAACTGCAAATCATCTCTAAAATTTTTTTTACTCTTCTTCTTCTCGCACAAAAAGTTTCTCCTTTTAAAAATCGCCGACAAAAAGTGAATAAACTCTAATAAATTAAAACACTTGAATTGCATGAGAGAATTTTGTAATATTTTTAAGAAAAAGAAACAAAGACTATATATATATATATATATGTCTACTAAGGATTTGCACTGGTTGCCAGACTTTTGATTTTCCACTAGAAATGAGGAAGAAAAGGAGGAAAACTCCGTGACCGTGGAAGTCAGGAGAAGTGCCGTGAATCATTCTATGAGCATAAATTAACGCGCCGTCACAACGCCGGTTAATTAATTAAGCTAAATTGTCCTAAGCGTGAGTAACTGCTGGCGCTTCGTCCAATTCTTCTTGTCCACTTTTCTATGCTTTAGTCCAAAAATGACTTTAACGTTCTCATTTCAGAAAATGTAGATTTCGATTATAGTGTTCCTCTTATTCACTTCTTCTTAGAAACAAACATTTCACGAAGACTGATAATTATAATTTCTACATTACAATTTCATTTTAATTGCATTTTTTTCAATTTTTGTTGCTCTACTTATTTGAAATAAAAAAGAAGAAGAAGATTATTTCCGATTCTTTCTCTCTCCGGTTTCAAAAATAAAAATTTCTACTGAATGAAAAGAAAATCTGTTCTTGAAGAACTTTCCTCTGGAAAAAAGATTATCTTTCCCCGCTCGTATATTGATATTTGATCATTCAAGTTTTTTCCTATCCCCAAAAATACTAAAACCAAATGTTTTATTGTCAAAGATAAAGATTTTTCCATTCACAGTCTTTATAAATATTCACAAACTATACTTTATTGTGTATAAAAAAAACGTATCAGAAGAAAAGTATAATTAGATATAAAGAAAGTAATAGAGAAGAAAGAATTTTAAAATAAATTCCATTGAGTAAAAAATGAAATTGCCATCCAACTTTTAAATGCAGTTGCTGACTTGATGTGTAGAAATTTTAGGAACGTCAAGGTTTCACAGCGTGAGTCAGATCCATTAAACAGCATCTTCTCAGTTACTGTATTTTAAATTCCAAATGTCTTCTTCTATTTCTATTCAACTCTGCCTATACATAAATATACAAAAACACAAGCATATAAATATGCATCACAGAAATACTAAATCATAACTAGTTCCTTTTTTCTATATTTCAAAATATAGTTAATTTATTTTTCGTGTAAAACCGACACTAGAAAATAGGATAAATTTATATTAGTGATAATTATAGAAATCACATAAAGAGATATGAATAAATTAAATTATTAATTTATTATGGTTGTTTTTTAATTTTACCGACCATCTTTAAAATGTAAAAGTCAATTGGATATTTATACTTTTTCAAAATGGTTTTTACATGCAAAAAAAATTTTGACCAAATTTTTATTCCAAAGCACTCTGATTCTTTACTCTAGAGCTAGACTAGCAAATTTT
Source organism: Leptopilina drosophilae (assembly GCA_032873175.1). NCBI lineage: Eukaryota > Metazoa > Arthropoda > Insecta > Hymenoptera > Figitidae > Leptopilina > Leptopilina drosophilae. The sequence goes on along the minus strand of CM065478.1, from coordinate 76,508,596 downwards.
TGCAAAAATTCAATTATTTTCAACAAAATTTAACCAAAAATCCACTAAAGAATTCAATTATTCTTTTCTAAAATTTTAATAAATCCTTAAAAACCAGTCATTTATTTCTTTAAACAGTAAAACTTTTGCAAAAATTAAATTATATTCCTAATTTTTAAGAAATTCATTTAATTGCAATTTAAAATCCACTAAAGAATTCAATTTTTAAGAAAATTCTTTAAAGCAATTCAATTATTTTTATGAATAGTAAAATCTTAGAAAAAATTTAATTATTATTTAAAATTGTAATAAATCTTTAAAAACAGTTCAATTTTCTTTTTTAAAATAGTAAAATCTTTGCGGAAATTCAATACTTTGAATAAAATTTCATAAAAAAATTCAATTATTTTTTTCTAAAATTTTAATAAATCCTTTAAAACAATTCAAATTATTGTTATAAATAGAAAATTCTTTGAAAAATTTAATTCTATTCTAAAGTTTTATGAAATCTTTCGGAACAATGCTATTATTTTTTCTAGTAGTAAAATCATTGTAAAAGTTCAATTATTCTCTAAAAATTTTAATAAATTTTTCAAAGCAATTCAATTATTTAATTCAAAAAATAAAATCTTTACAAAAATTCAATAATTTTCTAAATTTCTGATAAATTTTGTAAACCAGTTCAATTATTTTTTTTTTTAAAAGTCATTCCTTTACAAAAATTCACTTTATTTGCATTTTACTAAAATTAAATTTCATTATTAAAAATTTTTAATAAACTTTTTATAACAATTCAAGTATTTTCATAAATAGTAAATTTCTTTCAAAAATTCAATTATTTTCTAAATTTTTAATAAATGCTTCAAAACAATTCAATTCTTTTTTTAAAAAAGTAAAACCTTTATAGAAATTCAATGAATTTCAATTTTACTAAAATTAAATTTCATAAAATAAAATTTTTTCTTCGAAAATTTTAATGAACTTTTTGAAACAATTCATGTATTTTTATAAATAGTAAATTTTCTTAAAAAATTCAATTATTTTCTAAATTTTTAATAAATTCTTTGAAACAATTCAATTATTTATAAAAAAAAATAAAATCTTTACAATAATTCAATAACCTTCCAAATTTTTAATAAATCCATCGATCCAACTGTATTTTTTTAAAAAGTAAAACCTTTATAAAAATTCCATTAATTCCAATTTTACTAAAATTAAATTTCATAAAATAAGATTTTTTACTTCGAACATTTTAATAAATTTTTTGAAATATTTCAATTATTTTTATAAATTGTAAATTGCTTTAAAAAATTCAATAATTTCCTAAATTTTTAATAAATTCTTTGAAAAAATTAAATTACTTTTTTAAGCAGTTTAGATTTTTCAAAAAATTCAATTAATTTCAATAAAATTGTACTAAAGAATTCACTTTTTTCTAAAATTTTAATAAATTCTTTGAAGCAATTCAATTATTTTTATAAATTGTAAATTCTTTGCAAAACTTTAATTATTTTTTTAAGTAGTAACATTCCTACTAAGAATTAAATTATTATTGTAGATTATAAAAAAAATTGTTCTCAGGAATTCAATCGTTTTCCAAATTTCCAATTAAAATTATTTGAAAAACTACAGTTTTTCGTAAACAAACTGAAAGAAGTTCTTTAAAACAATTTAATTCATTTACAAAAACTTTTAACAAAATTATTTAAAAGAGTTTAATTTAATATCAATAATTTTAATAAAATTTTAATAGTAAAATAATTAATTACGATTGATAGCAAAATCGATTACATTCAATGAGTTAGAAATTTTTTTTAAATAATTCAATTAATGTCAACGAAATTTTATTATATTTAAAAAAAATTGAATGAATATTTCCACAGGAATTTAATTCGGATTTTAAAAAAATTGTAAATTACATTTTTCGCGCGAGAATTTAATTATTTTCGCATAAATAATAAAATTCTGCGCAAGAATTTAATTATTCTCAAATTTTTTTTTGACAAAATTATCTGCAAGAATTAAATCATTTTTATAATACATTAACAACCTGCATGTGACTGTTAGAAATTCAATGACTATTTTTTCAGACACTTTGTTTTTGAAAATATTTAATAAATTTAATAAATAAATTAACTATAAATTCTGTTTGCAAACAGATTTCCGGAATACAACGATTATACACTGAAAAAAAAATTTAATTCATTCAAATAACTGATTAATTGACCATTATCTAAAGTTTTGAACGTTCAAATGAACGAAATTTTTTTCAACTTAAATTTTTTTTAAAATTACTGTCAGAAAGGGAAGACAATTGAAATTAAACAATATTTACTTTAAAAATAATTTGTTTTAATCTCAAAAATAATTTTTCCGTAAATAAAATACAAATTATGAGAAGTAAAAACAATATTGTTGTTCAATGAACGTTCGAAACTTTAGGGACATTTGACTATTATCAATTAAATATTTACTTGAATCAAATAATATTTAATGGAGTCAATTAAATGGTATTTGAATCAATAACTTCAGTATTTGAAGCAAATACTTATTAATTAACTCCATTAAATATTATTAGATTCAAATAAATATTTAATTGATAATAATAAATTGATGGATTATTTGAATCAATTAAATTTTTTTCAGTGTAAACATAGAAGATAAGTTTTTTCGGTAAGAGTACGAAATACATTTCATCTCATTAGATAATTCTCCCTATTTCACACATCCCCCATTAGAGGGGGATTTTAAATTGATTAACTAACAATAATTTATTCAATAAAGATGAAATAAAATTATCCTCTAATGTTACGACACCTATTATACAATGAGACGAAATTATTCTCCATAGCAAAAAAAAACAGTGCAACCTCTCTACACTCCTAATCGAAATTTATCGCCTCGAAAACTTTAAATTACATAATCATATCATTGACGAAAATACTTGTGATATGTATTTTTGGCTCCAGTGATGTGTTTAAATAAATGAGCGCCTAAAGAAGTAAATAAAACGTGAATTGCAGGCATACTAACCGGAAATAGTTGGATTTGGGATCAACGCACAGATTGCCAATAGGAGGAATGACACTCTGCAGTTCTGACGACTCTTCTGGCAAGTCTCCAGATTTTCCTCTCTTGCTTGTGGATCACCGATTCTTCTCCCCTTCATCATGCCTCGTGCCACATAGTTTTCGTTCCGGACACGTAAACGTGAACGTTACCACTCAAATATTGGGGCACGAGAACTTTAATAATGTCTCCAAATTACCATACTTTTATTTTTCCATTCGTCACTTTAATTGTTTCCTGTGTGTTTGTGTTGTGGATATATGTGTATAATTATTCAACACCGCACACACTAAATATATTTCACTTTTTTCAAAACACGCACTAATCAATCTTTTTCGATTAAAACACTGCTGCTCGTTAATGTCTGACGATTATTTTTTTCGAATAAATAATTAATTTTTATATTCATTTTCCTTCTTTTCGATATATTGAAACTCATTAGAATTTGCTTTTTTGACCCTTACCTGAAACAAAAAAAAGGGAGAATAAATTAGTATACGAATAGATAATTATACATATAGGTACAAATGTTAATTTCAGGGTTGATAGATGAATTCAAATTTGTTTTACTCTGACTTTTAATATTTTTCAAAACAAAAATGTAAATATTCTTAACAATTTTATTAAAATTTGACGCAAAAATTCAATTACTTAAAAAACTTTTATTTTTGTTTTACCCTGACTTTTCTTTAATATCTAGACAAAATTTTGCCTTTTTCCCTGATCCTAAATGAATAATTATAATTTTTAACATAAATGAATATTTTTCAAAACAAAAATGTAATTATTCTTAAAAATTTTATTAAAATTAGTCGCAAAAATTTAATTATTTATTTTATTTTATTTTCTGGGCGAAATTTTTAATTTAAGAAATTAAATTTAATTCAATTATTATTTAATAAATTATTTTTTACAATGAAATAATTGAATTCTCGTAGGATTGTGTTTAATAAAGATGTGTTTTAAAAGTGAATTTTGTAGTTTATATTTCATATAATAAATTAAATATTGATACTATTATAAATTGGAATGTTTAGAAGTTATTAAAATTTGAAATTTCAAATTGGAAGTTTTGACACTGAATTTTTCATCTAGATACTTAAATTAATAATTCTGTAGAATTCATTTTTTTAAAAAAAGTTTAATTAAATTTTTTTTGAAATTATTTGAAGTTTTTATTTTCTAACGATGAAAATAATTTTTAAAAAATGCAATAAAACTTTTTCAAAAAAATTAATTCTACAGAATTATTAATTTAAGTATCTAGATGAAAAATTCAGTTTCGAAAATTTTAATTTGGAACCTTATCAAAATTCAATAACTTCTAACATTTTTCGAGAAATTCGTTAAAAATTGTATATATCAAAACATTGAAATTCAATGTTATACGAGTTTTATTATATTCAGGAAAATAATTGAAAACATGTAAAAAAATTAGTTATAAAAATAATTCAATTCTTTTGGAATCTTTTACAAATTTATATATTGAAAATCATTGATTTGAAGAACAATTTTTGAAAACAATTGAAATTTTGATGATAATTTTAAAAATATTTTTGACCTTAAATGTATTTTTCGGAAAAATTTTACTACTTTTGAAAATAATTAAATTTCTACAAAAAAGTTTATAAAAAATTTGTAAATAGTAGAATTATTCTGGAAATTTTTATTCTGTATGAAAATATTCAAATGTTTACGTAGAATTATAATAAAATTTTTTTAAATAATTTTAATAACTGAATTCGTGTGAAATTTTTTTTATTATTCACGAAAATAATTCTACGAGAATTTAATTATTTTAATAAAAAAAATTAATTAAATGATTAAATTTTTTTAAGATTAAATTCTCATAAAGAAATTGCATCAACAAATTTTAAAATAATTGAATTCTTTTTACGAATTTTAATGAAATTTTTTTACAATTTCTCCATTTTTCGAGGAATTTAACTAAATTTGTATCAATTACAATTAAAATTCAGCCATGAGTTTTATTATTTACGAAAAAAAATAAATTCCTAAAAATAATTCATTAATCCTAAATTATTTATGAAGATAATTAATTTATTGAGAAGCAATTTAAAAAATTGTAAATAATTGTATTCCTATGAAATATTTATTATTTATATGGAAATAATAATGTTTGACTAGAATTTTATTTAAATTTCTTGAAAATAATTTATTCCTTTTGGAAAATTTAACTAAAATAGTAAATATTTTCTTAATCATTGAATCAAGGGAACTTTAAAAAAAAATACAAGTTTTTTAAAATTCTTGAAAGTAATTTCAATAATAATAATAATAGTAATTTTTAATTTTTTTAGTAATTTCTCAAAATCATGTTATTATTTTTAAAGATAATTGAAATTTTGGCGATGATTTAAAAAAAAAAAAATTTTATCATAATTGAGTTTTTTAAAATAATATTTATATTTATAAAGTTAATTAAAATTTTAACGAGTATTTTTGAAAAATTTTAATAACAATTGACTTTTTTAGAAGAGTTTTATTTCTTTTGAAAATAATTAAACTTCTGCGATGATTTGTTACTTTTCCAAAGAACAAATTTTTTCAAAAGTGTTTTTAAGTAAAATTAAAAATTCTTCTACAAATCCATTAGTTTTAATAATTAATTAAATATACATTAAAAAATTTAACCAATTTCAGTAGAATTTGAATTGTTAAAATTTTTCAAAACTTTCTAATTAAATGAATTCAAAATTGAAATTGTTTGTAATAACTGTTAAATTTATTTGGAAGTTTATCCATTTATGAAAATTGTAAACTTGCGTTAACAAATTTTGTAGAACTCAATTAATTTTGAAATATTTAAATAACATTATTCACTAAATAATTCTTAAATAAAATGTAATTGATTCAAATAACCGATTAATTGACTATTGTCAAATAAATGTTTCCTTGAATCAAATAATTTTTATTGGAGTCAATGAAATTTTATTCAAACCAATAATTTCGGATTTGAAGCAATAATTTCAGTTTTTGAAACAAATATTTAATTTAACCATTTAATTGACTCCAATAAATATTATTCGATTCAATTAAATCTTTACTTGATAATAGTCCATTCTAATCCACGGAGAAAACAATATATTTGAATCAAACAAAATTATCCTTGTCAGGGCTGCAATGATTTAAATCAAGTTGATTTAAATCATGATTTTAATCTTGATTTAAATCTTGACATTTAAATCATGATTTAAATCAAACTGCGAAATGCATTAGAAACCGAAAAGGATACAAAATTAGAATTTATGTTAAAACTTTAAAAGTTTTTAATTAAATAAAAGTAAAAAAGAATATCTTATAAAGATAATATAATGAATATCAGAAAATAATAATTATTATTTTTTGTTTATTTGGCGAAAGTTATTGAAAGATAAAAAATCTGTATTTTATATTTGAGTCAAAGAAGCATTAAATATCAGTATTTTGTTAAGATTTTCTAAACTTTTTTAAAACAAATTTTATTGTAACAAGAATTTATATATGTATTTTTTATTAAGGGTAGCCACAAATTATAAAAACAATTATAAATCAGAGATTTAGTTATGGTCAGAAAAATACAGGGAATTTTTAAAAATTCTTTAAAAGTCAGGGAATTTTAATCGAAAGAAACCACAAATTAAAAAACTTTGATAAACTTAGTTTTTGTATTTAGACTTTTTTTGTATAATATTTAATAATTAAACAAACATTTTTTAAATGTCTTATGTTTTTTTTATAAATAAAATTGTTACTTAAAAAGCATTAATAAATTTTTATAAAATTTTTTTTTAAGTGTAAAGTTAAGCGGAACTCTTCTGCCACAAAAATGTATTTTTATATGCAGAATAAACATTAATTGAATTGAATTGCATTATTAAAATTTTAATTAGTAATGCAGAGTATTAAATAATAATTTAAAAATTTGTTAATCAGGAAAAATGAAAAATTAGTCAGGAAAAATCAGGAAATTCTAAAAATGAAATTTTGCACGCACCCTATTATTAATTTTTTAATTCCTAATATTAAAAAAATAAATATTTAAAAAATAATATTAAAAAATGATTTAAATCAAAAAAATCCGATTTAAATCAAAAAAATCTGATTTTTTTGATTTTTTCTAAAAAATCATGATTTTTATCAGCCCTGATCCTTGTTATACAGTCAACAAAAAATTATCTTTGAATTAAACATATTAATTTTGATTCAATACATAATAAATTTGGTTCAGTAAAAATTATGTTTAATTCAATTATAAAATATGTTTAATTCAAACGTATTTTTTGCTTGACTACTTATTTTTGAATTAAAATAAAATTTTCTCAGGGTCGGTTAATTGAATCACGGTAAATCGTTAGGTATTAAAATAACAGCAAAAAGGATTAAAATAATCCAATTTAGTGTTATTTTAATCCATTTTGGTGTTATTTTAATACCTAACGATTTACAGTGATATGAAATAAATGTTTTTCAATTTACTTTGTATCAAAAGTATAAGTTGATATTTAATAATTTTAATAATTTCAATATTTATTGTATAAAGTCACAAAAAAATCGAAATAATTTATTTCTCCGTTTTTCAAAGTAATTTTCCCTCTCGAATACAATGTAATATTGTAAAAAGAAAATTACATTGTCTCCTCTTTGCATAAAACATCTTCCGATTAGTGATGTAGCTACTCTTACTTAAAAATTCATCTCGACTATATTTTTTGTTGGGAATTTTTGATGATGTTTCACAAGCTTATGTCGTGTGGGGATTTTTCACCTCTGAAGAGGTTTGAACCTTGAAGTTATCACACCTTTAGTTATACATATACAGTAGTATCATAAACATGTATATATAGAGCGAGAAGAAAAAAAAGAAGAATTCATCATGACTTGGTACCATTCTGGCTTCTCTTTTATTATACACCTGGTGCAAGAGTGCAACCCTCATCCAGTGGTTGTTTCATGCGTCGCGTCATAGACGACGTTAATTAGTAATGCCTTGCAGGGATAATTTGCACCGTTCTTCATCCCCGTTGTCATGGTCTACCTTTTAAAAAATTGATTCCAGTTTCTCCCTGCGCCTCACGCCTTTGAGATGTAATTACGGCGGCGAAATGAGAACACCGAGAAACGAGGAATATAGACTATATACATATATATATATATATATATATATATATATATATATATATATATATATATATATTTTGTTCGCTATCCAAAGGGATGAAAATTCTCTCAGTGGTAATACCTTCATGATTTTCCAAGTAAATTACAAAAAATCTATTCCATAATCAAACTCCACTTTTGAGTTGTAATAATTCTCTCCTCCTCGTGAAATTAAATTTGCACGAGAGTTATCATATATCACAAAAGATATTCAAATAATATCAAATGAATATTGAAAATTGTGAAATTGAAAAATACACGCATATGTCAAAATTTCAAGTGGGTATAGTAATTCCTTTTTTCAAATTTCTATCATTCACACACTCACAAAGAAGTCTTTTTAAGTAAAAAAAGGAATTTTCCTTTTAATATTCGTCTAAGAGGAACTCTTTTTCTATTAAAAGGAAATTCCTTTTTAATCATATCCTTTAATTATCAAATGATTTTTGTTTACTATTAAAAAGAAAAATGTTATCAATAGTTTTATTTATTCGTCTTATCAGTAATTCATTAAATTCTTTATTTAATTATAATCATAATTTATTTTTGACTCAAATTTATAAAATATTTGTAATTAAATTTAAACAAAAATAATAATAATAATAATAATAATAATAATAATAATAATAATAATAATAATAATAATAATAATAACACAATCCTGCAAATAATAATATACTAATAGGCAGGAGAAAATATAATAAAATAAGAACAGGGTTGCCACAAATATTTAATTTTATTTGTCCCTGGTTTCCAGACAAAATTTTCACTTTTTCCCTGAGCCTAAAGAATATTTTGATTCACTCTAAAAATTATAAGATAATCAAGAAAAAATGTTCTATTACATTTATTTACAAATTTCATTCATTGTAAAATTATTCAAAAACATGATCCCCAAGTTTTGAACGTTCAAATGAACGAAATATTTTTTGACTTAAATATATTTTTGTAAATTACTAATCACAAACAAATTTAAAAACTGAAATATTTATGTTTAGAAACTAAGTAATTAATTTTTTGAATAGTAACGCAAAAAAATTGCAATAAAAATTTAATTTGTAGAAGAACTAAATATTTCGTTCATTTGAACGTTCAGAACTTTAGGGTCTTTCAAAAGCATCAATAACTTAATTTTTAAATAAATATTTAATCATTATTATTTTTCTGTAGGAATTAAAATTCTTCAAAACATTCAAATTCAAACCTTTTTTAATTGAACTTTCTCAAAAAAAAATATTGAATAATAGAATGTTCTTTGTTAAAATTTAATTCTCCTAAAGAATTTTATCAATAAATTTTTAAATGTATGAATTTACTTTGACAAATTTTAATACAATTTATGTCAAGAATTTTATTATTTATATAAATAATAGAATTCATACAAAGAATTTCATTCCAGTTTATTAAAATAATTGAATTTCGGTGAAGAATTTTATTATTTATAAAAATATTTTTATATAATTGATATTTTTCGAAAAATTTTATTCAATTTTGTATTTTAAATAATTGAATTCCTGTGAAAATTTTATTACTTTTATAAAAATAATGGAAATATTTTAAATTAATTCATTAAAATTGAATTTTATTAAAATTTATAAAAATAACTGTATTTATGTCAAGAATTTTATTATTTATATAAATAATTGAATTCATACAAAGAATTTCATTCCAGTTTGTTAAAATAATTGAATTTCGGTGAAGAATTTTATTATTTATAAAAATATTTTTATATAATTGATATTTTTCGAAAAATTTTATTAAATTTTGTATTTTAAATAATTGAATTCCTGTGAAAATTTTATTACTTTTATAAAAATAATGGAAATATTTTAAATTAATTCATTAAAATTGAATTTTATTCAAATTTATAAAAATAACTGTATTTATGTGAAGAATTTTATTATTTATATAAATAATTGAATTCATACAACGAATTTTATTCAAGTTTATAAAAGTAATTGAATTTCTCTGAAGAATTTTATTATTTATAAAAATATTTTTGTATAATTGATATTTTTCGAAAAATTTTATTAAATTTTGCATTTTAAATAATTGAATTCCTGTGAAAAATTGTATTACTACTTATGAAAATAATTGAATTATTTTGAAGAAATTTATTAAAAATTGAATAATTGAATTCTTGTGGAATTTTGTTAAGAATTTTATAAAAACTTTTAAAAATAATGCAATTTTAATGAAGTATTTAATATTTATAAAAATAATTGTAATTTTGACGAGAATTGTTTTTAAATTTTTGAACATAATTGAAATTTTGCGAAGAATTTTTGTAATTTTTGAAAATAATTGAATTTCTGTAATCATTTGTAACTTTTCCAAAATCTAATTTTTTTAGTATTTTTAACTAACATTCTTTTATCAATCTAGTATTTATAAAAATTGTAAAAATCAATCATAAAATAATTTAGAAGTCATAATTTATTATAGTTATTATTAATTTTATTTAATTAGTATTTATTATTATTATCTATTTATTATTTATTATTAATTATTAATTTTATGATAGTTTTTGAAAATTTAAGTTATTTAAAAAGAAATTATTGTCAGAAATAGAAAAATTGAAGGTTTTGTATTAAAATTTGTGGTAATTTCATAGTTTACGAGGCAAAAAGAAATAAAATTCAGTTTTCTCATGAATTTTAAAAATTCAATTTTTTCCAGTACTTTTAGTAAAAATCCCTGACTTTTCCCTGAATCGGTTAATATTTAAACGATTTTCTTTTTTCCAATAAACTTCTAACCTTTTTGTATTTAAAAGATTCCTTTTACTATAAAACTATTTCTGCGAACAGTTAAAGGACATGATTTAAAAAGATATTAGTAACAATTTTCAAATAACAAAAATAGCACCCGGCTTGGCACAAAAGAAAACATTTACACGTTGACGAAAAAGAAGAAAAAACCTAATTTTATAATTACTTTCTGTAATTTGAAAGTATTCTGTATTCTAAAAAAGATGTTCTCTCTACGTGCCAAATTTAATGCAACATCCGAAAAAGTTTTGTAAGCACTTTAATTTCAGTAAAATATTCATCTTAAATTTTCAAGTTTAAAACTTTAAAGTTCCATTACTTTAAAAATAAAGTGAAAATTTTTTGTTGTATATTTTCTATAATATAAACAAGATTTTTATTACGAATTCCATAAAAATATGCATTAAAACAATTATTAATACCAACTAAAGTATTTTCTACACCACATATGTAGAGATTAGAGTCAAAAATGAAATATTCATAATACTCCTGCAGGGATTGTAATTTATTATTTAATAGTCAAACTAGAAGCAAGTTTTGATGTAAACGTGATTTTTTATTAAAATCCAAAAGTTTTATTTCACACATTTTTAATTTGATGAAATTTAAATTTAAACAAACTATTCTTTTGGATTTTAACAATTTCTATTTTAGTCGAATTTTTTTGTAAATGTCAGTTATAATTTATGTATTTAGTTAGAAATTTATACAGTTTCCTAAAGATTTGACAGTCTAAGTAAAACGTATATTTTACATATTTTGCGATATTTTACAAGTTTTTAAAAAGAATTCAATTATTTTTAATATAATATTAGAAAACTCCAATTATTTATTAAAATTTTAATTATTCCTTTATAAGAAAATTTAATTATTTTGAGACAATAGAACCGAAAAATTCAAAAGAAATAGTTTGGTGAGAATTTCTCTTTATTTTTTGAGAAAATTTTTTTAAAGATTCAATTAATAATAATAGACTTCTAAAAAATTTTCATTCTTCCAATAAAATTTGAATTTCTTTATAATAATCAAAACACTTTTAAACAATTTAACTATAATTTTTAAAAAATTAATATAACGACCTTCTCACAATTATTTTGCAATATTTTCAATAAAATTCTTCAAAAAATTAAAGTATTTTTTAGCATATTACAATAAACTTATTGAAAACTTTAATAATTTTTTTAGAAAAACAACAAAATTAACAATTTTACTATTTTTAAAAAAAATTTGCCGAAAATTGAATTATTTAAAACTTTTCAATTGCATATTTCAAGAATTTAAATATCGCTTTTTATTTATAATAAATTATTATAAGAATAAATGTTTTCTCACTGCGAGAGTTTAAACAAATTCTAATGAAAGAATTTTTAAAATTACTTTTTTAAAAAATATTTAAATATAATTATCCAAAGTTAATTCCATTAATTTGTATTATTAAAGATTTTTTCTTAAAATTTTTCTAGAATTTAATTATTATTTTCAACATTTGCAATCAAAATTCTTTAAAAATTTGATTTTCAAAAGATTTTAATAAAATACATTGTATAACAAATTCATCATTTCCATTTAAATTGTGACGAAAATTCAATTATTTAAAACCTCTTTAATGTATTGTATATTTAAAAAATTGTAAAAAAAATTTTTTTTTGAATGTTTTGACACTACAAAAATCGATATTACATTTTATACCAAAAAAGTGTTATACTTTATCGCAATATTTGAACAAAAAGTCGAATTTTCAGGAAATGTTGAAAAAATGCGACTTTAAAAAAAAATAGTTGGAAAAAGTCCAAAAAATCGTATGAGTCATTCCAGGTGAAATTGTCATTAAAACATTCTTTTTGTTTAAAACAATTATTTTCGAATTTCATGTAGAAAATAAGAAAACACGTATTTTTTTATTTTGTTATTGGATAAATATGATGGAAGTTGTAATTTTTTTAAATTCAGCCTCTGTAAAGGCCGAATACATTATTTCTACTTCTATTTATTTCTCCTGCTTTCTACTTCTTTTATTTTTATTTCTACTTTATTTCAGGAAATAAGAAAAAATGTTCTCTATAAAATTTATTCCATTTTTCTTAAATTTTTTCACGTATTTAATCAAAAAAAAAAAAAAAAAAATTGAAAAAGAAAAGTAGAATCAATTTTCTCCTTATAAAGAAACTAGACAACGGACTTGATAATTTAACTAACCAAGTCTAAATTAAACCGTTTTTACTATAATAACTAAAACTCGATCTAAAACTGTAATAACCAAAAATAATGGAGAAAGTGATACCTCTAGAAGCAATTTGGACTATAATTACGTAATTTTCCCTAACGAGATTCGTTGACAAACTTCGCACGTCTATTTCTGCCCTGGCAAAGATAGAAAGTCCCAGAAATACCTATATTCCCCCCGTATATCCCACGAAATTCCGCGCGCGAATATAATCGATGTTCCACTCCTATCCCGAGGGGAAGGGGGATGGAAAAAAATAAAGTAGAATTCCAATCATTTTATCTCATCTCTCACGTTAATCAACTTCACCCAAAACTAAATTACTCAATTATATTTAATGACCGTTTTTTAAAGATTCCAACGAAGCAAAAGAGAAAAAAAAAGAATCAAGTAATTTTTGTTCGCCGTAAAACAAAAGCGCGAAAGAAAAATAAACACTCCCATTCTGAGAAGAAGTTTGTAAAGCAGTATATAGAGTGAAATTCCTAAAACATGCTAGTGGTATTAGTAGGAGTAATCTATCTTAGAAACCGAATGCAAAGCTTTACTTTCGGACGTGTATATAATTACGAAGTTAATTAGGCTTTTGGAGATGAAAGTGAGGGAGTGGTGCGCTTAAGGAAGTATTACACAGCGTTGGAGCGAATCTGAAATAACGTTAAATGTTGTTGAAATGCGCATCCTTTAGGCAAATGAAAGTCACCAAAGGATGTTTGCGTGATTCGTTGAATGTGCCTTGCGCGATTTTCCAGATTGGAGAAGTGATAATTTTACACCTCCTTCTTCTACTCCTCCTTACAGTCTTTCAACATTGCCGAAATAAACATCGTTTACTCTTTGCTTAACATGAAATTATTATGACTTCGTATTCTCCAAACTCAAGATTTAATAGCTTAGGCAACTGCTAACTTAATTTTCACTTTGAATAATTTTCACAAGTTTCCAGAAATAGTTCGCCTTTTTAATTTAATATAGAATCAAAACACATCATCTCTTCATTTTTACATTTTTCATTTTTTGGTTACTTTATTGAATTAAAAAAAAAATTTACAAAAAATTTTATCAAACAATTTTCTTTTAATTTTCATTCTTGATATTTTTGTTTTATAATTTATGAACATAATAATTTAATTATACACCAAGTTGAAGTCCACAACGTTGATAAACGAAAAAAATTGTTCACTTACTAAATTAATTGAAAATGACGCAGGAATTGAGACAAAAATATTTAGAAAAAACAGATTGACGTTTATATTTTGATAATAATTATTTTACAATTAAATATTAAATTAAAAATAATATTTTGATTGAAAAAAAATTGAAAATAATATTTTGATTAAAAAAAAATTGAAAATAATATTTTGATTAAAAAAAAATTGAAAATAAAATATTTTTTTCGCTGATAAACGTTGTGGACTTAAACTTCGTAATTATACTATACATATGCACCACAAATTTTTATGAACGTTCAAATAAACGAAATATTTTGCATTAAAACTATTTTCGAAAATTAATGATTGGAATAAAAATTTGAAACTTAAATTCTACGTTTAAAAACTTTAAAAATTAATTTTTTGATAGTGACTCAAAATTATTGTAATAAAAATTGAATTTGTTGAAGAATTAAATAAATTTTGTTCATTTGAACGTTCAAAACTTTAGGATCATTACTGCATTATTTATTTTATTTAATTCTAAAAACTATATTTTTGTAATTCCTTTCTAATTTTTATTTGTTTATATTTCTTTATTTTTCAAAACTGACACAAAAATTCGAATTTGTTTATTCCCTGAATTTTTCCTTTTTTCTAGACAGAATTTTCATTTATTCTCTGAACATTACAAAAAAATTTCAGGACTCAAAAAATTATCCTCTATATTTAAAATTTTTAAGCAAAAATTTAGATAAAATTCTTTAAAAAATTAATTATTTTTAATATTATTTTAAGAAATTTCAACTATTTCTGAATATTTCATGTACTTGTTGATAAAAATCCAATTATTTTTAGACAATAGAAGTTAAATATTAAAAAAGAAGAAGAAATATGACAAAATTCTCTCGAAAAAATTCAAAAAAATTAAATTATTAATTACAGAAATTAAACAAAATTTCAATTATTCCGCAAGCGAAATTTAATTACTTTTTTATAAAAATTCAATTATCTTTAAAAAATTGACTGAAAAGATTTGGAAAAAAATTAATACAAGCGACCTTCTCCTCAATTTATTTTGCGAAATTTTCAATAAAATTTTTCAAAGAGTTCAATTATTTTTATTATGATTTTAGAAATTTTCAATCATTTCTAAAAATTTCAATAAAATTCTTTAAAAAATTCAATTATTTTTATTATAATTTTAGAAATTTTCAATTCTTTCTTTTTAAAAAAATTCAATTCTTTTCAGATATAATAGAAACAAAATATTAAAAAAAATTTTTAGAAAATTCCATTATTAATAATAAATTTTTTAAAATGTTCAATTATTTCAAGAACAATTTAAATATTTTTCAAAATTTCCAATAAAATTTTTTAAAGAATTCAATTATTTTTATTATAATTTTCGAAATTTTCAATTATTTCTCAAAATTTCAATTACTTTTTTAAAAAAAATTGAATTTTTTTTATTATAACTCTAGAAATTTTCAATTATTTCTAATAATTTCAATTCCTTCTTTTTAAAAAAATTCAATTCCTTTCAGATAAAATGCAATTATTAATGATAAGGTTTTAAAAATGTTGAATTATTTTAAGAAAATTTTAATTATTTTGCAAAATTTCCAATAAAATTCTTTAAAGAATTCAATAATCTTTTTAATAATTTTATAAATTTTTAACTATTTTAAAAAATTTCAATTACTTCTTTAAAAAAATTTAATTATTTTTAATATAATTTTAAAAATTTGCAATTATTTATAAAAAAATGTAATTATTTTTCTTAAATTCAATTTTCAGTTATTTTTAAAAAACTAACTAAAATATTTACAAAAATTAATTTTTAAATAATAGTGAAATTCTATTAATGATTTTCCAAAATTTGCAATAAAATTCTTTAAAAAATTAAATATTTTTAAAAAATTTCAATTACTTCTTTATAATAAAATTCAAGTATGTTTAGAAAAATACATCCGAAATAATTAAAAATTTAATATAAACAACTTCCTTTAATTATTTTGCAAGAACTTTCATAAAAATTATTTAAAATATTTAATAATTTTATCAGTATTTTAGAAAATTGCAATTACTTCTTTTGTAAAATTTACATAATTTTTAGAAACTAAATTCGAAATATTTAATAAAAATTAAACGTAACTAACTTTCCTCGATTATTTTAAAGATCTTTTTAAGAAATTCAATTGTTTTGAATAGAATTTTTGAAATTTTCAATTATTTCAATTCCTTTAAGAATTCATTTACTTTTAATTAAATTTTAGTAAATTTCAATTAATTTAAAAAATTGCAATTACTTCTTTCTAAAAATTCATGTAATATTTAAAAAAATTTGATTCCAAACATTTTCAAATATTTTCAGAAACAATTTTTTTAGAATATTAAACAAAATTATCTCAAAACCTATAAACTTATTTAATCATTTAAATAAATGTTTAATTATAATTAATTTATTGCAAAAATGAAAGTACGAAAAAGTTTTGCTGTTCCTAAAGTTTCGAACGTTCAAATGAACGACAATATTTTTTCTATTTCTTCTATTTTGTATTTGAACAAAAAAAATATGTTTTTGATTAAAACAAGTGAATTCTATATGATCCCAAGTTTTGAACGTTCAAATAAACGAAATACTTTTTTATTGAAAATATTTTAATAAATTACAAATCATAAAGAAATTTAAAAACTAAAATTGTACTTTTACAAATTCAGTAATTACTGTTTTGGATAGTGAAGCAAAATAACTGCAATAAAAATTTAATTTTTGGAAGGAATAAATAAATTTCGTTCATTTGAACGTTCAGAACTTTAGGATCCTTAATTCTAAACTAAATATTGTTTAATTTTAATTATTTTTCTTTTTTCGATAGCAATTTTCAAAAACACTGAAGGTGAAAAAAATTCCGTCCATTTGACGGTTCAAAACTTTAACTACATAAGTTTTGTTTATTACTTTCTGAAATTCAAATATTTCTGCACTATTCTTAAATTTTCTCTAATTCCCGTTAAACTTGTGACAACTCTGCTTTTGTACTTAATAAAAAAAAAGTTCATTAAATTCAATTCTAAAAATTATTTGTTTTTCATCACCGCAAAAAAAACAAATTTTCAACCTCACTCTGCAAACACACACAAAACTGTAAACACGAAAATTAAAATACAAATTGAATAATAATAATTAAAAATGTAATATCGATTAATAATTAAATAGCAATTTAAAACTTGAGAATCGCGCGCGGATATGAAATAACATTTTCAAGAGGATAAAACCAGTATATGTCAATCAAAGAATTCCCGTGAGTAATTCATTCATGCAAATTTCAGTTTACCCAGACACCATTTTCACGGTCCTATTTTCTATGTCGAATGCGTATACAGCTCTCACTCTTTTTTTTCAACGACCCCTCTTGAGCATTCGCGCAATTGGTTTTTCGTGTTGCGACTCACTCCTCGCGCGATCCTCAAAAGTCTAATTTTTTTATTTGTTTTCCGACCCAGTCCCTTTTATTTTCACAATTTTATCAATTTAACCCATATGTGCCATCTGCCCTCAGAGAATCGAATTCCACAACTCTGACGATGATTAAACGGCAGTTAAAAATTTTTATTTATTCTCTGAAAACAATCAGGATTTCAGACTCTCGCTTTACACATTGAAATCTACAAAATTCAACTTGTTGACACAAATTTTTTTAACTTTAAATCCCTTTCCAAAAAACAGTAAAAAAAATTAAACTTTTTTCATACAAAATTTCAGCGACAGTAAAACAATGTGATAATTAAAAATACTTGTGCGAAAAAATTTAATTTGACTATAATACTATTTAATAAAAAAGCAGTTAATTTTTTAAAAGCGATTTGTATTGCAATATTTTTAAAAATTACTGAACTGAAATGAAGAATACAATAACTGAACGTTTGAGAGATAAAAATTAATTTTTCGAAAAATTTCCATTGATTTCAATTATGTAAACAAGAAGAAAATTATATTTTTCACAAAAAGAAAATAATATTCTTTACTTTTAGAAAATAATATTTTGTGAAAATTTGTTTAGAAAAATATTTTTTCTTCTAAATCGTCAATCATAAAAGTTGTTGACTTCAACCGAGTAAATTTAGAAAACGTTATTTTAAGAATATGCTATATATGTTGGATTTAAATATAAATTGCTATTACTATTAATATTATTATTATATTATTATTATTGTTAATATTATTATTAATTATTATTATTATTATGATTATTATTATTACTATTATTATTATTATTATTATTATTATTCATTTACTTTTAATAATTAAAAACCCACATCTACTTATTATTTAATATTATATTAATTTAATTACTTCAATAAATAAAAATTATTCTATTAAAATTGTTATTTCATGTTTTTTCAAAAATTTCATGTTTCTTAAGTTTTAAAATTTCAAAGTTCTAGAAAATTTTTTATTTTGTTTATTTTCTTAAAGTTTTAAACGTTCAAATGAATGAAATATTTTCATAATTTTCATTATTTACTGCAATAAAAATTAAAACCTTAAATTAAAAAGAAATCTTGTAATAAAAATTTAATTTGAAAAGGAAAAAATGTATTTCGTTCATTTGAACGTTCAAAAATTTAGAATCATCAAAACATTCTATAACAAAGAAGAAAAAAACAAATCCTAAAGTTCTGAACGTTCAAATGAACGAAATTTATTTATTTCTTCTCAAAATTAAATTTTTATTGCAATTATTGGGCTTCACTATCCAAAAAATTAATTACTGAGTTTGTAAACATAAAGCTTTAGTTTAAAAATTTTTTTATGATCAGTAATTTATTAAAATATCTTCAATAAAAGATATTTCGTTTATTTGAACGTTCAAAACTTGGGAATCATTTCAAATCAACAAAAATTTGTAAACGAAATTTAAAGTTTCCATTTGAAAAAAATCTTTCAATTAAAAGTATGTTTGTTAAGACATTATTAATGTCTACTACGTTTAAAATAAAAAGTTAGAAAAAAAATATCTACTTTCTAAATCTAAATTAGTAAACATTTTTACTAATTTCAATTAGTAACTGACTTTCTGCTTTTGAATTAGTGAAGTTTACTAAATAACTAGTAAATTCTACTCAAATATTAGTTAAGTAACCTAATTCGAAAGCAAAATGTTAGTCACTGACTCCATTTAGTAAACATTTTTATTAATTTTTTAGAGCTATAAAGTAAATTTTTGTAAAAATTTCTGTTTATATATCGATTGGAATACAAAAATTTTGCTTACAAATTCGTTATTAATCGTTAATTAATAGACTTCATTAACAATTAAAAAATAAATTTTTTAAAATACTGATTCACACAATTTTTGAACGTTCAAATGAATGCGATATTTTTTAATATTTTTATAAATTATGTTCCTAAAGTTTCGAACATTCAAATGAATGACAATATTTTTTTTTACTTCTTCTCATTCGTATTTCTTTACAAGAAAATTTTTTTTAAATAAAAACAAATTAATTCTAAACTATAAATGTTATTTAATTTGAATTATTTTTATTTTTTAGAAAGCAATTTTCTAAAATACTTAAGGTCAAAAAAAATTCGTTCGAAACTTTAGTCACATTCGTAAATTACAGTTCGCGATAAAAATTAAAAACCTAAATTTTCCACTTTAGAAATTTCATGATTAATTTTTTTTTTTACAGCGACACAAAAATAATTGTGATAAAAATTTAAATTGCAGTAGAAATAAATAAATTTCCATCTTTTGAAGGATCCTAAAAGTTCTGAACGTTCAAATGAACGAAATTTATTTATTTCTTCTAAAAATTAAATTTTTATTGCACTTATTTTGCTACACTGCCCAAAAAATTAATTACTAAGCTTCTAGACGTAAATTTCAGTTTTAAAATTTTTTTATGATTAGTAATTTTATATATCTTCTATAAGAAATATTTCGTTCATTTGAACGTTCAAAACTACCAAGTTGAAGTCCACAACGTTTATCAACGAAAAATTCTTTTTAAGAAGTGTTAATTAATAGAACGAAAAGGATAAAAGAACAATATAATGACACGAAAAAATTATCAAAAATTTATTAAAAAGGGAGAATTTTGTTTTTAATAATAATTCAGTAGTAGTATTTAGTATTTTAGTAATAATTGTTGTATATTTTACAAAAATATAAAATAAATAATTAAAAAAACGAATAAATTAAAAAACCGTTTTCGTTGATCAAAATTGTGGACTTCAAGTTCATTCGAAACTTGGGGATCATTCATTTGAACGTTTAGAGAAGTTTAGGATCATGTAAAATCCTAATAAATATCCTAATAAATAATTATTTTACACGATTTCTTTAGTACGAATTAAAAAAGAAAAGTTGTAAACAAAACCATGTGGAAAAAAATATTTCACATGGTTTCTTAATTAGGAATTTAAAAAAGAAATTTATTAACGAAAAGTACACTGAAAGAAAAATTTATTTGATTCAAATAACCGATTATTTGTCTATAATCAAATAAATATTTACTTGAATCAAATAATTTTTATTTGAATCAAATAAATTGTATTTGAATCAAACACGGTAAATCGTTAGGTATTAAAATAACACCAAAAAGGATTAAAATAATCCAATTTAGTGTTATTTTAATCCATTTTGGTGTTATTTTAATACCTAACGATTTACCGTGAATATTTCAGTATTTGAAGCAAATACTAATTAATTGATTCAAATAAAAATGATTTGATTCAAGTAAATATTTATTTGATTATAGACAAATAATCGGTTATTTGAATCAAATAAATTTTTTTTCAGTGTATGTTCCCATCGTTTTGTCAAAATAAGAGACGTTGCTCCAGGAATAATTATTTAATTTTTTTTAATAATTTTCATTTTGCCATTAGAAATAAAGAATAAAAATTACAAACAGCTATCACTATTACGCACAACAGAATCATAATAACAGACATTTCAATGGACCAAAATAAAAGTACAATTCTTGCCTTTTTATAAAACAATATCTCGTAAAATGACTCTTTGAACATTGATTTTCAATATCCGAAAGATATGTGTGATTTTTCTTTTCACTTTTCACTCACTGCACTTCGAACATTGAAGAACTGTCGTCGTTGCACCTCTCACTCTCTCTCTCTCGTGAAAAATAACAACGTGCTTTTCAGCACAGTACAAATATCCACGATGCGTACATATACCACAAAAATCCACAAATCCGTCCCAGAGGGCAACTGTCAATCTGACGAGGATTCTTTCACGGGAAAAAGCTTTCGTGACACTTTTTACTGTTCCCAGAAGACGATGGAATAAAAATGGCAAAAACTCGAGAGATGAAAATATATAAAACACCTAAACACCGACAAACACAGGCACAGACACAGAAATTCAAAAATATAGTAACAGAAAGTGCGAGGAAAACACACGTGGTACCAAGAGCAACGCACAAGATAAACTAAATTCTCCAGTCCCCATCCACACTTGGGCGTCACGGCCCCTCTAACAATAAACCTATATGAGACCCTCTTGTGCCCCACACGCAACAACTTTAGACCAGTGGCACACGCGCCCACGCTTATACCTATATACAATAAGGCCTCAGTGTGAGTTTACGTGTGGCACGTCTTGTAATTTACACGACAATGTGCGACCGCCAATGATGACCGATCTTTTGTTATCATAAGGGTGAAAATCTAAAAAAAAAAAAAAAAAATGTTGGGGCTTTCCGATTACTGAAAAAATAGAAACGTCAGCGTGAAAAAATATATACGCGCGCGTGGATGTGTCATCGGCACAAACTATATAGGGTGCATTTTAATTACAATTATTTCGTGACCTATACCCATTATTGGATTTTATGTTTCATCAACGTAAAAGTTAAGCTCGTCAATCATTCGAAACATTCGCGCTGGGAAATTTGTATCATCGATTTTATTATGTACTTCAATCAGGGATTGAAAATCTGACTCATTTTTCGCTCTCTCTTTTTTTTAACATTTTTTAAAACAACTTTTTAATATTTCGAGAATATATCCATTATATGGTTATAAAAATAAACGAATAACAATCATTAAGTGTTCGTTCAATTAAAAAGAAAAAATCTCCATTGGATCAGAATTCGTGAAATTTTCACGAAAAATATAAAAAAAAAAATTTTTTTTAAATCGAAAATTTCTATTTACCCATAGGAATGTGTTTACTAAAAAACAAATAAAAATATTTTCGTATCAAAGTAAAAATTATTTTTTTTGCAACTTTAAAAAAAAAATTTATTTCTCCTAAATGAATTGAGGAGCAATTTTTCAAAAGTTGATAAATCCATTTTTTAAAAAAATTCAGATAAACACATTTAAAATATTAAAATCCTTAGAAATCCATTTATCATTGTTCAATTTGAGAAAAAATATTTATTAATACAGAATTTTCAGTTTAAAAAATATTTTGACCTAACCTTGATGATTTTTAATTTCTATTTTTTTATTAGAAAAAAATTACCAAAACCTTTAAATTCCCTATTACAATATAATTTAATTACAAACATAGCATTTAAAATAGAAAAAATATTTCAAAATGAATAATTTATTACAATTTTTCTACATCAAAGATAATTTTAATGGTTATGTGAGAATTGTCATTTGTTTAAATTTCTCGAAATGACAAAATTTGGATTTATCAGGTTTTGAAAACTTACTCCTCAATTAATCGATTTAAATTTCCCAAGCGGGGATATAAAGGGGATAAAATATACTTTCGCTTAGAATTAGAGACATTTTAAAGAATTTATTTTTTAATAATTATTTACTGAATTTTTATAAACAAATTATTTTTATTAATTTTTACGGAGAAATATATAAAGAAATTTTTATTACTTTTATGGTAAAACATTTCTGGTAACTTAAACTACGTTCGAAGTAAATTTTTCTGTTTCAAGTAAATTTGATACTACTTCGAAAAAAAAATATTCGTAAAAAATTAATAAAATTTACTCCGAAAGTAGTAAAAGTTTCCAGAAATGTTTTACTATAAATATTAAAAGTTACTTTATATTCTTCTCACTGTACTTAATAAATTATTTAATAAAGTATTTTTTGCAAAATTTTAATTTCAATTCTATTGCAATTAGTTTCAATTTTAAAAATTTTAACTCATTTCTTTGAAAAATTTAATCATCTTATAATAAATAACAGAATTTTTCCCAGAAATTCGAATTATTTTCATGATCCCCAAGTTTTGAACGTTGAAATGAACGAAATATTTTTTATTGGAGATATTTTCAAATAAATTACTAATCATAAAAATATTTATAAACCAAAATTTAACGTTTGCAAACTCAGTAATTAATTTTTTGGATAGTGAAGCAAAATAATTAGAATAAAAACTTAATTTTTGGAAGAAATAAATAAATTTCGTTCATTTGAACGTTCAGAACTTTAGGATCCTTTATTTACAAAAAATTGAAGCAAAAAATTCTTGTCAGCATTTTAATAATAATATTTATAAATATCAAAATTCAATTATTTTTGGGAATTTAAAAAAAAATTCATTTGCAAAAATTAATTATTTTCAAAATTAATAAAATTCTTCGTAGAAATTCAATTGTTTTCAAAAAATCGAAAAAGAAATCGTCAACATTATTTTTAATTATGTTTATAAATATGAATTTCAGTGAATTTATAAAATTTATAATTGAATTGCAAAATTCTTGGAAAAAATTGAATTATGATTAGAAATTTTACTAAAATTCAATTGCAAAATTTAATTCTTTTCAAAATTAATTAGTTTAAATATAATTATTTTCAAAAAATAAAAAAATGGCAATATTTCAATTATCTTTATAAACGAATAGCAAAACTCTTGGACAAAATTCAATTATTTTCAAGAATTTTAATGAAATTATTAGCAAAATTCAATTATTAGTTTCATAAATAATAATACTCATCACAAGAATTCAATTATTTTGAAGACTAATAATATTCAATTATTCTCAAAAATTTTAATAAAATTCATGATAAAATATCAATTATAATTGTCAAAAATTTTTGCTCTATTCAATTATTTTCAATATTTTTTTATTATAATAAAACTTACCACCAATAATTCAATTATTAAATAAAAATTTTTAAAAATATTCTAAATGAAAATTCAATTATTTGAAATACTATTTGTCTACATTTTTTTTAAATCGAATGTTTAGAAATTTGTCATTAAATTCATCGCAGAAATTGAATTTTTTCGCACATTTTAAAATTCCTTGCACTGATTTAATTACTTTAATAAGTAAAAGAATCATTCGGAGGAAGCCAAGTATTTCCATAAATAACAATATTTATCACAAATAAATTACTAAATAAATAAATTATGAAATAAATAAAAAAAATTTTTTTAATTAAATTAACAAAAATTAAATTAGTTTTAAAAGAAATAAAATTTTTATCATTTTCAAGAAATTTTCTTAATTACTTTTAATTTTATGACTATATTATTTTAACAAAAATTTCTCAAAAGAATTCAATTACTTAAAGCTATTTTTAATGATACCCAAGTTTTGAACGTTCAAATGAACGAAATACTTTTTTATTCAAAATATTTTAATAAACTACAAATCATAAAAAATTTAAAAACTAAAATTGTACTTTTACAAATTCAGTAATTAATTTTTTGGATAGTGAAGCAAAATAACTGCAATAAAAATATAATTTTTGGAAGAAATAAATAAATTTCGTTCATTTGAACGTTCAGAACTTTAGGATCCTTATTTTTAACAATATTCTACATAAATATTCACATATTTTTAAAATCAATAAAAATTTCACCGGAATTCAATTATTATCAAAATACAATCTGCCTAAATTTTTTCGAAAAAAATCAATTGTTTAAAACTTTTTTTATATTCTTCGCAATAATTCAATTACTTTAATGAATAATAAAACTCATTGTAGAATTTCAATTACTTTTAATTCATTTTTAATCAAATTTCTTTAAAAATGTAATTATTCTTAAAAAAATGAAAATAATATTAAAATTCGTCGCAAATATTCAATTATTTAAAAATTTGTTGCTAACATTATGTATAAGAATTCTATTCAAAAAAAAATTTAATTATTTAATAAATCATATGAATTAAATTTTTTTATTTTCTATAGTATACATTTAATTAAAGTATTTTCGAATAATCAAAATTTCGAAAAATTGAATTATTGTAAACGAATATACTTGAAAATTTTCAAAAGAACTTTATTAAAAATTATTTACAATAATTGATTGAATGAAGAATTTTATCTAAAAAGTCTAGAAAATAATAATTAAATTTAAATGATGAAAATAAATTTGAATTAATTATTGTGAAAAATGAAGAAAGAAATAATTTCAAGTCGAAGACTCGGAGTGATCGATATCTTCATGTTTTATATTGTATAATAAAATTCTTATATGTTATGTAATTTCAAAAAGTTTGAAATCAAAATTTTGAAAATTTCAATTCCTATAAAATACCTAATAATAATAATTAAATATTTCTTTAAAAATAGAGCTATTAATGTATCGAATAATTTTCCAATTAAAGAAATTCGTAAATAAATATGTTCCTAAAGTTTCGAAAGTTCAAATGAACAACAATATTTTATTTCTTCTAATTTGCATTTCTTTGGAATAAAAATATATTTAGATTAAAACAAATTAATTCTCAACTAAATATCGGTTAATTTCATTTTTTTTTCTTTTTTGGACAGTTATTTTTAAAAAACATTTAAGGTGAAAAAGAATTTCGTTCATTTGAACGTTCGAAACTTTAGCCACATAAATAAATGTAATAGAAAAATTTTGTGAGTTCAAAATTATTATTATTATTAATTATTATTATTATTATTATTTATTTTTAGAAAATGAATTCATATTAGTTTCTAAATGTAAAATATGTAAGTGTTCAATTTTTATTGCAATCAGTAATTCATAAAAATATTATGAAAAAAAATATATTTTACTCATTTGAGGGAAAAAAAGAAAGAATCAAAAATCTGGACCACTTTTAGAAATTTTGCGCGATTATCTCCTAAAAATGAATTCGACAAACTAAACCCTTTTCATGTGAACGTAAATACGCAGTTAATGCATAATACTCATCGTAAATATAAAAGGATTTACCCTAATTGTAAAAATCTGCGCTGAGCACCCATTCAGAAATGAGAGACAGGAATGACAAAAATAGATTTTTTTTCTGTTAAGTTTGGTAAGCCCCTTTACTTGTAGATCTTCTCGGTTACCATTTGTAAATAGTGAAATGGTTTACTTAGGATTAATCGCACTATTTATATATGGTTTCCCCATTTTCAACCCTTCTGGGATTTAGAAGATCTATTTTCATCGATTGTGATAAAGATCACTTTGTCAGGAAAGAACCCTCATGAATCTTCATTTTTTTCCAAAAAAAAGAAAAAAAAATGAAAATAATGTGTAACTTTTATAGTAGTAAAATTAAAAATTAGTCCCTGAATGTTAGCGTCGAAAACTTTTTTTCAGCGTTTTTACACTGAGAAAACAATATATTTGAATCAAACATAATTATCTTTGTTATACAGTCAACCAAAAATTATCTTTAAATTAAACATAATAATTTTGATTCAATAAAAATTATGTTTCATTAAAAGATATTTTTTTAGTTGACTCCTTATTTTTATTTTTTTTTTGTTTAATGAAAGTATTTCTTTCTCCATTCACTTCGAAAGTGAAAAATAAGTTTAGAACAGTTTTTTTATCTTAAAAATCTTAATAAAATTGTTTAATTTTTTTTTTTTTTGAAAAGACAAGTTTTTTGAAAAGCGACGACGCCAACTTCACGGACTCAAAAATTACCATACGTTTGTATAACGGAAAATCTATTAATTGCAAATTCGATTTAAACTTGCTAAACAAATCATAATGAGAAAAATTAATATTTGTTTTAAAAAAGTAATTGCGGAGAAAATTAAAAAACAACACGAATTAAATGATTATTATATGCTAAAAATATTGTGACGCGTGATAAAATTTAATTCCAATTTCACTTAAACAAAAATTTAAATATATTTCTGCTCTCTATATAGATTTTCAGTCAATATATATATATATATATAAAATAAAAAACAAAATTCTGCTTTCAGCGTAATTATATATATTCTCAGTAGCTTTAGTTACTGCACAAACATTTTCTGAAAGATTGAATCAGAAAACGTGAACACCATTTAAAATTGAGTTTTTAAATCTCATTTATTTCTAATGAAATGCAATTTTTTCCCCTTTTATTTCCTTCTTTTTCCACTCGCGCCGACTTTCTGACTAGTTATAATTAAAATTCAACGTTTCGACAATATTCATCCTTTCAGTGGAGTGCGCGGTTGATTTTTCATAGCAAACACTGTAAATGAGGCAATTATAATTTAAACATTATTTTAAAAGATGATTAAATTTACTTCCACATATACTATATTACTGTCCACACTGATATATTTACGAAAATGTTAATTAGAGATAGTAAATAATAAATATTTTCGAATATGAATAATATATCGAAATAGTTGAATTGTATGAATTATAAAGTTTAATTCTCTCGATAAAATTATCTTGTATATCTACTTTGAATGATAAAATTTAATTTCCCGATATACTAATGACGGTAGAAAATTTTAATTTATTCCTAGGCGAGTTAAAACTATACACTGGAAAGTCAACAAGTTTACAACGCAACAAGATGTTACGCCGCATCTCTTATAATACAAGTTTGCATGGAATCTTGTATATATATATATATATATATATATATATATATATATATATATTTCTGGTTGTATATAATTTTCCCTAATGGGAATTGTGAAACTTTAATAATTACAG
This sequence comes from Leptopilina drosophilae, assembly GCA_032873175.1. Classification (NCBI taxonomy): domain Eukaryota; kingdom Metazoa; phylum Arthropoda; class Insecta; order Hymenoptera; family Figitidae; genus Leptopilina; species Leptopilina drosophilae. The sequence continues at coordinate 76,480,365 of CM065478.1, read as the reverse complement.
AAACCTAAATCATTTTATTTACATAGAAATTTCATTAATAAAAAGAAACTTTCGTCTTTGTTTTGGAAATGAAGAAATTCCTTTCAATTTCACTATTTTTAATGTGATTTATTATCATCAGTGTTCGAAATTGAAATATGAAGTTGAGTTTTTTTTTACATTAAGAGAAATATTTGGCACTTGTTCAACTAATGGATCAATAAATAGAAATTATATTTAGAGAATGACATTTTTCGATACACAATTTTTTGTGATGTAAGTTAAAAATACAAAATCTCCAAGAAGGTTAAAGATAAATGTATTACACTTTTTCACTGTTCGAGCGCAAGGAATTTTTAATTAAAACTCGAGAAAATAATGTTAAACTAATAAAGCAGGAAGAAATTTCCCCCTTGTATTGATTTATATAAAAATTTCTTTTTAAACATAGCTCCTTCTCAATTACGTGAAGATTCTAATGTTTGCATATACAATTTCTTTCAAATTTTATATCGCATAAAAAATTCGATATAAAAATTTACATAATGCTTTCATATTTTAAATTCCACCTGTTACCATCAGAGAGCAACATTTTTCTTCAGAAAAAAGAAAAGTAATCGACATCGAATGAATTTTAAAACAGTAATTGAAAAATAAAATTAATTATTTTAATTCGATTTCCAAATGACAAGCGTGAACACAATATTCCATTCAGAATTTTTTTTTCTCTCTTACATGACTCGAAAAAAAGTGAATAACGAGTGTGTGAGAGAAATGTGGAATAGTGAGAGAGAGAGAGAGGACAAGAACAAGACATTAATGGGGATAAAATATTCATGGCTATCGGAACTTGCGATCGAGAACGCCTTTATTTTTCGAGATGAATAGAAATGGTTTGCTTTCAAGGAACGCGGCACACTGGAGCATATATTGCATATGGTCCTGCTTGGCAACAAACGCCTCAAGTTTATCACTGAGATATAGGGGCTCGAACCTACTACCCTAGCAGTTTACAAACTGCTGCGTCGTTCGAACTAAGAGGTCTGTTTTCGGGAAAGTGCATTTTAAATTACTTGCGGTGAACATTCCTCTGTTTACAAAATACAACTCGCTGTATAATCTTCAGACAGCTTATTTTATTCAAAGTGTATATACACACAATCTCCTTGAAAATTCTTTCAAAAGTATTAACTTCAATTCAAGTCCAACAGTAAAATAAAATATACAGTCTCGAAGAATTATCTCTTTTTGTCCAGTGCCAAATTTCTGGAAATAAAACAAATCTTCAGGTAATCTCTCTCTAATACTGGAATGCATGCGCAAGTGCCGGGTGATTAATTTTTTCACGAAATAAAAAATTACCCTTCATTTTAAAATTTCTTTAACAAAATATTCTCTAAAACTACGTCGGTAAAGTTCGCAAAACGTTCATGATCAACGATTGCAGGGCTCGAACCAGTGAAAGTATTTAAAAATACGGATTTTACGGACCAAAAATAAAAAATTACGGACCATTTAAGGCAGGGCTGATAAAAATCATGATTTTTTTAAAAAAATCAAAAGAATCAGATTTTTTTGATTTAAATCGGATTTTTTTGATTTAAATCATTTTTTAATACTATTTTTTAAATGTTTATTTTTTTAATATTAGGAATTAAAAAATTAATAATAGGGTGCATGCGAAATTTCATTTTTAGAATTTCCTGATTTTTCCTGACTAATTTTTCATTTTTCCTGATTAACAAATTTTTTAATTATTATTTAATACTCTGCATTACTAATTAAAATTTTAATAATGCAATTCAATTCAATTCATGTTTATTCTGCATATAAAAATACATTTTTGTGGCAGAAGAGTTCCGCTTAACTTTACACTTAAAAAAAAATCTTATAAAAATTTATTAATGCTTTCTAAGTAACAATTTTACTTATAAAAAAAACATAAGACATTTAAAAAATGTTTGTTTAATTATTAAATATTATACAAAAAAAGTCTAAATACAAAAACTAAGTTTATCAAAGTTTTTTAATTTGTGGTTTCTTTCGATTAAAATTCCCTGACTTTCAAAGAAATTTTAAAAATTCCCTGTAATTTTCTGACCAACTAAATCTCTGATTTATAATTGTTTTTATAATTTGTGGCTACTCTTAATAAAAAATACATATATAAATTCTTGTTACAATAAAATTTGACTCAAATATAAAATACAGATTTTTTATCTTTCAATAACTTTCGACAAATAAACAAAAAATAATAATTATTATTTTCTGATATTCATTATATTATCTTTATAAGATTTTCTTTTTTACTTTTATTTAATTAAAAACTTTTAACATAAATTCTAATTTTGTATCCTTTTCGGTTTCTAATGCATTTCGCAGTTTGATTTAAATCATGATTTAAATGACAAGATTTAAATCATTGCAGCCCTGATTTAAGGGACCAATTACTGACAAAAATATATAAGAGAACACTTTACTTAAAACTATAAATTAGATTTTTTCATAACTAAAATCAATATCAATTATTATTTTCAAGAATTTTTAACTACAATTCTTCTTAAAATCGATTATTTTTAATAATTTTCGAAAAAGTTCTTTGACAATTTTCAAATCCATTTCTTTACAATATTCAATTTTTCAATTATTTGTATATTCATTAATTAAATATGTATTAGAAAATAAAAACTTCAAATAATATTAAAAAAAAATTCACAATTAAAATTTCTCAAATAAAATTAATTCCACAGAATTGTTACTTAGTTAAAAATATGAAAAATTCAAATTTTCAAAGATTTGAATCTGAAACCTTTTCAAAATTTAATTATTTCTAAAATTTTACGCTCTAATACTTTTAATATTCAATTATAATCTATAATTTTAACTGAAATCCATTTTTAAATCAATTTTTATGAGAAAATTCTGCGAGAATTTCATTATTTAAATAGAAAAAAAACAATTTATTGAATAATTACATATGTTTCTTAAAATTGAATTCTTTTAAAGAATTCTATCAACCAATTTTCAAATAATTTGAATTCTTTTGAAAAATTTTATTAAAATAGAAATACAAAAAAAAAAAATAAATAAAAAAAAATAAAAAAAAAATAATAATAATTAAATTAGGGACAACTTTTGAAAATAATTGAAATTTTGCCAAGAAATTTATTGAATTTTTTGAAAATAATTCAATTTTAGAGAAGAATTTTATTATTTATAAAGATAATTGATAATTTACGCAAAGAATTGCATTAAAAATTTTGAATGCAATGATTTTATTATTTAAAGAAATTTAATCAAAAATTTATTGAAAATAATATTTAAATTCTAATAAATAAATTGTAGCAAAGGTTATTAATATAATTCAATTTCTTTGATAAATTTTAATAAGATTTTTAAGAATAATTACATTTTTCGAGGAATTCGATTAAAATTGTATTAAAAGTAATTGAAATTCTGCAATTAGCTTTATTACTTATCAAAATAATTGAATTCCTAATAAGAATTTTATTATTTGCCAAAAAAATTAAATGCTGGTAAAAATTTGATTATTTATGAAAATAATTGAATATTACGAAGAAATTTATAAAAAAAAATTTGTAAATAATGAAATTCCTGTAAAATTGTTATTATTTTTTGAAAATAATTAAAGGTTTGTGTAGAATTTTAGTTGATTTTTTTTTTAAATAATTGAATTCTTTTGGAAAATTTTATTATAGATTAGTATAGACACCTATTAAAAATCATTGAATTGAGGAAGAATTTTGAAAATAATTGAAATTTTTCCAAGTATTTTATTAAAATTTTTGAAAATAATTGATATTTCGAAGAAGAATTTAATTATTTCTAAAGATAATTGAAATTTTGAGGGGATTTTTTAAAAATTTTTGAACATAATTGAATTTTTGCGAAGAATTTTATTACTTTTGAAAATAATTGAATTCCTTCAATCATTTGTAATTTCTCTAAAATTATCCAAATTATATCGTATAATTTACGTACTTTACGTATCTTTTTCAATCGAATTACGGACTTCACGGACCTTTTTAAAAAAAACGGACTTTTACGGACTTCAATCAAAGTTACGGACATTTACGGGATTTACGGACCTAGTTCGAGCCTTGCGATTGAAAGAAAAAAATTATTTTCCTACCAAAAAATAATCCCCAAATTTTGAACGTTCAAATAAACAAAATATATTTTTTTATTCAAAATATTTTAATAAATTACAAATCATAAAAAAATTAAAAACTAAAATTTTACGTTTACAAACTCAGTAATATTAATTTTTTGGATAATGAATCAAAATAATTACAATTAAAATTTAATTTTTCGACGAAATAAATCAATTTTGTTCATTTGAACATTCAGAACATCACCAACGTGTAAAATTCTAGTCAATATTGATACATTATTAATCAATTTATCAAATTTGTATAATTTGTGATGTAAATAAATATAATTTAAATAAATGATTATTAAAACATAAATTTGATGACCTAAAAACTATAATATTGCAGTTTCAGTCGATTCTCAACAGTTAGAATCATTATTTCCTTAACTTTTTTCTGATTTCCGTTAAAAATGATTACATTTTTTTCCTATCCTGGTAATAATATCAATTTCAAATTTTTCCAATTTAATTATTTTCCAAATTTTTAATTAGAATTATTTAAAAATAGGATTAAAATTTAAAAACAATTTTTATTAGTAAAATAATTCTTAATAAATAAAAAATAAAATTTTTTACAACCTAAAATTTATTTCAACTTTTAACAAAATCTTTAACTAATTAATATATTTAACAAAATCTTTGTAAATTATTTACAGGAATTTATGTAACTTCAAAAGTTTTAATTACAATTGTTTTAAAAGAATCATTTCTTTTCCTAAATTTCCAAAATAAATTATTCGAAAATAAATAATTTTTGTTTACTATATGTTAAAATACTTTTTTTCCAAAGAAATTAATGTTTCAATTAATTTTAAAGTAAAATTTTCTTGAAATATACTTTTTTCTAAAAATTGCTTTCAAAGTTAAATTATTTTTTTTAATTTTCAAATTAAATTAAATTTTTTTAAAGCATTTTAATAAAAAATTTAAGAATAACTCAATTTTTAAAAAATTGATTTTAAAATTGCACCAAAAATAATTGAATTCATGAAAAACAATTTATTATTTATGAAAATAATTAAATTTTTAAAGCAAATTAAATGAATATTTTTTAAATTATTTGAAATTTTGTGAATAATTTTACTATTTGTGAAAATAACTATATTTTTGCAAAGAATGTAATTAAAAATTGTTTAAATAACTAAATTTCTGACAAAATTCTATTATCTATGAAAATAATTGAAGATGTAAAGAATTTTATTTGTAATTTATTTAAAACAATTGAATTATCTTAAATTTTAGTAAAATAGTAGAAATTGAAAACAATTAAATTTCAGAGAAGAATCTAATTTTTCGGGAAAGTAATTGAATTCTAAGACAAAAATGTTCTTAACATTTTTAAAAATAATTGAATCGATTCAAAGAATTTTATTAATGTTTTAAAAATTGTTGCTAAGAATTTCAGTAAAAATAATTAAATTTCATTAAAAAATCATTTCTATACTTTAATTAATAGCAGATTTAAAGTAGTGTAAATTGTAATAATAAAAGAGGAAAGTAGTTTTACGTATCGTAATTTTAATTGAAATATTTTTTGGGAGCCAAATACCTTTAAATTTCTTTTTGTATATTATTCATTGTATATAAATTGTATATTTAATTTGAATTTATTTCAAATTAAATTTCGATTCGTATATTACCATGGGAGCCAGATACCTTTAAATTACTTTCTTTAATTTAATTAAACCACGCTGAATGAAAATGTATATTAAATTTTGTAAAATTATTTTACAATTTGGAGAAAAAAATGCAATAAACCGAAATTTTGATATAAAAAATACTAAACTTTCAAAAAAATTATTTGGAATTTAGTATAATTATATCAAATGTGAAGAATTGAAATTCAATTTTAATATAACTTTACTAAATTCCACATAATTTTTTTTTTAAGTTTAGTATTTTTTTAAATCAAATTTAGTCGACTATCAAATTTTCGGTTTGTTGCAATTTTTCCTCAAATTGTAAAATATTTTTACAAAATTTAACACACATTTTCTTTCAGTGCAACTATTTAAATTTTAAATGTTTACTCTGTAATTAAAAACCTTTTATTATTAATCAACTAAATTGTATTTAACTATTAACCAATTCTACATCTCTAAACCAATTTTTCATCCACCAAATCTGAAAGAAAGCAACGATAAAATTTTCCGAAATAACTAAAAATTCCTTGAGAAATTGCGCTAACTACATTCCATTCTTTATTGAATTTAATAACCATACAAGAGATTTCAAAAGAAATTATTGAAATTAAAGATGGGAAAAATGAAGTTTCGTATTATGGAGGATAGTAAAGCTGTTAGTGGAATCCCTAAACTCTAAATGCTTATACGTTTTTAGCGAAAGAAGAAAAAAAAAAGAAGAGCAAACAAATTCAGAACACGGTGCAGCAGCAGTAGCAGCAGAACCGAGCGCTAACACCTTATTCCACTATTTTCAAGGTAATTTAAAAATACGAGATTCGCACAAGCAACGATAGGATCTACAAAGCCAGCGTTATTTACAAGAACTTAAAGTCAAATTGCAATAAATCTGCATTACTGATCCAGGGATATAGTCCTGCTGCGACTCTTGATACAATTAAATTTTATTACCCAAGTCCCTCAAGATTGAGAGTAAAGTAGCACTTTTTGTTTCAAGATTATTTAATCCTCTGCTAGAGTAGCAGAAAAAATTCGTTATTAAAAAACAAATATGTACAAAAATATTTTTTTGGTAAACTTTATAACTGATTTCTTCGAGACCTGAAATAACTTGGAATAAATTTCACCCCCGTCAAAGAGTTGAAATTTAATTTTGACTTTCTCATCGCGATATGATCGTGATCAACGAACTGGATTTAATAACCGCAAGAAAGGATGAATCATGGTGTGTGATTTTAAGAAGCCAAACGATAACACACCTAATATAGTTGGTGAAAGATATAAAGAAACTTTGATTATGCGAGAAAGTTAAAGTTTTGATATCGAACGAAAATTAATAATCATTTTCAGTTTCAAGAGAAGTGTACGGTAATTATCTTGCGCGTAGAAGCAGCAGCAGCGGCGGCGGTCTGATGAGAGGAGAGTTTAGTCTCAATTCAAAACTTTCGCACAGAGAAACAAGGGTGACCAGACGATTTTACCACGATAACCGCTCTAATTTGGAGACCAGCAAGATGGCAAGCTGTAAAGGTCTTTATAAAGAGAATAGAATTATAAATAGAGGAATAGAGCAAAAGCAGAGAAGAATAGACGAGGAACCCACTCGACCTTTTCCCTGGCTTCCCATTATAGCGACGATCTGTAAATTGAAGGCGCTTTACGTTGATCCCCGAGAATAAGCACAAGCATTGCCTGTGTTTAACCCGCAAGGAATTGTGTTTGCCATTTCTTATAGCGGTAAACGCTTATAAATTAAAACAATGGCTTTCTATTTCATTTTCTTATTCAGTTCAAGAAATTACCGTCTCGTAATTAAAGTAATTTCAAATATTGAGAGAAAATTTCGTCCTATCAGCATCAAAGCGCGCGCATTCTCTTTATAAAAGGAATCAACAATAATAATAGGAATTCTCATGTTCCAAGCATTCAAAAGAGCTGAAATTTTTGCCTTTATAAATATAAATAAATATATATATAAATAAATATATATAAATAAATATAAACAAATATATATAAATAAATATAAAAAATATATATATATATAAATGTATATAAATAAATATAAATAAATGTATATAAATAAATATAAATAAATATATATAAATAAATATATATAAATAAATATATATAAATAAATATAAATAAATGTATATAAATAAATATAAATAAATATATATCTGACGCGCTCCGAAGAAAGGTACCTAAGAAGCAGACGAATTATAGGTTAGGGTCGTGTTAGATTTCTCTTTATTAAAAGTTGATTTTTCATTATTTGAATTTGAAACTAATTTTTATTGAATATTTTGGATATAATGAAGACTTGACGATCAATAATTTTAAATTAATAATTGATTTTCTTTCTGTATTTTAACTTGAAAAATTAAAAACATAACCTCAATTTTTTTGTTTCTTAAGTACCTTTCTTCGGAGCGCGTCACATACATAAATAAATATAAATAAATATACATAAATAAATATAAATTCAAAAATATTAATTTCTAAAAAAAACCAATTAAAAGTAAATCATTCATCTAAATAATAATGAATGATTAAACCATCCTCATCTTGCATCATCGTAACGTATTTTAAATAATGTTAAAAAACAATAATAAATTGTGCGATAATAACAATAATAATAATAATTAATAATAATAAATTAACAAGTAATTGTTATATTAACATATTATTAATTTTTAACTATAAATCATTATTAGTAATAAATATTTAATTGTATAATTAGTAAAATAGTAATAATAGAAAACGAACAATAACCTCAAATAATAATGTTTTTAACAATTTAAATAATCAATATTACACTGAAAAAAATTTTTTATTTGATTTAAATAACCGATTATTTGACTATTATCAAATAAATATTTACTTGAATCAAATAAATTGTATTTGAATCAAATATTTCAGTATTTGAAGCAAATAAACTATGTAATTGATTCAAATAAAAATGATTTGATTCAAGTAAATATTTATTTAATAATAGTCAAATAATCGGTTATTTGAATCAAATAAATTTTTTTTCAGTGTACAGTAGGTTAAATAGTAATTGATAATAATAATACTAAAATTAATAATAAATAATTGTTATTAACATATTATTATTTTAAATTTAAATCATTATTAACAATTATTAATAATACACCCAGAGAAAATTATTATTTAAATCAAATATATTTTATTTGACTTAAATAAACGTATATTTGTCTCAGAACCAACTAGACTTTTTAATTGTTTTAAATAAAATTTATATATTTGACATAAATAAAACGTATATTTGAATTAAATAAAATTTTATTTAAAATAAATAAAATTTATTTGAAACAAATAAAAAGTCTAGTTGGTTCTGAGACAAATATACCATTTCTCTGGGTGTAAACAATAAATATATGTAAATATAGTGGAAATAATAATAAGAATAATAAAAATAACAATAAAAATTAACTAATAATAATTAAATGTAAAATAAGAATTAATTAACAATTATCAATAAATAATAATAATAATAATAATAATAATAATAATAATAATAATAATAATAAATTGTAACCATTATAACAATAATCATTAAATTATAACTAAAATGTAATAACAAATTATAAATAACAAAAATGCACGGAAAAAAAAAGTCCATCAACCATTAATGGATTAGTATATTACTTTGAGACGGGACTCTTTTTCCGTTGATGGTTACTTAACTTCACTTAACGATTGAAAAACATCATTGAAGTATTAAAAAAGAGTCATGGAATGATTAGAATGCCAGTATGTGACCAATTGTTTTAGATTTAATGGTGAATTATTATATCAATGTATGTTTGAATGTTTACGAATCATTAGTAAAGTTTGTGAAACGTTAGTTGACTCGTAGTCTAAATCGGTGCTCTTCACCAACGCATTGTTGCGCAGTGTACCGATGCGCATTTCTTCCGGTTTCTCTATAGTCCATGTGTTTTTGCTGTCTGCTATACAAATCCCTATATACTATTATGTGTAATGTGAATATTTAACTTAACTAATAATTTGCAGTTTGATTGCGTCTAGAAATTGACCTCGATGAAAATATATTTTCTTTTATATTTCTCGCTAATTAAAAAGTAGTTATTAGTGCAAAATCATTTCTCACAAGTTGTGAAAAATTTTGTTATTTGGTATATAAGAACAGTTCGCTTCTAAAGTTAAAGTGTTATAAGTGTGCGTTTCTACGTGTAGTTATTATAAGTGCGAAAATGTATTGGTCTAAAGCGTCTAAGAGTGTAAATAAAATATCGGAACTGTGCAACGAAAAAATGTGTTTATTCTGTACCAAATAGTGTCTAAAATTAGGGATAATTCTGAAAGAATAAGTTGAATTTTTTGAATGCTTTTGATAGTCATGGAAAATTTAATAGACAGTTTTCTAAATTTTAGTGAACGAGTTTTATATATTGTGACTCCAAGTATGTTATCCATTCAATGATTTTGTGTCCCGTCTCAAAGTAATATACTAGTCTATTAATGATTGATGGACTTTTTTTTTCCGTGTGTAATTACATTCATTTGGATGTTTAAAACTTTCACGATAAAAAAAAACAAACGGAAAAGAGGACTTGTTTTAAATACCAATTTTTAAATACTAAAATCAACATTTTAGAGATATTCATCTCTTAATTAAAAGTTTTCTATAATTAAAATTGAAAATTGATCATCAAAAACGCTTTTATGTGCAAACATGTTGAGTATTGAATAAATGTACACTAACAGCGAGAGTAGAGGAAAAATTGCTTTTATAACCATCGGACAATTTGCAGATATAATATATATTATTGGATAATAGTAGGATGTTCAACCACTTCCATATGAGAAATCTGCTACATTGCTTTGTGTAATACAACCTATTTGAAACAAACATTTCCCGTGTATATTGTAATATAATAACAAAATATTAAAATATTAAATTATTCAAGTTGAAAATCCAACTAAAGTTGCTTATGTTTCTTGGTAAAATAAAAATATTAAATTATTAAAATTGAAAATTAAATTCGAGTTGCTTTTTTTTGACATCCAACAAGAATTAGGACGTCGGTGAAGTTCGCAACGTTTATGATCAACGATTAAAAGAAAAAAATTATTTTCCTACCAAAAAGAATAAAAATTTTTGGTCACAAATATTTTTTTTTGTAAATCAGTATTCAAAAAATTAAACATATACTATTTTCTGTACAAAAATTTATTAAAATTTGATTAAAAAAATATGTTTCTTCATAAATCGTTGACTATAAACGTTGTGAACTTCCGCAAAGTAGAATTAGGATCCTAAAGTTCTGAACATATTCAAATGAACGAAATTTATTATTTTATTTCCTCCACAAAAATCAAATTTTTTTTGTAATTAAATTAAAATTTTTAATTAAAATTTTGCTTCACTATCGAAAAAATTAATTACTGACTTTGTAAACGTAATATTTTAGTTTATAAATTTTTTTATGATTAGTAATTTATCAAAATATCTTGAATAAAAAATATTTCGTTTATTTGAAAGTTCAAAACTTGGGGATCATCAAGAATTGACGTATTTTTTAATAATATTATTCATCTCTATAATTCTAATATATAACATTTTAAGAAATTGCTACTTAACAATTTTTTACATGCTTAAAAATTAAAGTGAATTCCGGAACTTTTTTAAAAACCGAAAAATAAAAAGAATATAATTTAAAGTAAATTCCTCTTTTTAATTTTCATGAGCGCAAATTTTTGAGAAATTGCAGAACTTTTTCTTAACCGACAATTGGTAACAAATAATTGAAATTTGAATCTAAAATAATAAATATCGTTAAGCATCAGAATTAAAAAAAAAATACTCAAAAACAACATGAATTTGAAGCGAAAATAAAATAAATCATCGCAATATTTTTTCATTTTCGTTTTTTTTTAAATGTCGCGCAGAGACTTTAGCCTCAATTAATTTCTAAAATTAAATTTAATAAACCTTTTTTTAAAAAAACTTGAAAATAACAAATCTTACCTTATTGGGAAGCAGCAGCTCGATCTCCGTCCCGAAAAGTCATCCAAACACGTTTTTTTCCAAATTTGTGAAGAAAAATACACCCGCGATTTAATAAGTTTTGAATTAATATTCCCGATAATAGAATTTCAAAAATTTAATTAAATTTCAGTTCACGAACGCGCTTTTAAACACTTTTTTAATCACTCCCGAATTCACGTGACATGTTGAGGTTAGAATCGAACAAAGAATTGAAAAAACTATAGAAAACTTGTTAAATCGATCGCGATTTGAGAAAAATTCGAGCACTCCCGAAAAAAACATTTTTAAAAGAATATTTGAGAAAAAATTATCTGTAAAAACACATTAAAATTGTTTGCGCTTTTAAAAGAAAATATTCGTTGAAAAATTTTATTCTATGTATTGTTAAAGTAATTACTAAATGTTGATTAATTAATTAGATACTAAATTATTATTCAATTAATAGTATTAATTTAATTAACATAATTGTTGTCAATTAGTTCATTGATTTGTTGCTTCAATTTAATTGTTACTTTACTATATTTCATGGAAAAAATACGACAAACAATCCGAAAAAAATTTCTCTAATTTCGTATTTTAACCAAGTTGAATTACACAATGCTGATCAACGAAAAAAAATTGTTCACTAAGTAAATTAATTAAAAATAACGCATCAATATTGACACAAAAATATTTAAAGAAAAAGATTGAAGTTTATATTTTCATGATACAATAGTTGTACAATAAAATATTAATTTAAAAATATTTTATTGCATTAAACAAATTTTTTTCGTTGATAAACGTTGTGGACTCCATCTTTGTGTATTTTAAATAAAAAGCCAAAATAAAATTCTAAAAGAAAGGCTGAAAATACAATTTTCTGTCAAGAAAAAAGCATTAGCAACATAACCTAAAATTAACTGTAAATTAACTGTTTCTTAATAACAAAAAGAATTTTGTATTCCTAAACAATTTTAATTTGCCCGCAACGTTCGTTCAAAAATATTCAGAATTCTTTATTACCTTGTCAACCAAACAAATTGAAAATTCAGTAAAACGGTAGAAAAAATTACTTTGACTCATTGAGGCGCATAATACCTATTATGTTCTCCTTAAGAATGTGAAGAAACCTTTAAATCTCTGACTATATACCTGTATACATTTGCGGTAGTAAATATGCGAGAGAGTTAAATGTTATAGGCTAATGTGGTTTAAAGGGATTGTTAGACCTCTTGATAATTTTGTCTATATAGAGAGTGTGCGGACACTTTACATGAAATGACACACCACGCGTGAATATCACGGATATTGTGTTACTATATTTCATTACCAGAGTACACCGGATGTATCACACCGGTGTATGAACCGGTAACCGGTAGTCGCCAGCGTTCCATTCTCCTTTATGGAGAATGGCTTAACTTCCGGCGAATATCGCCTTACGCTTTTGCGTGATTCATGACAACTTTTTAAAAACAACAAATTCTTTCACAAAGAAAGTCTACTTTTGCTGCATGTAACTTCCAACTTTTAATTAAAAGAGACCATAATACAGATCCTCTTACATACTGCATGAAATCTAAAATCTTATATCTTTGAATGTACTCCCTTCTTGATATTTTGTTCATTATTTTAATAAGAGTCTTGTATGAAAAGAATATTACTTTCGACTTTTTACCGCGGTTTTTACTTTAGTACATTAGTGAAAGAGACTCTTAGGTTATGTTCGTTATTGTTTCGACTGCGGATGGAAAAACGCGCGATTGGAATACGAACGAACACAAGTGAAAATTACACTTTGGACAAAATGTTTTTAAAAAGTATATTTACTTTTTTTATAATCGATTACGAAAACGATGGATACAATAAGCAAAAAATTACATTTATGTTTGTCGGTATTTGCGATTGCGACCTTTGCAACTGGACCACTGATGCCATTATCGTGACGTCAGCTGCAGGTCAGTTCGCGCATGCGCATTTTTCGCTGCCAGGTTCAGTACGTTACCAACGTTATAGAAACGAAGATTATTTATGAACACATTTCTTTCTGCTATTTTATTTACAAAAAGAGTCACTATGAACTAAGAAAATAGTTGCCTTGTTTTAAATCGCCTTGTCCCTTAAATACCAAATAAAGTGAAAATAGAGATAAAGTAAAGTTTTCTTGCAGGAAAAAAAGAAACGTTTTCGCGCAGTGAAAAATTATTCCCGTTTTGTGTTATTAAATGTATAGGAAGCAATTTTTGATCATTTTGTACACATCCATCGGGGAATCTGATTGATTGATTGATGAACTAATTAACCAATTGATCGATTGGGCAAGTTTCGTGCTAAGTACCATTTATACCCCTTGTCAGTTCTTATCTCAAGACAGCGATCCTCAAACTTCCCCTAGAGGAGTCTAAATGCTAAATTAGGTAACCATTTGTTTTGTACCGCAAACTATATATATTGTATAGACCGAACGCGTGAATCCATCAACGTGATAATGTGACCATCAACAACATTGAAACTACTCACCAGAATAGATTAGACATTTATGTTTATCTTCAGGATTCAACTATACCAAACATCTATATAACTGCAGTGTGTGTATTATGTCGAAAGGTAAATAGAAATTTTGCATTCATATTTTTTGGGTTATTCAAATTCTGTATATTGTTAATTAATTAATTAATTAAAAATATAATTATATTATTTAAGTTAAGGAAAAATTGTTTTTTAGGTTAAAATAAATCAATACGAAGACGAATATAATTTATTGAACATCTACAAAAAAATGTTCAATTTGAGGTTATGTTGAGTGTACATGGATTATTAAATTGATAAAAATAATGATATTACACAACTGTTAATCGGCTTTTTCGAAGTTAAACACGGAGTTTACGTGGAAACAAAATGTTTTGACAATTTATTATTACCGGAGAGTAGAGTAACTGATGGAAATAATAATATATTCGAGAGTTGGCCTCGAGCAATTTTATGTCTGGGACTTTACTCGTTAGTTGAGACTATAAAGTTTTCCTTTTCTCCCTATTTGTCACTTTCACCCTTCAAAAACTTACCTCAAGCGCTTGACGTGGATTTAGTGCAAAACTTTATTGAAAGATTAAAGAATGGATTTAAAAAATTATTGTTTCGATTGAAAATGAGCAATAGGTTTGCATTGGAAAAATATACTTTAATAATTTTTTTTAATTGGATGTAATTCAAAAAAAAAGAGTTTTTCTGCTTCTAATCACAACTTTTCTACATGGAAATTTCAGTTTTATTCTCATTTTTATCAAGTAGTTCAAAAAAAAAAAAAATTGTGGAGTAAAAACAAAATGACGTGAAATAAAAAAAAGGGAATGGAATAAAGCTGCGAATTTTAAAAGAGAGAGAGAGAGAGAGGAAAAGAGAGAGCGGAGTACAAAATGGAAAAGTCTGTTTATCAACAAATCTCTTAATGACCTTCTGCTTAATGTAGATTATCTCTCATAGGCAAATTAAAAATTATTAAAAACAATGCTGGAGAAAAATATTCTGCTTTGTATGATATTTTGAAAATACGTTTTTTTTCTCTTTTCAAGTATATACGTTCTGCAATATGACATTGCCCTATGGTATATATACAATATATAACGAACACATTCATATCAGCGACTTTATAAGGACTTTTGAAAACTGCAGGAAAACCTCCAAGAGAACTTATATACCACTATTATTCAGAAGCATTCACATATCCTTAACGAGAGGATGGTGCGCGCGCGGTGAAATAAAGATGCTTTTAGAGAGAACTCCAAAAAAAGAAGGGAAATAAATATAGTAGAGAAAAAAAAGAGAAGAGGATATATATTTTATCTGGCAATAAAATTTCACATTTAGAAGGTATTTAATAATATAACTTCGACGAGACTAATTCCTACACAGATGATCCCCAAATTTAAACGTTCAAATGAACGAAAAACTTTTTTATGGAATATATTTTAATAAATTACAAATCATAAAAAAATTTTAAAACTAAAATTGTACTTTTACAAACTCAGTAATTAATTTTTTGAATAGTGAAGCAATAAAAATTGAATTTTTGGAAGAAATAAATAAATTTCGTTCATTTGAATGTTCAGAACTGTGGGATCCTGTATACAGCACGAACCATCAATATTTAAAAAGAAAAGAAAATTGATGAAAATGAATGAACTGATATTTTGTGTGGAAAAGAAAGAAAACGAATTGAGAGAAATAGAAATTCGTCACAGTAATCACTATTTCGTATTTTGTGTACATAATATAAAAATTCGCGAGCAATATGTATATCGATTTGCGTTCGAGAAACGCCTTGGCACTCCCGCATTTTATGCACAATAACATCTTAAAATGCAATTACTCACTATTGTCAGACAAATTGCTGCTGTATTTGAGGAAATATTTTCTGCTTTTCCAATATAACTCAATAAAATTTCACGCGTGAGTTTATTTTGACGACATTTTATTCATTTCATTCGTTTTATTCATGTACATACATACAGGTTTTGTATTTTTTTTTTGGGAAAAACGTAAAATTATAATAAAAATGCGCCAAAAGCGTAATATTTGCGTTATCTAAATATCAAAACGTTTTTATTCTTCACGATGTAAATTCTTAAATTTTAATTATTTAAATAATTTATGTAATTTAAAACTTATTCGAAATTTTGAATATACTTCCGAATTTTCACAAGTTTCATCTTAAAAAATAATTCTTTAAAAATCTAATTGCATTTTTGAAATATGAACAGGGTTGCCACAGGTCAGGGAAGTCAGGAAATTCAGGAAAAAGTCAGGTTAAAGTAAAATTGGTCAGGGAAAAGTAAGGGATTTTTAGTAAAAGTACTGAAAAAACCCAAATTTCGAAAATTCATGAAAAAACTCTAAATTTTAATGTTTGTTTGTTTGCCTTGTAAACTATAAAAATAACCACGAATTTTAAAACAAAACCTTGAATTTTTTCTATTTCAGACACTAATTTCTTTTTAAATAACTTAATTTTTAAAGAAATGTCATAAAATTATGATTTATAAATTATGTAGTGAATAATTTTTACAATTTTCATAAATACTAGATTGATAAAAGAATTTTAGCTAAAAGTACTAAAAAAATTTAATTTTGAAAAAGTTACAAATAATTACAGAAATTCAATTATTTTTAAGAGTGATAACATTTTTCGCAGAAATTCAATTATATTCAATAATTTAAAAAAATTCTGGTCATTCCAATAATTATATCTTTAAAAATAAAAAATTCTTCTTCAAAATTCAATTACGTTCAAAATTTTTTTAAAAATTCTCGTCAAAATTTCAATTATTTTTATAAATAATACAATTCTTCTTCAAAATTAAAATATATTTAAAGACTTGAATAAAATTCTTGTTAAAATTTCACAGAAATTCAATAATTTACCAAATTTTTGATGAATTTCTTCTAAGTAAACCAATTATTTTCATAAATAATATTTTTACAGGAATTCAATTGTTTAATATAAAAAATTTCAAATAATTTTACGAAAAATATCAATTATTTAAAAAGAATTTTATAAAATTCGTCTCAAGAGTTCAGTTATTGGAAAAAATTTAACAAAGTTCTTTTCAAGAATTCAATTATTTTTAGAAATAGTAAAATTCTTCACCGAAATTCAATTATATTTATAAAATTGAATAAAATTCGTTGGAAGAATTTAAATTATTTTCAAAAGTAATGAAATTCTTCGCAGAAGTTTAATTGTCAAAATTTCAGTTATTGTTATAAATAATACAATTCTTCTTCAAAATTAAAATATATTTAAAAACTTAAATAAAATTCTTATTGTTAAAATTTCATAGAAATTCAATAATTTATGAAATTTTTAATAAATTTCTTTGAAATAATTAAACTATTTTCATAAATAATAAAATTTTCACGTATGTTCAATTATTTAATATACAAAATTTTATAAAATTTTTTGAAAAATATCAATTATTTAAAAAAATTTCTATAAAATTCGTCGCATGAGTCAATTATTTAAAAAAAATTTAACAAAGTTCTTTACAAGAATTAAATTATTTTTATAAATAATAAAATTCTTCACTGAAATTTAATTATTTTAGAAAAATTTTAATAACATTTTTGGAAATTTTTTAAAATTATTTTCATGAATAATAAAACTCATCGCAGAATTTTAATTAATTTTGGATACAATATTTTAATCAAATTCCTCGAAAAATGTAATTATTCTTAAAAATTTTATTAAAATTTGTCAAAAGAATTCAATTATTTAAAAATTTGTTGATAAAATTCTTTATGAGATTTCAATTTTAACAAACATTCAATTATTCAATAAATTATTTATTTTTTAATTTAAATAATTGAATTTTTCTAGAATTTTCTAATAAATTGTTAAGTTTCAAAAAGGTTTGAATTTGAATGTTCTGAAGAATTTTAATTCCTGTGGAAAAGTAATACTTAAATACTTATTTAAAAATTTAGTTATTGATGTTTTTGAATAATTTTACAATTAATGAAATTTGTAAATAAATTTAATAGAACGTTTTTCTGAGTATCTAATAATTTTTAGATTGAATCAGAATATTTTTTATGGTCAGGGAAAAAGTGAGAATTTTGTCTGGAAATCAGGGAAAAAATAAAATTAAATATTTGTGGCAACCCTGATGAAATATTAAACATAAAGAAAAACGTCGGTGAAGTTCGCAACGTTTATAATCAACGATTGAAAGAAAAAAAATTATATTCTTTCAAAAAAGAATATAAATTTTTTGTTTAGAAATATTTTGTTTGTAAATCATTATTCAAAAAATTAAACGTATTATTTTCTTTTCTAAAGTTTATAAAAATTTGCTTAAAAATGTTTTCTTCAGAAATCGTTGACTATAAACGTTGTGAACTTCATCGACGTAAAATAAGACTTTCTTTGAATAGCAGTAAAAAATTTTTAGGAAAATGACAGTAAAAACGTTTCCAATTAGTACTACCACCGGAATAATCGGAAAATTTAGAGATAAAATTTAATTTCTTGTTTTCCAATTATATGCTTTTTATCGTAAAAACTCCAACTTCATTAGATAAGCACTTCAACATGAATTTATTACATCCATTCTCAAATTACAAAAAAAAAAAAATGTGGAAAAGAAAAAAATCTTTCGAATACGGAAAAGAAATATAGAAAATGTGTCTCTCTTTATGAGAGAGCCCCTCTTTTGGCATTTATCTGTTAATCTATTCGAGAACATAAAAAAAATTCTGTTGACATAAAAGTGAATTTCATTGGAAAAAGAATAAGAGAGTAGAGACATATTTGAGGAAAAGGGAGGGGCAAGCAGCAGCACAGTCCCCGAATATAAGGGAGATTTATGCCTATATACCTTCTCGAATTCATTGTCCCTTTCCATTGATGTCAAGAGCAGTAGTGTGTGAATTTTAGGCACACGCTCAATCAAATTTAACCGCCAATAATGCTAATTTGAATAACCTGATTTACTCTAATCTGTCGAAATTGCTGCGAACGCTTGTATGTTGGGTGCAAATATCCATTAAATTGTGTCTCTCAAACGTTTTCCCATATTTCTTTTACATTATTGCATCTCCTAATGGAATTTCGATCATCGTTAATCTCATTTTTTTTAATTAGAAAAAAAGGATTAATTCAATTTTTTGGTTTTTTTACCACAAAAAGTAGAAGACAGTGAGTTTTTACTTTTTTCTTCTTTAACATCGTGATTAAATATATTCGTAACATTTTTTTTCCAAATTTCAATCTTCAGCTAACGCTCGGCTCTGGCTGCTGGGAAGTAAAATTTTTATTTTACTTTTTTCGAAATTAATTAAAAGCATAAATAAGAGAAATTAATAGCAGTATGTTTTTAAGGAGAATTTTTGAAATTCTTATCCAAGGATAAGAATGAAAATTTAAAACGGTTTGAATGATCCTCCCGCGAAACTAGGTAATGCCTCTATTTATGAGAACTTTGCGTTTGCACGATTTGTGCGCCTTTCCCATCCATTGCATGGTCGTTTGAAATACTCTTCCTCATTTTTATAGCGCAATTTGAGACTTGAATTTTCTCCACGATGTACATTATGTACATCTATAGATGAAGTCATCATGTCAACTTCTTTTCGAACTGGAAAATGTCTTTCGCAATACACTTTTAGGACATAACACAGATTTCCATTGCACATGAATGTACATACTTTATTCCACTATACACGATGTGGTCTATTCATAAAAAAATTTTATATACATTATTTCTATATATTTCGATTATTAAAGTCACATACTTATGGTTTTAATATCACTACACTGAAAAAAAAATTATTTGAAGCAAGTAAATATTTATTTACTCAATTATTTTATCAAGTAAATATTTATACCACTACACTGAAAAAAAATTATTTGCATCAAGTAAATATTTATTTACTGAATTATTTTTTCAACTAAATTTTTTTTACCACTACACTGAAAAAAAAAATTATTTGAATCAAGTAAATATTTATTTACTCAATTATTTTATCAAGTAAATATTTATACCACTACACTGAAAAAAAAATTATTTGAATCAAGTAAATATTTATTTACTCAATTATTTTATTAAGTAAATATTTATTTACTCAATTATTTTATCAAGTAAATATTTATACCACTACACTGAAAAAAAATTATTTTATCAAGTAAATATTTATTTACTCAATTATTTTATCAAGTAAATATTTATTATATATGAGTATTTTATTTTATCGTGCCAAATAAATAGCTATTTGTACCGAATACGAATTACTTCAGTCAAATAAACGGAATAATTGGATCTAATAAATATTGCTTTAAATCAATTATGAAAATTAATTCATTCAATAATACATGGTTTTTAATTGAAATAAATATTTATTTGCATCAATAAAATACACGGAGAGAAACTATATATTAAATTTTGTAAAAATATTTTCAAATTGGGGAAAAAGTGCAACAAAGCGAAATTTTGATATAGAAAATACTAAACTTTAAAAAAACTTATGTGTAATTTAGTATAATTATATCAAATATCAAGAATATTAATTAAATTCTAATATAACTTTAATAAATTTCACATAAGTTTTTTTAATGTTTAGTATTTTTTATATCAAAATTTCGCTTTGTCGCACTTTTTCCCCAATTTGAAAATATTTTTACAAAATTTAATACATATTCTCTCTCCGTGTAATTTTTTTCTAATAACCAAATATTTGTTTGTATCAAATATTCAATTGTTCGTCATAATTCATTACTTTAATTGAGACTAATATCCCTTGAATTGCGTCAAATAATTAATTATTTAGTCCAAATAGAAAATTTATTTGCATCAAGACAAAGCATATTTGGATTTAAATAAATATTTAGTTTTATTAAATAAATTTCACTTTTTCGACTTCCATAGGTAAAAAAATTACAAAAATAATAAAAATAAAAATTTTTTACTATCGATTCTATACCTTTTAAGGGTCTCAAGTTTGGAAGTATCAGGTATTACATTTTTTTAATTAAATTAAAATCTGAAACCCACGGGTCTGTATAAATTGCAAGTATACAAATTTCAAGATTTGTATACTATTTTTTATTCTCATTTTTATAAAATTATTTAAAATTAATATGAATCTTACTAAAATTATTATTTAATATATTTAACACAAATTTATTATTTATATAATCGATTTTTATATTGTTAAAATAAAATTACCTAAAATTAATTGAGGCAAATAATTTTGATTAAAAGTCAAATATTCAATTAATTGAGTGAAATAATTAAATTAATTGTTTTAAAAAACTTATTAGTTTGGTTTCGATAAGTTAATTACTTGCTTCAATTTTTTTACTTGTTTCTATGAAATATTTATATTTTATATTGAATATTTATATTTATGTTTGCATTAAAAATAATACATTATTTGAATTAAATAATTTACTTTACTTGAAACGATGAAATAAATTGTTTAAAATATCTCATTGTTTGTATTTAAAAAATTCATTTATTATCCAAATAAAAATTATTTAAATCAAATAAATATTTTTCAAATAATTTGAATTAATTGAATCAATTAATTTTTTTAGTGTATTGGTACAATATTTAAAATCGCTTTTACAATTTTAATAATGTGGCTAAAGTTTCGAACGTTCAAATGAACGAAATTTTTATTCACCTTAATTTTTTTTTTAGAAAATTACTGTCTAAAAAAGAAAAATAATTGAAATTCAACAATATTTAGTTCAGAATTAATTTGTTTTATTCTAAAAAATATTTTTTTGTAAAAAAATACAAATTAGAAAATTACTGTCTAAAAAAGAAAAATAATTGAAATTCAACAATGTATATTTAGTTCAGAATTAATTTGTTTTAATCTAAAAAATATTTTTTTGTAAAAAAAATACAAATTAGAAGAAGTAAAAAAAATATTGTCGTTCATTTGAACGTTCGAAACTTTAGAAACATATTTTAATATATATATATATTAATAATATAATTACCATATGTAATTGTAATAAATTAATTCTAAAATTAATCATTCTATATATATATATCCAGAGATAATGAGTTTGAATATTCGATTATTATTTATTAAGTGAATAATAATTTATTAGAATGTTTCATAATAATGAATATTATTTCGCGTAATTTACTATTAATAATTTCACGTAATTTTCTCAATAGCTTGTAATTGGAAAAATAACATCGCATTAATGTCGGAATTTATTAATGAAATATCAAATTGTGTAATTCAAAATGAATGTTATAGCATTGTAAAAAGGATACTTTAAATTTCCAACATAGAAATTCGACCCCTCATTCAAATTAATGTAAATTAGCATTTTTTTTAATTACTATTTTACTACCTCTATATTTTATTCAGTAAGGTTAAAATTTTCATATTATACGAATTTTTAGAGCGGAAATGACTAAGAAGGAGGTAGAAATATTTGTTTAAATCCATAAGTCATAATTTCTTGGAAATAAAAAATTGTTTTTCTATCATTAAAACACTGATTTTGGAAAAGAACGACAACAAAATAAATTTTAATACTTTCATACCTTGGATCAAATTAATAAAATTAAATGAAATTAAAAAATTATAAATATAATATAATTATAATTATAATATAATATTTATTTTTTTTTCATTATCAAATTAATAATTAATCATAATTTTTCAAATTCATTTTATTTTTTAAAAATTAGTAATAAATTAACAAAATTTGAGTAATTTAATTTTAATGATACCTTTAGAGAATGTATCTTGTATTCGTTATATAAATTGTTTACAAATGCATCGGAATTAAAAGTTAATCTTTATTATATGTGAAGTAAATTAGTGAGCGAAATATAAATCTTCGTCAAGAGGGGAGTTTCTCGGATATATTTTAAAATACACGAAACTGGTATAATCCCACAAAAAACGACAAACCTAATTTAAACACGAACTTCGAAACTTCTTCCCTTCTATATACTACTTCTTGAAAAGTCGTTGAGCTTTCATATGACGGCAAGTTGGTTCTTTGAAAAAAAAGAAAGATCTGAGTTATAATTTCTACGTCGGAATTCATTAGTCGTTGGACGTTTTTGTCAAAAAAAAATTGTATTTCTTCTTTCCTTTCTTTCTATGGATTTTTACCGTTTTTTTTATTCAACTTTTTATATATATGTGACGCGACACGAGAAAAGGGACCTATCGATAAAAAAATCATTTTTGAGTTTCTAGTCGTATTCCATAGATTTTGAGTCGCTCTTTCACGTAAAAAAATCAGAAATTAAAAATCTGAAATAGTTTAATTAATATAAAGCCCGAAAGTTGAACGTGTCCGCGTAAATACACGGGTTTTCTGCTCATGGCGTCACTTTAAACGCCCCCCCTGTAAAATTCTCTTTTGAGGCGATAGGTCCCTTTTCTCGTGTCGCGTCACATATATATTTGACTTTTGACGACGGTATTAAAATTTTATTATCTTCAGTAGATATTAATCTTACACCTGAAATATGAGACACGATTTTGTGATTTGTTTTTTTTGGTCTCAATTTGATATCCTTTGTCTCCTTTGATTTCCTTGTATTCGGAAGAATATTTGAAAAAAAAGGAAAATTACAAAAATTATAAATATTGAGTAATTAGTATATGTGGAAGTAGGTTATTTTCTTGAAATATATATTTTAAACACGGAATTGTCGAAAGTTTCTTTATTTTTATTTCTTAAAGACCCGTTTGTCCAGCATTGTTCTTCTTTCTAAAGTTTCTGTCAAGGAGCCAAGATTCATTCACAAAGGTCTTAATTATTTATGGGTATTTATAGTTGAAAAGCAGATTTTAAGAAGTTTTTTAGTAGTTTAAATGAGTTAGAAGAGATTAAAGACTGACAAGTATATATATATACTATGGAACAATTTGAAATTTAAAAGAAATACATAATTAAATGTGAATTATAAGTATTATTAACTTTTATCGAATCAAAAGCAGGGAAAAACGAATTTAATCATTTTTACTATACTTTTATACTAAAAGTTTTTATACTAAAGTTTTTATACTAAAGTTTTTATACTAAAAGTTAATGATTCAAATAAATTTTATTTATGTTAAAACATTGTACATTTAAACACAATTTATTTGACTTTATTATTAATTATCTTAATTATTGAATCAATTGAACCAATAATTTCAGTCTTTATCTACTGCAGAAGTTGAATTTAAAAAAATCACAACTTCCTCATTTTTTGTCCAATAATAAATTAGAAAAATTTGTGTTTTCTCATTTTTTACATAAAGTTCAAAGAAAAATTATTCCAAAAAACGAAATTTTTAATGTAAATTTCATCTAGAATGACCCACATGATTTTTTTGGATTTTTTCCAACTATTTCTTTTTTAAAAAAAAGTCTATTTTTTCGACATATTTTCTAAAAAATTCTCCTTTTACGAAATTTCTTTCAAATATTGCAATGAAATAACAAATTTTTTGGTTTTAAATTTTAATTATTTCGATTTACGAAGTGTAAAAATAACTAGTCTTCCTAAACTTTTATATTTCAAAATTTTTTTATAATAATTAAATAAATAAATTTATGTCAAAATTTAATTGAAAATTCATTTTTTTGTATTTCATTATAAAATATTTTGAAAATCAAATTTTGAAGAATTTTTATTGCAAATTTCGAAAATAATTAAATTCTCGGAAAATTTTAACAAAAGTTTTCAAATAAAAGTTAAATAGTAATAAAAATTAGCTTTAAAAATTATTTTTAAACATTTAGAAAAAAATTGTTGAATTTTTTACAATGCTGTTTCGGTTTTGGTACAAAAAATAAGTTTGAAAATTTTTGTTTGATCGCAACGTAAAAGTCGATTATTCAAAGAATTTAAATTAAAAATTTTGTGTTTGAATGAAACGAAATCGTTTTCTCAGTGTATAATTATTTGATTATTATTTAAAGATGATTTCACTCGTTTACGGTAGAAATAATCTTTTTCCCAAAGTTTCTAGATCAACTAAAACGTTATTCAATAAATAATTAATTAATTATTAGCTCGGCAGTTATATCATAGTTTGCTTATGGCTTATGCTCATCATTTTGATTAACACTGATCATATCAAATAATTCAATCACTGCATGTAATTAATTATTTCATACCTGCTCGAGCAGTCTTCACGCATTCTGCGTTAAATTAAATTATCAACACAGAATTTTACTCATAAACTTATTTTAATACTTTAATGAAAATTAAATATTAAAAAAAGCAATTTCATTTTCCTACTTTTAATTTTACTAATTAATTTATTTCAAGTATTTATTTACTTTAATTATTTTTACTAAATTACTAAATTTACTTTAGGTAAATTTACTTTAATTCCTTTAATTTAACAATAACTGTCACTGAGAAAACAATATATGTGAATCGAACATAATTTTCGTTGTTTTCCAGTCAATCAAAAATTATTTTCGAATTAAAAATGATAAAAAATTCGTGCATTTGAATTAAGAATTAAATTTCGACTGTTTGCACTGAAAATAATTTAAAAATTGTGGAAAACTGCAGAGAAAATTGATGAAGGTTTCCACTTTTATATATATATATAACCTCAAAAATCACATTCACAGGTGCTTAACAGAGCGTTTCAATCGGCAAGGTTTCAGTCTCGGTTGCTTATCACTAAACCGCATTGACAGTTCGACCATTAATCAATTTCCCATTCCCTCATCCACTCAGTGAGAGAACTATGTCTCGTAATTCTGTTTCGTGGTTCTGCGTGAAACTTTTCTCTTTTCCTACTGACAGTTCTCATTTCTTGTTCTGTTTTTCGTAATTCTCATTTTTTTCCCCACAAAAAAATATATATATATATAAATAAACCGCAAACAAAATTTCATTCCTTGTTCATGAAAAATTTTTCCAAATTGGAAACAGATTTCCGAGAGTAAATTGTACAATTTCGATTTCTTTTCGATTTTTAGCAATATATATTTACAGGTTATAAACAATGAATAAGAGTTTAGTATAATTATATTTTAATCAAAGGAAATAGAGCCTGTCAGTATGCAACCCGGCGTACATTGAAGCATATTGCCCTTGGGGGGGCAATACAGTATTTTATTGTCTCGAAGTCAAATTATCCTATTTATTCACCAAACCAATTGATTTTAACACCTAATAATTAAAACAAATTTACGAATACACACCTGAACTGAAAAAGTACTTCTAAAATATAAGTACGAATTCTTTAGTTTGAATTCTCCCGCCATTCTTCACGGTTTACCAACTGACGAATCAAAAGAGATTGACTTCATAAAGCGAGCCGTCTGAAGTTAGGTTAAAGTCGATATATTTCCGGTTTCCACTCTTCCACCAACCCAATGTCAGCACGCTCCATTTTGCCAATACTTTTCTATTCCAGTCGGTTTGTTTTATATTAAAAAAAAAAAAGAAAAAAATAGTGGCTGGTAGTGCAATCAAGAACATATTCCCATTTATAATGTAATCTTTATATGTATTTATTATCTGTCGTGTGGCACAATAAACTTGCAGCAATTCGACAGTAAGTACATTTCCAGCAAAACAATTGTTTGCTGACGATCTAGTTTTCGATTTACAGTAACTTGTAGGAATGGCCGCATCTCTTCGTGTGTGATTTTCGTATTTTTTTCTCATCCACACACTGTTTGTAAAACTAAAAGAAAGTATGTAATTGCAATATATTTTTTCTTTCTTAATATTCTATGGGGAATAGTACGGAAAATACTCAATTAGCAATTATCAATTGTGATGATGTGTATTACGTGTAACCTCCTGTTTGAAATTTTACGACCGGCAAATATTTTATCTCGAGCATTTTTTCCTTTATATATATAGCCAAGCATAGTGTTGATATAACCTAAAAGTTAATTTAATTTCATGCAAATGCAACTTGGGAAATTCGATGTTTAGATTATTTGTTGTTTTGTTTTTGATATTTCAGAAGGAATATTAAAATACAAAAAGATGGAGTCAGATTCGAGACGAAAGAGAAGTCCGAGTGAGGATTCCGACGATGGACATCGGCGAAGATCGAGAAAATATGACAGATCTCCTTCGCCGAGGAGATCGAGATACAGAAGATCACGATCTAGGGATCGTCGATCTCGATCTTCTTCGAGAGACAGGAGAAGGGAGAAATCGAGCAGATCACAAGATTGGAATAAAGTATCTTCTGCCACATCGGCATCGTCAGCGAATGCTGCAAATCCTGCGGGATATGTTCCTCCTCAGGTGCCATATCAAGTAAATGGAAAATTAATTTTACGAAAAAGGGAATCAAAATTCTTCCCAAAATACTAAAGAGGTAATTTTATTTTTCCCCAGGCTCCGCCTCCACCGAATACATCGCAACCACCACCACAACTTGGGACGTACGCTTCCGGCTACAGTAATTACAACTACAATTATGGTCAGGGCTACGAATATTCTTATCAACAACCACCCGGTTATCGCAGCGTAAGTTACCTAATCTTAATAAATCTATCTTTATTAAGATTTATACATTTAAGGTTTCTATTTTTTCTATTTGAAAATTCGAAATTTGTCTTTTTTTTGGTGTTTCAAAAAATTTTTGCAAGAGTAATAGAAGCTGGTAATTTGTAATTTTTGAAACTTTTAATTCAAGATTTTGTTTCATTCGCTGGCGGTGGAATTTACGTTGGTGAAGTTTATGAACGTTTAAGATGGACGATTTAGAAAAAAAATTATTTTTCGAGACAAATTTTTACAGACTTTTGTATGAATACATCTTTAAAAAGTTTTTTAATTCAACAACTTTGGGAAAATAATTTTTAAACAAAGAAATTTATTATTTTTCTTCTGAATAATATCTCTTTATAGTTGGTCACTTTTTCTAAAAAAATATTTTCTGATCCCTTTTTTCTAAAAAGAAACAATGAAAATGGAATTAGTTTCTTAAGAAATGACTTTCTAACAAGTTCTGATTTCTAACGAAAATTTATTTTACAATTACTGAGAAATTCTAATTTCCAAAATAAAAATCAAAAATATTTTTTTGAAATTTGTGAAATTCTGGAATATTTTTCTTAAAGTATAATTATTTGCATTTTTTAATAACGTACTTTTTTAATAAATTGTTTATTAAACTTCTTTTTTATTGGACGCATTTTTTTCTGCGAATTTATAAACATGAAATTTTAAAAAATGCTTAACTTTAAAACAATTTCAATATTATAAAAAATAAATTGTAAGCCTTACCCTAAACTAAATTATTTTCATAAATATATTAAAATTCTTCTCCGAAATTCAATTATATTCAAAAAATTTAACATTTAATAATAATAATAATAATTTTAATTTAATAATTTAACATTCTTGCCAAAATTTAAATTATTTTCAAAATTTTTAATAAAAACCGAGGCAAAATTTCAATTATTTTCAAAAAAAATTTTCCTCAATTCAATAATTTTCAATATCTTTGTACTATTTTAATAAAATTTTCCAAATGAATTCAATTATAAAAAAATAAATACAATTCTGCGTAAAAATTTAAATATTTTTGTAAATGGTAAAAATTACACAGAAATTTAATTATTTACCAATTTTATATAAATTTCCTCACAAAAGTTTAATTATTTTCAAAAGTAATACATTTTTTTGCAGAAATTCAATTAGGATTAAAATTTTTTTAAATTCTCGTCGAATTTTCAATTATCTTTATAAATAATAAAATTCTTCTCCAAAATTAAATTATTATGTTCCTAAAGTTTCGAACCTTCAAATGAAGGACAATATTTTTTTTACTTCCTCTAATTTGTATTTCTTTACAAAAAAATTTTTTTCTTACGTTGTTGAAGTTTACAACGTTTATAATCAACGATTTCAGTAAAAAATTATTTTTTTAAGCAAATTTTGGTAAAGAAAAATAGTAAAATTATTTTTTTAAAGAATGATTCACAAAAAAAATATTTATGAACAAAAAATGTCATTTTTTGGTAGGAAAATAAATTTTTTTCTTTCAATCGTTGATCATAAACGTTGCAAACTTCACCGACGTTTTTTCTTAATGAAAAGAAATTAATTCTAAATTAAATATTATTTAATTTAAATTATTTTTATTTTTTTATAGCAATTTTCTAAAATACTTGAGGTGAAAAAAAATTTTGTTCATTTGAACGTTCGAAATTTTAGCCACATATTCTTTTCCAAGCTTTTGTGGTAAAATTCTTTATAAGAATTTAGTTTGGTAATTTAATTTAATTTTTTAACTTTGTTTTAAAAAACATTCAATTATTGAATAAATTATTTATTTTTGTTTTTAAATAAGTGAATTCTCATAGAATTTTCTAATAAACATTGAATTTAAAATGAATTTTAGTTAAAATTTTAAATATTAATTGAATATTTAAAGTATTATAGCTTCAATTTTTAAAAATAATGAAATTTTAAAAAGGTTTATAAAATTAAAATCTCTGAAAATTGTAATTTTTAACATTTTTTTACTGACAATTCTGTAGAATTCATTTTTTTTAAAAAGTTTAATTTAATTTTTGTTTAAAGAAGAACTTTATAAAAATTATTTATAATAATTGATTTAAAGAAGAATTTCAGCTAAAAAGGAAAAAAGTAAAAATTTCGTCTGAAAATCAGGGAAAAGAAAATTAAATTTTTGTAGCAACCCTGAATTCTGTATAATTATAATTAAATTGATTCAATAGAATTAAAATTATCAGTAGAAATTGAATATTTTTAGAAAAGAAATTGTAGAAATTCATTTTCATTAAAAAAAAAATGTTTAGAAAATAGAAGTATTAAAAAATGCATTTTGTGGAAACTACCCCAATTTAATTTTTTAAACATTGCTCATATTTATAGACTTTTGTAAACTTCACCTACGGAGAATAATTATTTATTAATTAAAATTTAAGATATTGAACCGTCCAATTTACATTTTCATTCATTTCGGAATATAAAACAAAACTTTCTTGGAAAAAAAACTTTTTTGAAACACTCTTCTGCGGTGAATTTTCTTCATATAGTTAACATTTATTATTTTTGACAAAAGGAAACAAACTTCTCATTTAACATTAGGAGGTAGAACTTCGACTTGCGTGAAAACAATCTAAGCGCATCGTGTGAAACTAGTAAATTTATTTAAAAAAAAAAATTTCAATTAAAAAAGCGCTTTAATTTCCATAATACTGGGTTAGTCGCGACGTGTTTACAAATTACGAAAGGGCACAATTAAAATCATCGAATAATGTTTTCGATTGATATATAGTGATTTTTTACAATGACACATGCTTTTTTCTTTCGTATATTACCAATATTACGAAGCGTTTTAAGTGTAAGTATGATATTCGCGTTATTTTGTTGTTTTTTACTGATGATCATCTTGCGGATTACCGAAAATAAAAGGCCGTTTTCTACTTTTGAAGATTCTTCACTGTTTTTCCCAAAAATTCCTGATTTCAAAAAAGGATGTAAAAAGGTAAGGTTTTGTGGAAAATTCATAACAGATCGGTGTGAATAAGGGGAAAACATTCATTTTTCTAGGACTATCCGCCACCAAATTGGCCGGGAAATCAAGTACCATATAATAATCAGCAAGCACCACCACCGCCAACGCTCTCCAGTAATCAGGAGCAATCACGTAACGTTGAACCAGTTCCACCGGGAATGGTACCACCGTCATTACCAAGACCAGAAGATGCTAAGAAAGAAGGTTCGTAATTATTATCCCTAATTTTGTGAAAATTACATGTATATTACTAATGTATTTACTTCTAGATACTTTTTTTTAATGATTACATCCTTTCGTGCAAGTAACAATTTTACTGCGTCATTTTTTTTATAATATTGAAAATAGTATCGAATAGTATCGAATATTACCCTATTCGAAAGAGAAATTTTTAGATTTGCTAAAGTCTTTAGTAAGAAAGTAAATTTAATACCGTTGAATAATAATTAGAAATTTCTTGATTTCATTTTTTTATTGTGTACTAAATAAATGTTTCATCCCATCATTCATATATTATCTTCAATGCCTTACGAATTGATCATCGAGCAGCAATCGCAGCTGAAGTGAAACAACAAAAAGCAACGCTAGCGAAACAACGTGAAGAATATGTGAAGAAATCGGCAACACTTCAACGCGAATTGGAAATATTGAGGCAGCAATGCGACGAAATCGGCAAGGAAGGCGGATGCGAAAATAATCGAATCATCAAGGAGAATCAAAAACTTCAGGTAAATATCAACCGTTCAAGTAATTTCCAGTTTTTTTTGCATTATCTAAGAATCTCAATTCCTAGAGACTTGTTTCTTTCAGAATACTTTAATAATTACTTGTATTTACTATTTTTTACTTGCATTTATTAGTATTTATTAGTATTTACTAGAATTTACTTGTTTTTACTTGCATTTATTAGTATTTACTTGTATTTGCTAGTATTTACTTTTTACAATTATTTACTTGTATAATCTGTACTACTTGTACCTTATATCAAATTTCTCTTCTGATTCCTCGTCACTAATATTTTTTTTATTTCTTATTCCATTATTTATCACACAGGTTGAGATACAAAATAAAATGAAATCAATTAACAACGTAATCGACATGCTTAATGGCATAATTGGTGATAAAGTAACAATCGATGACCTGAAGAATAAATTCAAGCCAGAAAACAGGAACAAGCGATCGAAAAGTCCTAAGGAAGAATTCTCATCGGAAAAAATTGAAACGCCTGAAAAAGTGGCTTCTTCAGAAACAGACAGAGATAATAAATCTTCCAAAGACGACAAACCGATTTATAATTTTGTACATTACGATCCTGAAATGCATTGGTGTAAAGTCTGCGATATCTTTCCTAAAACAGCAAAGGAATATTTGAATCATCTCCACAGCAATAATCACAAAGAAACTTGCTTGGTAAGTTGGATTGTTTTAACAAAAAATCTCTTCAATTTCCTTATAAATTTAGTGCTTTTACAAAATATTCTTTATCAAAGTATTCTTTTACTTACTTTTTTTTAAGTTAGTAGTTAGTTTTTTCAAAGTTGGTAGTTTTTTTAAAACAAAATTTCTATTTAGTCATTTAAAAAATTAGTTTACTTTTTTTGTCGAAAAGTAATCTTCAAATTTTCACTTGATATTATTGTTGAAGACAGTAAATATAAAGAGATTTTATTTTTCTTTGCGTTATTTAGGAACGCAAGATCGTAGATATGCCGTGGCACGAGCATGTTGGTGAGGGATCAGAGAAAGAAGTGCCCTATTATCCTGGCCTGCCAACGAAACGTACACCAATAAAAGGTAAATAAATTTTCAGTGGATCTCTACTAATATAGTACATTCCGTAGCTTGAATGCTGATTTGTGATACCATATTGCCCTCGGTATGTATTGAAGAGAAATTGAATTAAAAGAAATTTACTCTAATGATTGATGATAAAAGAAAAGTGAGATGAATTTTTTCAGAGAGGAATGAAAAGCAATTTTTAATTCTTAGAGCGAGCAGTTTTATTTTTATCAAAATGATCAATTATATTGTAAATTTATTTCATTTTCGAAGAATTTTAGTTTCAATTATTTCAATTCTTTAGCAATGCACTATTTAATTTAAAGTTAATTATATTTTTTAATTAAATTTAATTATATTTTTTAATTAAATTTAATTATATTTTTTAATTAAATTTAATTATATTTTTTAATTAAATTAAATTTAAATGTTTTACTTTCTGTGTTTACAATTAATTATTATTATTGCACAATTTTTTGTTTTACACAAGATAAAATTGATCACAAATTGAAAACTATTTTATAAAACCGATTATTTTTTTCTAACGGCACAACAAATTATCAAACTCCTCTGCTTTTTTCTTAAAAATAGCAGTTTTTTTTAATAAATTTTTGTTTTACTATTATTTAAAATATCGCGCTGTGTGAACACAAATTTTTTAGAAGATCTTATTCGAACAGGTCACCGAATTTTAAATAATTGATTATCACCAATATATATATTTTTTTTTTGAAGAAACAGTGATGAGTTATAAAAACTTTGAAGTTTGTGAAAAAAGTGCAAAATTGCGGTGATTAGAAGAAACCGGAAAAATTCTATTTAGTGTTCTTTATGTGTGAATATAAGTGTATCTTAAGTCTACGATATAAAAAGCAAAATGTATTTAATGTAAAAATTAGAAAAACTACAGATGGATATTTTTTGTAAGACATCAAAATGTGAGATGTTTGTTCTTAAATGTTGATGTATTAAACAATTAATGTATCGTTTTGAAAACAAAAAACATAAATAAATTTCTTTTTTGTCCTGCCCTTTTCAGGTATTGGGGATATATTAAAATCTGAAAACGCTATTTATTTTTACACTGTCAAAATTATTGTTTACCGTTTTTAGAAAATTGGGGAAGCCGACAAAAAGGTCATTTTTCTTGATCTTACAATTGCTTAAATATTTCTTTACTTTCAAATTGAATGTTGATTTTTAATTGTTATTTTTCTGATTTTAGGTTTGCAATTCTTCAGTCCAGCCACTGCGTGGTATTGTAAACTCTGCGATGCATGGATCGGTGACCTTCACTGCGCTAGCTTGCACTTGAAATCTAAACGACATTCCGAAAACTTTTCTGTAAGTATTAACAAATTAATAAAGTTCTAAAAAAATAAATAAAATAAAGAAATAAATGAAAAAAGAAGGGAAAATGTGAACTACTTTCTAGAAATAATTAGCGAAAAAGAAAATTTTTTTATTTAGTTAGTTTTAATCATTAAAAATAGTATTGTAAAATCATCAACTAATTATATTTATTTTAACTCTCTATTTATTCTATTAGAGTTATAAAATTATTTACCTATTTATTTATTTAAATTATTTATATTTTCATTGTGTGTTGAGCCAGTCTAAGTATTCTTTTTTTCTAATAGCGATTCGTGGAGCAGAACCCACACTGGGAAACCGACTGGATGGCTGATCGTGAAAAGGCATTTTCCGATGAAAAGCACAAACAGATTCAACTTGAAATACAAAAGCACAAAGAAGACGAGCAACAGCAGCCTGTGCCCGTTCAAAAACCTAAAAAGGCGAAAAAGAACAAGAAGAAGTCAAAGAAGAGTAAGAAGCGTAAGCAGAAAAGTAGCAACAGTGATTCCTCCAGCGATTCTGAAAATACGGATTCAGATTCCGATCAGGACACTTCGAAAAGTATCAGGGTAGCCATGAGAAATAAAATGAAAGCATCAACGCAGGCAATTTTAAACGAGGAAATCGACTATCACGGTATTAAATTGAAAGGACCCTGGGCGCAAGTTGCTCAACAACAAATTCAAAACGTTGTGAATTCCGAACTTCATGCACCAGAGCCGGACGACAGACAACTATTAAATTCAATACGAGACAAACTCAAGGCAAAACAAGAGGAGGAAATAAAATCCATGAACAACAGAAAGCAAGTAATGGAAAAAACAATTCAAGAATCTGAACACGAGCCACAATTTCAGAAGAAGGAAGACGAAATGGCAGCCTGGGCGCAGAAGGATCCATCGAAACCCTTTTGGTTAAAGAAAGAGGAAGAAAAATTAAATGTTCCAAACAAACCCGAAATTCCCGAACCTAAAGAAATACCGAAACCTCACATGGGTTTCTGGACCAAGCAGCAAGTCAACATGCCTCCAAAGCCCATTGAAAATAAACCCATCGAAAAGGAGGATGATCGCGATCGGGACCGTGACCGAGAACGTGACCGCGATCGTGACCGTTACAAGGACGATCGCGATCGAAAGTACGATCGTCGGGACGATAAGTACGAGCGCTATGACAAATACGACAGAAGGCGGGGTCGAGATCGTGATAGAGATCGCGATCGTGACTATTACGACGATCGTCGGAAACGTGATCGCGACTCCGGCGATTCGCCCCGCAGAAATTGGCGCGAGTCCCCCAAGAGAGGCTACGACAAATACAAGGAGCGCCGCGAAGACAGTGAGCCAAACGACGATTCAAAATTTGACAAGAAAATGAATGATCCCAAGTTGAAAAAAAACTCCGCTCCCCCCAAGAAGCCACCAACGCCAATCACGAAAGGGAAACTCCCTTTTATAGGGCGGCTCCCCCTTTTTAAAAAAAAGGTTGAGGAGCCGAAATTACCAGAAAAAGAACCACTACCACTTCCCTACACTCAAAGTAAATTCGAGAACACACCGAAAGTCCCCTGCGAAATCATCAATCCACCAGGCATCGTTCACATCACGAAACTCGCGACTCCCTTGAATCTAAACAACAGCAGCATGAAGCCACAAATGAAAATTCTAGTCGCTCCCCCACCTCCCGTTCTCAAGGAGAGCAAAACGACCCAACAGGTCGTCGACATGGAAATTGAGGATCAATCCGAGGAAGTTGTGATCGAACAACCAATCATCGATCACCAAAAAGAGACCGCAAAAATTCCGGTACCAACCACTCTCCCCCCGATGAATCAACCACCACCGAATTTCGTCAGTCAACAACAAGACAACAAGCCATTCATCAACAGACCACCGCCAATGTTCAACAATCCCCCACCGCCCGTCAATTTCACCCAAAATCCACCGCCCAGATTTCAAGTACCCCGACCAAACTTTGTCCAGAATCATCAAACTCAAATTCCACCGCCCAATGTTGTCGGCTATCCAAATCCTCCACCAGCAGTCGGCGAAGTCATGGTACCTGACGTCTCCGAAATACCCGAACCAACAGACAAACGTCCTGAAAATTCTCATCCACTACCCGAAGATCTTCAGGAGGCGTTAAACATAATTTTCCCAAAAGATGAAGTACCCGAATCGAAGGGAAATTCCCAGGACAATAGCATTATGTACGCCTCCATGTACAGTATGCTCGGTTGCGTTGGTTATGGTCCCGAATTCATGGATCACCCTCCGCCGGAAATCACTCAACCCGAACAGGAAAGTGAGGCACAACCAGGACCCGATGATCTAAGAATGCTCGGTATCGATGAAGGTGACTGCGTTTTGTGAATGTTCTTTATCTATTTTTTCACAGTGAGAAATTTTTGAAAGAAAATAATTGTAATTGTTATATAAATGGGCTTTCGAATGTACAGTTATTCGAAAACAAAGAAAGCTTTTAATACACACTCACACAAATGGTACCCGATTCTACGCAAATTGAAATTTGGAGAAATTTACCCATTACATTCTGGGCCCATTTTGTTTATTCTCTGCATCCAATAAATCAAAATCTACCAATTTTTAGCAGTTGGGGGAAAAAAAGGGAATTAATAATAAAATAAGGAATAAATATTCCTCTTCTAAGACACACGATAAAATATGTGGAATATTTAAAATATTTTCTCAATTTACATTCAAAGAATATCGATAAAAATATTCTCCTAAATATTCTTCTAAACCATTGTAAATTTCTATACAATTTTAACACACTGAAGATATACTAATTATTTTTTTAAATCAATTTTCGGATAAAAAATAAATCAAATAGTCATCTGTCAACAGAAAGCACATTTTACACAATCATTTTGATTTAGAACTTATTTTTGCAGAATCAAAATCTAAACCTACCTTAATGGGCAAACTTTCCCCTACAGATTTCTCTTTCTGTAAATTTTTTCTTTGCGTAAAATTAACTACCATCTTAGTTAAAAAATAATTGTTTCATCCAATAATTTGAATAATTTTTTTTTCAATTTTTGTAGAAAAATTTGTGATTCTTAAAAAAAATTGTTCTATTAAATTTCATTGTATTGTATATGCAAATTAAATAAGGTAACATTACCTTTTAATTGCAAAATTTTTAATTATAATTTTGAATTTATAATCAACCATTAAAAAAAAAAAGAAAAATACTTGATGAAAAGATAAAGTTTCTCTATGGCGGCTTTGTTTATTATTTTATTATTATTATCTCGTAACATTTTATCGTTGTATTGTAATTTCTGTAGAGAGCAGAAAAATATAAATAAATAAATATTGGACAACAGTTAAAGATTCGTATTCTTCTTTATTGTACAATAACTTTTATATATATAAGTGTATATAACCTGTGGTTGCAATAGACCATTCGCAAAAGTTTAAAATTGCTTTTTTCTTCAAAAAATGCATCAGTTAATCGTAACGTTAAAAAATAAATTATCCTAACTATTCATTAATAGTATAGGCAAAATTGTTTATTCTATATCATTCAATCCAGATTGAATCATTCCAAGCAGTAACGTTTGCTCGATTATTTTAAAAAGCATATAATGTATAAAACATTTCTCTATAAACTTTTGATTACTATTTTTCTATTTTTAAAGATTTCTTTGGTAAAGTATATTTATTTTTTCAGAATTCTAGTTTTTCAAGAACCTAATAAAATTAATTATTACAATAAATTCTAATAAAAATTATTTAATTATAATTAAATATAATTAACTAATTGAATTTGAAGAATTGGATAAAATGTCTGGGAAAATTTTCAAAAATACAAAAAGTATTTAAAATAAAAATAATTATGTAATATGAAAAATAAATTAAATTAAAAATCAAAAAATGTTATTCTTCTTTTATTTTTACAGAACATTAAGTACTTTCTTGAGATCATGTAAGTTTAAAAAATTAAATTAAAAAAACTAAATATAACAAATTACACTCGAAAAAATGGGAACTTTAAACGAAAGATTCCTTGAACGTAATTACAAAAATTACTTTAGTGTGCAATAAAAATCAAAACTAAATTCTACAATTACGAACATCGTTTTTTTTCTAACATGTGACGCTATATTATTTCTTATACAACAATATCTAAATTCAAACAAAAAATAAATAAATTTACTTCTTAAAAAATTAAGTTACTTTACCAAAAAAAAACTTTAAATTAATAAATATTCATAGATTTGAATAAATTTATTTCAATAACCGAGCAACCCAGTTTTCTGAAATTCCATTATATATTTTTACAATAAAAATGGAATACTTTTCAAAACAAAAATTAAAGTTCATGTGCACAAAAACAAAATAAATGCAAAATCACACAAATTGACTTGTTTTTTTTTCTTTTGCATAACACTAAATCTTTCATATTGTGATTTAGTTTATGCATAAATTTATAATTTTTCACAATTCATTTTGATTTCATTGTTTTCACATCGTTTATCACGATGTATTTTTATTTTTCTTCCCGTCTATGGGAAATATTTTTTCGTATTAAATAAATTCGTTGACTTAGACAATCACCAATCATTAGAAAGAATAACTTCTCTTTTATGTTCAGTGAGATAATGGCACAATGATTATTATTATTATTATTTCAATAACTCAAAATAGTTGCTGAAAAATTTGTTACTTTCGAATTATATTTGCTCGTTGCATTTGATTCAAAACAAAAACAAGATTTTATTTTTCGATGAGAAAGAAGAAGGTCCCAGTCGTTTTTTCTATAAGTTTTTGAATTTATCAGTTATTGGGAAATTTACAAACATGAAATTCAAAATTCATGGGAAAAACGACTGGGACTAATGACTTTTTGGCTGTATTCACAGTGACAAAAAAAAATGATTCAACGTAAAGTGGAAAATTGCAAAAAAAAAAAAATGGTAGAGATAAAAATATTTTAAAATATGTTTAAAAATCTTATCTCATTTCTAGTCTCATCTATTTTTTGTCTCACTTTTAGTTAACTTTTAGTTAACTTTAAAGTTAACTCTTTTAGTTAAATTTTAGTTAACTCTTTTCGATAGTTAACATTTCTTAACGACTCTAATGAGATTTGAATATTTTAAAATACTTTTCTCATTTTTGTATCAAAGTCTTTAAACTACATTATACTCATTCTGTTGAGTAACAGCCAATAATGGAATGAAATTATTTGCAATGTAAATGCATTTTTAAAAAAACGGTCATTAGAACTTGACGAGGTAATTTTTAAGCCGTTTTTCGAAAACGTTTTCGTTTAAAATTGACATTCTTTAGATTTGAAGTACTAGTCCGGCGCTTGAAATATTGTCGCCGCCGCCTGCGGTTTGACTAGCTTTCGTACAAACTAAAACTGGTGCGATGCAAACTTCAACAACAATGCGTTTATTAATATTGAAAGTCTCTTCCCAACATGACACTGGCTTATTTTCATCGAGAAGAATTCTCGAACCAGATTTCACTGATGTTGAGAAACTGTCGTCCATGATGAGCGTCGCTTTATCCAAATTCACCTTCAAACAGAAAATAGCAATTTAT
The DNA here is from genome assembly GCA_032873175.1 of Leptopilina drosophilae. Lineage (NCBI taxonomy): Eukaryota > Metazoa > Arthropoda > Insecta > Hymenoptera > Figitidae > Leptopilina > Leptopilina drosophilae. The sequence continues at coordinate 76,440,822 of CM065478.1, read as the reverse complement.
ATTCAATTATGGATTAGCAATTTAGTTACAACTTCAGGGTTGCCACAAATATTTAATTTTATTTTTCCCTGATTTCCAGACAAAATTCTCACTTTTTCCCCTGACCATAAAAAATATTCTGATTACATACTCAAAAAAATGTTCTATTAAATTTATTTACAATTTTTAATTGTATATTTTTTATTTTTTATTTTTGTATATTTGTATATTTTATTTTAATTGTAAAATTATTCAAAAACATCGATAACTAAATTTTTAAATAAGTATTTAATTATTACTTTTACACAGGAATTAAAATTCTTCAGAACATTCAAATTCAAACCTTTTTAAAACTCAACAATTTATAAGAACATTATTACAAAACATAAAGAAGACGATCACCTTCTTCATGTTTTGTTATAATTTAAATAACCATAAAATTTTTCAACAAAAATTTAATTATTTACAAACATCCTAATAAAATCCTTCGCAAGAATTCAATTATTTTTAAAAGTAGTAAATTTTCTCAAAAAATTCAATGATTTGAAGAAATTGTAATAAAATTCGTTGCAATAATTCAATTATTTTCATAAAAAATAAATCGATTATTCGGTAATTTCATTTTTTAATCAATTTTTATTAGAAAATTCTAGAAAAATTCAATTATTTAAATTGAAAAATAAATAATTTATTGAATAATTGAATGTTTGTTAAAATTGAATTCTCATAAAGAATTTTATCAACAAATTTTTAAATAATTGAATTCTTTTGACAAGTTTTAATAAAATTTTCAAGAATAATTACATTTTTAAGAATAATTACAATTTTCGAGTAATTTGATTAAAATATTGTATCCAAAATTAATTAACATTCTGCGATGAGTTTTATTATTCATGAAAATAATTTTAAAATATTTCCAAAAATGTTATTAAAATTTTTCTAAAATAATTAAATTTCGGTGAAGAATTTTACTATTTCTATAAATGATTGGATTCTTGAAAAGAACTTTGTTAAATTTTTTTCAATAACTGAACTCTTGCGACGAATTTTATAAAATTCTTTTTAACTAATTGATATTTTTCGAAAAATTATTTGAAATTTTTTATATTAAATAATTGAATTCCTGTGAAATTTTTCCAAGAATTTTATTAGTTTTTAAAAATAATTGAATTTCGAGGAAGAATTGTATTATTTACAAAGATAATTGAAATTTTGACGAGAATTTAAAAAAAATTTTTTGAACATAATAGAATTTTGGAGAAGAATTTTTTTTTAAAAATACATAATTGAAATGACCAGAATTTATTAATTTTTGAATATAATTGAATTTCTGTAATTATTTGTAACTTTTCCAAAATTCAATTTTTTTTAGTATTTTTATCTAAAATTCTTTTATCAATCTAGTATTTACGAAAATTTTAAAAATCATTCATTACATGATTTATTAGTCATAATTTTATGACATTTCTTTAAAAATTAAGTTATTTAAAAAGAAATTATTGTCTGAAATAGAAAAAATTCAAGGTTTTGTATTAAAGTTCGTGGTCATTTTTATAGTTTACGAGGCAAACAAAAAAAACATCAAAATTTAGAGTTTTTTCACGAATTTTTGAAATTCGATTTTTTCCAGCACTTTTACTAAAAATCCCTGACTTTTCCCTGACTTCCCTGACCAATTTTACCTTCCCTGACTTTTCCCTGAATTCCCTGATCTATAGCAACCCTGAATTTACTATTCTTTTTTAAATTTTAATTGTGAATCAAACAAAAAATAGCGATTAATATTTAATTACGGATTAGCAATTTACTTACAATTTACTATTCTTTTTTAAATTTCAATTGTGAATTCAAATTTTAAATTTAAATTGTAATTTCAAAATTTAAATTCAATTGTAATTTCAAATTTCAAATTGTTAATTAAATTTACAATTTAATTACGTATTGGAAAAAATTCTTACGTCCTGTGAGCCACAAACGTGACGATGGGCAGTGAGAGAGGCTTTCGCGGCCGCGGCTACTGTATTTTTCCAGGAGGAATTCTTCACTGTGAAAATAGCCTGATAAGCTAGAGTGTGAACATGAATTCTCGTTAGTTCCCTCGAATTTTCAATTTTACTCCCCTTGATTCGAATCAGCTTGAAGAGCATTCTCATTTGATCCAAAATTGTTGCCACCCTAGGCGTCGAGTCTGTGACTAGCGAAATATTTCCATACTGAAGGGAATTGTAAAGATTTCCAATTTCTTGTTCATTCATACCCAGACTGTCAGCGAATGGAATGACCTTATTGCAAAGTTCATTGAGTAAACTCTGCTCGACAAACGAGGCCATTTCGAAATGGATTTTCGTCGATTTCGGCTGACTGATCATTTGCTTGTGAACTTTGTTCAATCGACTAGAGCGAACACCTGCGAAACAAATTATTTAATTACACTTTGTCGTTTTTATTTTTTATTAGTAATTTTTATTAGATTTTTTTATTAGTCTTTTTTAGTTTTTTTATTAGTTTTTTTTTAAAAATGTTTTTCATTTAAAAAAATCATTTTTTTCTGCAAACATTTTTTACCATCTTCGAAGGGAAAATTGTCCATCATTTGAAGACCGCCAATGACTAGCAAATCGGGTTTAAATTCTGGCAGTACTTTATCAAGTTCTTCGAGAGCGCTTATCATTGGATTGTTGTGATCGTTGTGAAGAATGTATCTGAAAAAATTGACAATCTAGAAAATTGTTTAAATGAAATAAATTCGATTTTTTACCTATTAGCTCGCGCACTCTTATAAGGCCCCCAAGTTTCTCCACTTTTGTACTCAAGAATTAAATGTATATCGTCTCGTTCTACTTCGCCGCCTACGATTTTAATCGACTGCGGCATCATTTGCTGGAGAGATTTTGTCATTTTCGCAGCCAAAATAACGTCGCATCCTTCCTTCAGAAATCGAAGTGCCATTACTGCCGCATTGCCTCCAATTGTCGAGTAAGACGTCGAAATCTTTCGTACTTTCGCCACCAATTCGTCGAAAAGAATTCTATTTCCCATATAGCGTCTGGAAAAAAATGTCCTTAAAATTATACCCTTTCAAAAAAAAAAGAAACAAAATTTATCTTCAATTCAAATATTTTCCAAAAATAAAAGTAATAAAAAGTAAAGTAAATTGCCGAAAAAAGTAATAAATTGTTACAATCAGTAAAAAAAAACCGAAATACCTATTCACCGCTTGTGGAAAATTACTAAAAAAAATATTCTCGATAAAAATTAGAAATAACTGATAGTAAAAACCAGTTCTTGGTAAAAATTAGAATTTTATTAAAAATTTTAATGAATTACATATATAGTGGAATTGTGCGGGAAGAAAAAAAATGAGGTTAACTCACTCGGCAGCAGCTCCATGACGAAAATAGTAAGCATAACTCTTGTATAATTCAATATCGGTGTTAATTTCATCAAAATGCATTGGATTTCCAACATTATCACTATATCGAAGTAATTTTTTTGCTCGAACCGACACATCTGTGCAAATTCCATAACCTATCGCCACTTTCGGTCTGTCAGTAATTTCATATCGGTTTTCTAATTTTTCTAATCCGTGTAAAACAGCGACTAATCTTTTTTGTAGAACATCGTCGAAATTTCTATAGTAAATCGCTATTAACACAATTATTATCGTTAATAAAGTACCAAATTTCAGTCCTATTAATCCCATTTTTTTTCAGTCGTTCGTTCGTGAGCCGCGGTAGCAGATGCACTAATTGCACATAACCTGTTTACGTCAAATTGACAGATGGTGGCAAATGTCAACAAAGATAATTTTTTTTTTTCATACGAAAAGCGCTAAAATTTAAAACGAAACATTTATTCTCATATTAAATTCTTTATATGTATTTTATTAATTATTTATACAAATGTTAATTAAAACAAAATATTGAAAATGGAATAAAACGTTTAGAATTTAAAAGAAAAAGTAAATTTCAAAAAAATCAGCTCGAATGATGAAACAATTTTTATTATTGTATTTGAAGAAAATAAAAATTTATTCAACAAATTATGACATTAGATATATTCACTGAAACACACACGCACTATCGATCGGATTTCAGAAAAGTTTCTCCAAATTTTGTATATATTTGTTTTTTTTCAGTCAATTTATACTTTATGGATTTAATTATTCAGGAAGACCTGCTTCGTGTGGAGAACACAATTCATCGTAAATCTAATTTAAAAGATTAAACCTATTATTACATTAGTACAAAATAGGATTAAATATCGTCTCACAATGATAAAGAATATACAATTCGGTGTTTATAAAGGTTATTGATTTTCACAAATATCAATAGTTTACACGACCTATTCTTAACTGTTATGAAAAAAAAATTATAAATTATCATCAAAAATATAATTATTTTATACGATATTCTATTTATAAACTTCTAAACAATATTTTTAATACATGGAAGCATTATTTCATAAATAAATTTTTCAGATCTAAAGTGTAAATACTTGATAATTTCCATAAAAGTATAATTTTCTGACAACTCACGCGGTTTTATTCTAAAATACTGAAAATAGACTTTTTATAATACTTAAATGTCGAGAAAATACTTTTGGAAATTATTCTCACTGGTAAAGTAGAAAAAAATATAAATAGTAACTTCTTCAAAATTATTTTCATTAATTCTATTCAATTATTACATTTAATGAAGTTCTTTGAGAATTTTCAAGTTTATCTATAAAACAATTTTACGAAATTTCATCAATTATTTGAAAATTCTTTAATTCAATATATACAAGAAAATTAAAACTTGAAATAATTTCAAAAAATTGAAATTTTTTGAAAAAATTAATTCTACAGAATTGTCATAGTTAAAATTATGAAAAATTCAAATTTTCCAAGATTTTAATTCGAAACCTTTTGAAAATTAAATTTTTCCTAAAAATTCATGCTAATAATACTTTTAATTAAAAAAATTCTTGTAAAATTTTTCGTTAAAACTTAAAAATAAGTAATTTTCATATACAGCAAAATTTTTAAAAAAGAATTAAATTATTTTTTAAAATTCTTCACAAAAAAGCAATTAATTATGTTTTTCAAAAATTCTTCACAAAAAAATCAATTAATTATGTTTTTTCAAAAAATTCTTTGAAAGAATTCAAATAATTTTAACGAAAAATTTCCTTGCAATTTTGCAATAAAATTCGTCGTTAAAATTAAGTTATCTTCAAAATTAATAAAAACTTCACAAAGAAAATGTTTATTATTTACGTAAAGAATTGAATTATGGATAAAGAAGAAAGAATTTATTATTTCCAAAAATAATTGAAATTTTAGTCAGAATTAAAAAAAATATATAAAAAGTAACTTCTTCAAAATTATTCTCATTAATTCTATTCAAATATTATATTTCAGAATTTTAAACAGTAAAATTCCACTTTAAATCAATTATAGTTTTAATAATTTTTAACAAAGTTCTTTGAGAATTTTCAAATCTGTTTTAAATTTTACAAAATTTCATCAATTATTCGAAAATTCTTTAATTCAATATAAATGAGAAAATTAAAACTTGAAATAATTTCAAATGATTGAAATTTTTTGAAAAAATTAATTCTACAGAATTGTTATAGTTAAAATTATGAAAAATTCAAATTTTCCAAGATTTTAATTCGAAACCTTTTGAAAATTAAATTTTTCCTAAAAATTCATGCTAATAATACTTTTAGTTAAAAAAATTATTGCAAAATTTTCGTTGAAACTTAAAAATAAGTAATTTTCATATACAGCAAAATTTTTTAAAAAGAATTAAATTATTTTCAAAAATTCTTCACAAAAAAACAATTAATTATGTTTTTCAAAAATTCTTCACAAAAAAATCAATTAATTATGTTTTTTCAAAAAATTCTTTAAATGAATTCAATTAGTTTTAACGAAAAATTTTATTACAATTTTTCAATAAAATTTTTCGTTAAAATTAAATTATTTTCAAAATTAATAAAAACTTTACAAAGAAAATGTTGATTATTTACGAAAAGAATTGAATTTCAGAGAAGGATTTTATTATTTTCAAAAATAATTGTAATTCAGACTAAAATTTCTCAAAATTTTTGAACATAATTGTGTTTTTCTAGAATTCAATTGTTTTTAGTGTTTTTAAATAAAATTCTTCTACGAATTTACTATTTTCAATAAAATTCTTCTTCAAATTTACTATTTTCAATAATTAATTTCAAAATATACTTAAAAAATGGAACTAATTTCAAAAGAATTCGAATTATTAAAATTTTTCAAAAATCTTTTTAAAATTTTATATTTCAATTAATTCAATTTTGAATTTTTAAAAGCTTTGAAAGTTCAGCTATTTATGAAAATTCACAAAGTTTCTAATTTTTGTAATTTGGATTTTTTTCGTATCGAATGGATACTTTTCGGAAAATATTTATACTTGACGAAAAAATAGTTTTTAATTAATTTTTTTAATTATTTGAACGTTTAAAAATTTGTGGAAGATGATGAAACTTATTCTGTATGTAAATAATACAAACACAGCAATTTTTACCGTTAGGTAAGAATAATTCTCCGAAATCCTATTACATACTTCTTCCAATAAGTATGTATCTAACTTTTTATCTAATTATTTTGAAAATACTGAGATGCAATCTGAATCTTAGACATTAATTTGAGTATTGAAATTTGTCGCTCTGCCAGCGACGACAATTACACTATTAAGCTCTTTCGAAGTTTTCGTATGGATTCTCATGTGTTTCTTGAGATTATCCAATCGATTACATCTTCGATCACAGAAATCGCACTGATATGGCATTGAATTGCTGTGCACAATAATATGACCATTTAAATGACTGACCTGTTTGAATTTTTTCCCACAAATATTACAAGTGTACGGCCTCTCATTCATGTGTGCCGACGCGATATGCGTTTGGAGGTTTGTTTTACGAACAAAAGTCGCTTTACATTCATCACACTCAAAAGGACGAACATTCGCGTGAATGGCCAAATGTGATTTCAAAACATTCTTGTGTTTAAAATTCTTTTCACAAAGATGACATTGAAATGGTCGCTCGTCAGTGTGCACTTTTTTATGCACTGACAAATGTGCCAATTGTTTAAACATTTTTGCACAAATTTCACATTGATAAGTTCGTCCGTCCTCGTGGGCGGCACTCACGTGTCGTCGTAGAGTATCGGCGAGAGTGTATTTTTTCCCACATATTTTACAGACAAAGGGTTTTTCATTTGTGTGCGTTAATAGATGACCGTTGAGATTTCTCTTTTCGAGAAATCTTGCACCACAAACGTCGCATTGATAGGGTTTATCGCCATTGTGTATGTACATGTGTTTTTTTAACGAATTTGCCAAACTGAAGCGTTTCGAGCAAATTGCACATTGGAAGCGACGTTCGCCGGTGTGAACCAACATGTGTGACTTGACGTGTCCTGATTGTTTGAATCGTTTACCGCAAACGTCACATTCGAATTGCCGTTCTTGCGTGTGTGTCAATATGTGCCTCTCCAACACGCTTTTGGTGGAGAAAACTTTTTTGCAAATATCACAATCGAAGAGACGAGTTTTTGGGATATTGGTAGTTTTCTTGAGAAACGACGAGTCGTGGGGATGAATTTCCGAGTGGTGCTTTAAAGCGTCGAGAGATTCGAATTTAACACCGCATTGATTGCATTGCAGTGATTTGTAGTCGGTGTGAGTTATTGAATGTTGACTGAGATGACCGAGTTGTTTGAAACTCTTATTGCAAATTTCGCAAACGTAAGGTCGTTCATTTGTATGCGAACGAATGTGTCTTTTTAATACACTCGGAAATTCGAATTTTTGCTCACAATAGCTGCATTCTAGTGTTTCGTTTAATTTCACTCGTTTATCGCGATATTTGGATTTTTTTCGTTTCACCGGAGGTTTTGTTTGAATTTTTTCCAAATTACTCATTTCGTTGAAAACAGATTTCTCTTTTGGTTCTTCTAGCTCTTTAAAATCGGTAGAAATTTGCGATATTTCTCCATGAAATTCCTGTAGGTGATTTTTATAAACAACTTGACTTCGAAACTTTTTTGAACACTTCAAACAATCAATGGACTTTTTGTGCGATTTCAAATGATTTGCCAAATGTCCAGCCATGGAAAATTGTTTTGGACAAAATTTACAAGTGAATTTATCTTTTGGTTTTTTTAAAACTGATTCTTCTTCGGAACTAGAATTTTCTGATTCAGTTTTCATTCCTTGCAAATTGCTTCTGAGATTTCTATTCGAAACTTTTGTTTCTTCAGTGTACTGAAAGGAAAATAAAATAAAATGAAAATTAAAAATTACATTTGTAAAAGGGAGAATTATAAAATTACCTCTGTGTTAATTTCTTTGTCGAAATCATTGTCGTCTGAAATAGATAAACTATCGGCTTGAATATCCAACTCTGATTTCAACTTTCCGGTTTCGATTTCATTGCTATCGTTGTAATAGAAATCCTCGTAAACATTTCGTTTGAAGTGTGATTCATAGGGAAATTTGTTGCTCTCAGTTGGAAATGTTGCATTTTCCAAGACTTGTATGATTTTTATACTTTCCAACCATGATTTTTTTGGATTTTTCGTCAACCAAGACTTGATAATTGTTGGAAAATTCCTCTCATTCTTTAATCGGATAACATCATCGGGAATTATTCGGAAACTATTCCACAAATTCAGTAATTCGCTTATAACTTCTTTAACATAATTTTGACCATTTTCCGACTGTAAAATATCTGGTACACCAATAATTGTCATCACGTCCAAAAGCTTCATTGCCACCTCCTTTGGATTGTTACTTCGTAAAGCTTTCAAAACAACATACCTTGATATTCTATCCTCATAAACAAATAAATATTTATAGTGCGAAATATCCTCGGACATTTTGATAACATTAATTTGTCCCCTCCTGGCATTTTTACAATTCACTATTTTTATTTGCTCTTCCGACTGTGAACGTGTCTACAAAAAATTAATACAGTATTTTAGTTGTAAAAATTTAAAAAATGGAAAATTTACTAAGTTTACAAATTATAATTATGTAAATACCTTTTTTATTAAATTTACAGAAGTCTTGTGATTATCCTCGGAGAGGGAAACGAACTGATGATGCTTTTCAATGTTTTCAACCCGTGACAATTCATCGAGTGCACAGGAAAATGACATTTTCGTAATCAAAAACTCGTCATTCTTCACTGCAAGTTAGTCTTGAATTAAAATTTATATTTTTGCATTGAATTTTAATTAATAATGGAATGTGGAGATAAATCTAAACCGGCATTCAGAGAAATAAACAAATATACACAAGAACCTAACCTCTAAATGCAGAATGAAACTGTATGAATAAAATTCAGGACATTTTTAAACATTCGTAAAATGAAGTATATTACTTTTCTACTATTACACTAAATAAGTGTAAATTCATTTCCTTTTTGACAAAAACATTGATATTTTAAAAAAAAACACCACAAATACAAGTGGAAAACAAAATCACGTACAACACACACTGACAGACGTCACAAAAGTACCACACTAATCACTAAACAATACAATTCTTTTATTGTAAATTTTTTCTACTTTTAAGAATTATTTTGTTGACGCTATTAAATATTTTCTTTAAATTTTTAACTCTGTGGTAAATAAAAGTATATTTAAATTCGACTCATTAATTTCGAATAATTTTGAATTTTAACGTTTTTTTAGTTTCTCAGTTGACTTCAGTCGTTAGGAATGACAACAAAAGTGACAAGCTTCAAGTTGTGACAAGTGCCCTGTTTTGAAGTACGATTTAGCCGCATTTATAATTCGCAAAAAAGACTACAATAATTAGTATTTTATAAATAGTAAAAATGTCAGAGTTTCACAATCTTTTGTATGGCACTACACGTATTCCGAAAACGATTCCAGTTCCAGAATTATCAATCAGTGAAAATGTGGAAAACGATTTTCTACGTGACTTTAAAATTGACAAGGTATTTCGATCACTTATTTATTATTTACATTTTGCGTTTTTTATTATCATTCATCAGTTATCAATTATTACTTTATTTTACTTTAGTTCTTTAAATACTTTCAACTTTGATTTAACTTTAGAATTTAAAATAGAATTTTGTTCAGTAAAAAAAATTATATATCATTGCACACTAAATTTGTTTTGAAAATAATAAAATCATATACCAAGATGAAGTCCGTAATGTTGATTAACGAAAAAAAATTGTTCACTAAGTAAATTACGGATAACGCAGCAATATTGACACAAAAGTATTTAGAAAAAAATTTTTGTTGAGCTTTGATGATAATTTTTTTGAATTAAATATTAAATTATACATAATATTTATATTAAACAATTTTTTTCGTTGATCAACGTTGTGATTGGCTAGAAGATCATAATTATATTGACATATTGTAAATATAGATGCGAAGGAGAAAACTTAAAAAACCGAAGCAAGAGGAAGCTGATTTAAAACTGAGAGCCCTGAGAGAAGAACTTTTAAAAAATGAACAACTTAAAGCACTGGATTTTAAATATTATATTCCTCGATCTCAGGAATATTATATTTTAAAAATGAAGGAATTAGCGAACGATACAAGTGGACTCCTACCCGTAAGAAATTATTTCCCATAATTTTTCTATTTACGTCTTTCAATAATTGACAAGGAATCAAAGAGTAGAATATCAACTAAAAATAGAATATAAGATCCTAAAATTCTAAACGTTCAAATGAACGAAATTTATTCATTTCTTCTAAAAATTAAATTTTTATTGCAATTATTTCACTTCACTATTCACAAAAATTAATTACTGAGTTTGTAAACGTAAAATTTTAGTTTTTAAATTTTTTATGATTAGTAATTTATTAAAACATCTTCAATAGAAAATATTTCGTTCATTTGAACGTTCAAAACTTGGGGATCATTAGAATATTAATTTTGACTTTATGCTTTTTTATTAATTTTTTATTTTAAAAATATATTCTACTCAGAATTTTCATTTTTTTACCCCTTTTTCAGGAGTGGGAGGAAAATATCAAGAGACAACTGCCAAAGGACTTGAAAATAAAGTTTAAAAAAGTTTTCGATAATGTGATGAATGAAACACGAGAGCATTATGTGGAAATATTGCATGAATTTGGAATACGACAAGTTACAGCAGAAGAGGATGAAGACAGAGGATTTCATGTACCGGCAGATTTACCATACAAATTCCCTGGACTTACTAAATATCGAATTGAATTCCTGAGAAACCGAAGCATAATAGAGAAGAAGTATTTTCTCTCTCATAAATTAATCAGAAATATTGTGTTCAAAACGAAAATTTTACAAAACTTGATGCTAGACTTTCGTAAATATCGAACTAAAGGTTTTATGGAATTGACACGGTAAATATTGGAAATATTCATTTTTATTCACTGCTTTTATTTTATTCGTACTTTTTTATCAATTTAGAAATCAAAATTAATTACATTTATAAAATAAAATTAATTACATTCATAAAATAAAATTAATTACATTTGAAAAATGAAATTAATAACATTTATACATTAAAATTAATTTCATTTTTTCATTTGTTTATCTAAAAATTGGAAATATATTAATAAAAATTGTCAGATTGCAGGATTTAGTTGAGGAAGATCTGAGAAAAGGGGATTTAATCGTAGCAAATTCTTACTATAATAGCATTGTTACACTAATTTCACAACCACGGTACTTACACGAAATTTCGTCGAATTTGTTACCGTCATTTCTGAAGTGTGCTTCTAGACTCTTGGCACTTCAGATTAATCGGCAAATGATGAACACTATTGAAGACTTACTCGAAGTTGTCAACGATCCATTAACTATTCCAGTGTTAAACGTAAGTTTCAATCTACATCATCTACATTAACAAAAAGTAAATTTACAAAAAGTATTTCTGAATAAAATTGACGATTGAGACGAAAAGGAAACCTAAGAAGCCACATTCGCAATGTGTAACAAATTTATTCTATTTCTACACAAAATGAAACAAATACTAATTAATTTTTCTTTCCAGATAAAACTAAAGTGCGAAAATAATCAACTATTCACATCTCCGTCAGTAACGGAAATTCATTCGGCATTTCATTCCTTTATCGACAACATTGCAAAAACGGCTCGACTTTTGCCATCATTGGAGACGTGGGTAAATGAAAAAACGTCTAATAATTTTATTCCGGTCACATTGCCCGAATGGTATTTGCAACAAGTGCATCAACTTCTCGAAGAGCATTTAGACATTGCGTATCGTTCTTTAAATGATTACATTGAGGATCTTCGACATCAGTTTAGTTTCGTTTACAGTTCGGAAACTCATCAAGAGATTATAAATTACGTTGCAGCTGGTCACGATTTCACCACCTACGTGAATAAAGTTGAAGAGTTTAAAAGCTTCTTCATGGAAATTAATAAAATTGTAAATCATTTGGATTACAAAAGTTTGACAAAAGTTGTCAAACTGAAGAAAAATCATATTTCTTCTTTTTTCAGACCAGGTTCGAATACTTCTTAGTTGGAAAACTCCATCAAGACGATGCAAAATTAGGTTTGAAACACTATGCGGAACAAGTCCAAGATCACATCGTTAAGGAACTAATCAAAAGTCATCGCAATTTCAATCTCGAGATATGTCGAGAATTCGAAGAACTTGAGAGAAAAGCTTTGAATATTCCAGAAAACACCAAAGATTTGCAGGAATTGGGTAAGTTCGACTGAAAACTTTCATATTTCTCATTTATTTTCAATTTTAATCATTTTTTCGTTATTTAAAATATAGAACATTGAGTAGAGCGATCATTTCAAGTTTTGAAGTGATCGTTCTACTCAATGTTTTAAAGAAAGAATCAAAAAATACTAACACGACCAAGAAATTAATAAAAAGAATGAAAATTTAGGTTCCTGAAGTTGGTATCGATGCTCAGCATCGAAAAGTCGACGCCTCCCGTCAATATAATGCTTTTTGAACAACTAATGCAAGATCATCCTTATTCAACTTTAGTGCAATAAAATGCCTTTTGGAGTTTTCGTGCAATAAAATGCCTACTCAAAATTCTACGCAAAACAATTGCCACTGATAGAATTATAAATGTAACCATCAATCTTTCTTCTAATATTAAATTAAAATTATATATCTAAGAATTTCAGTGACTATCTATTATTTAAAAGTATTTTTTATTCTCAGATATATAATTGTAATTTAATATTAGAAAAAAAATTTTAGGGTTACATTTATGGTTCTGTCAGTGGCAATTGTTTCGCATAGAATTTTGAATAAGCATTTTATTGCACTAAAGTTGAATAAGGATGATCTTGCATTAGTTTTTCAAAAAGCATTATATTGACGGGAGGCGTCGAAGTATTTTTTCTTATTTTTAGTGAAAAATTTCAACTAATTTCACTTCTTTTATTCACCTAGAAAATAAAAAACTATTTAAATATTTAATTATTTAAAAGTTAACAATTTTTTTAACTTAAAACTTTGGGAAAAATTGAGTAATTTTTTTTTTGGGTTTTGTACAAAAAATATTTTTCGATGCTGAACATCGATGGCAACTTCGTGAACCTCAAAATTTTAATTTAATTTAATTTATCATGGAAAGTGTGTAATAATTTACAGGAAAATTCATGATACAAGCAACGACGAATTTAATCGCTCAGCTCAATGAAAAAGTATCCCTTTCATTATTTATGATGTCTTCATTACTTGAAATGACCTCCTTGGACAAAGATCACATTGAATTGAATAACACGACAGTTAATTGGTTACAGCGCATTAAATTAATTTTCGAACAAAACAGTTCACTATTCGAGCAGAAGAAATTCGAACTCGAGGAATATCTACAAAGCAAAGTTAATTCTCTCAATGCGAATATTGAACAAATGTTCCCAAAGTATTTAGCATTTTTCATATGATCCCCAAGTTTTGAACGTTCAAATTAACGAAATTTTTTTTTTTGAAGATATTTGAATAAATTACTAATCATAAAAAAATTTATAAACTAAATTATTACGTTTACAAACTCAGTAAATATTTTTTTGGCTAGTGAAGCAAAATAATTACAATAAAAATTTAATTTTTTGAAGAAATAAATTAATTTCGTTCATTTGAACGTTCAGAACTTTAGGATCCTTTTTTCATTCAGTTATGACGTCTGTGAAGTTAATCAACGATTGACAGAAAAAATATTTCTCTTGAAATACAATAAAATGATTCCTTTTCAAATTTTCCTCTTTCCAATTATTATTTGAAACAAAAACTATGCGAAACAATTTTTTTGAACAAAAAAATATAAAAATTTTAATTGAGAAATATTTCTTCTTTTAAATTGTTGATTACGAACTTTGTGAACTTTACGAACGTAAATTATGGAATTAAATTCATTGATTAGTTTAAATTTAAATTTATTGATTTAATTTATTTAATTTCGTTTTCATTCTAAATTTAATTTAAATTTGAAGTCTATTATTTAATATCATATTTTCTGTCTTTCATTATAGATTGCAAATAATGGACGATATGGACGACGGAGAGAGAATAGGGGAATACATTGAATTTATGCGAAAATTCGTAAGAAGCCTGGACAGGATGGACGAACAAATCGAGTGGATTAATAGCGAGGAGGGACACTTTCAATTTCCATTGAGTGTTTATCCGAAAGTAAAGGAACTGAAAGAAATTATCCTACCGTATTATTCACTTATTTATCGCGCCTATCAGTGGAAAAGAGACAAGGGAGTTTGGCTAGATGGACCTTTCGAGTATCTCGATGCAGTTAGTATCGAGAATAGGACAACGGAATATTTTACCGATTTTTCGAAAACTAGCAAGACGTATAGGACAAAGATCAAGATGCATATTGCCATGGGATATCCGTACAGGTATTTACGGAATTTAGTAGTTTCAAAAATTAGTGTTTCAAAAAATAGTAAATTTATTAATATGTTTTATTAATATGTTTCGAAAAAATTACAAAAGTCAATTTTCGACCAAAACTGGGCGATGAGAATGTAAAAAAGTCCATTTTGCACTTATTAACAATGAACAGTTTTGCAGGATCGGTGGATGATCCAGATCCTTTTCAGCAACCAGCGCCGATGAAATTGTGTCATCAATTATTAGACGATGTTAAATGGTTCAAGGTAGGGGATTTTGAATTGAATTTATTTTTTCAATTTTGATGATTTAATACTTTTCTAGCAATACATTCCGCTCGCTCTTTGCTTTTGCAATCCTGCCCTTCGTCAAAGACACTGGGATGAAATGTCGCTAATTGCTGGTTTCGATTTGACTCCAAATGCTGGAACGACACTTCGGAAAATGATAGCTCTGAATCTGCTGGAAAATTTGGAGGAGTAAGTTATCTGTAAATATTAATCCAGTACGAAGAGATTGTTTAAAATATATTCAAATGTTTACACAAAATTTCAAAAACGACACTGGTTTGAAATTAAAAGTATTTTGGACTATAATTTCTATTTCAATAAAATATTACGTAACGTTTAAAAGAAGTTATAAATATATAATTTTTAATTTCTAAATGCTTAATTTGTTGCTTTTTATAAGTCAGAAATTTTTGATATTTTCATTGATAAAAAAAAATTTGTTTTTTGAAACTTTCGGAACTTAAGAATCATCTTTTATTTTTTTTGTTACTTATCAAATCTAAAGTTGTTAAAGATTGATAAATATTTTTCAGGTACGAGATTATTAGTACGAGCGGAACAAAAGAGCTCGCCTTGCAGCAACTTCTTTCGAAAATGATCCACGAGTGGGACGACGTAGTTTTTACCACAATGTCCTTCAAGGATTCAGGTGTCAATATTCTGACACAATTAGATGACATCGTAGCTTTATTGGAAGAACACATCGTCAAAGTTCAAGCAATGAGAGGATCGGCTTTTGTAAAACCAATCGAGGAGGAAGTGAAAATCTTCTACGAATTGCTTTTGAGAATACAAAGAACTATCGAAGAATGGACAAAGGTTTGATTTCCAAAAAATATATATATGTCACAAGTATTTAAAAAAAATAATTTTATCTTACGTTTATTAATAACAATTTATATTTTCAACATAAAATTTAACATTTATTAATTTCATTTTATGTTTATTAATAACAATTTATATTTATAACTTATATTTTACAATTATTAATTGCATTTTGTGTTTATTAATAAAAATTTTTATTTATTAAATAACAATTTATATTTATTAAATAACAATTTATGTTTATAAGATAACAATTTACATTTATTAAATAACAATTTACATTTATTAAGATCATTCTACATTTATTCCAGGTGCAAGTTCAATGGATGTATCTTCTGCCCATTTTCTCCAGTAAAGACATTGTTGCGCAACTACCGGAAGAAGGAATTTTGTTCTCGGAAGTTGATTCAATGTTTCGTAAGGCAATGAATGGAGTCTTTAGAGAGCCGAGAGTTAAAAACACCGCAGGCTCTGTTAGTAATGATTGAAATCTTTTTTCTCCTCTTCTTTATTTTTTTTCCAAACGAACAATTGCCTATTATTTTTTCCGAACATAATCGAACTTGTTTTTTTTTTTTTTATTTATTTTTTTATTAATTTTGCAGTTGGGTCTCTACGAGAGTATGAAAGACGCCAATGAAATAATGGAGAAAGTACAAGAAGGAGTAGTAAATTACCTGGAAAAGAAGAGACTATATTTCCCTCGATTCTTTTTCCTTAGTAATGATGATATGTTGGAGATTCTCTCCGAAACAAAGGATCCCCTTCGAGTGCAGCCTCATTTGAAAAAGTGCTTCGAGGGAATAGCAAAACTCGGGTAAAATACTTTTAAAAATACTTTTAGAAAATTTTTTAGAAAAATTACTTCGGAAAAACTATGAGTGAAGAGAAAAATTTATTTGATTCAATATTTTAATCGATAAATTCAATTCTTGAGGCAAAGACGATTTAATTGATTTTAGTAGAAATTATTTGATTCAAGTAAATATTTAGGTGATAATAGACATTGTTAACGGATTATTATTTCGAAAAAATTATTTTAAATTACGAAGAAATTCATTAAAATCTTTTAGAATAATTTAATTCATTTCATTTCATTTCATTTTTGAAGAATTTTAATAAAATTTTTTAAAATTATTACATTTTTCCAGAAATTTATTAAAAATTGTTTAAAAAAAAATAAAAATCTTGAGATTATTATTTATAAAAATTATTGGATTCATTTTAAATTGTATTAAAAAAATTAAAATTTTATTCATAAAATTAAAATTGTTATGAAAATAATATAATTTTTGCTACAAATTTTTTGAAATTAATTAAATTTTGACGAAGAATTTTATTAAAATTCTTTGAAAACAATTTGCATTGTTACAATGAATTTTATTTAAATCTTTATTTGAATAATTGAATTTTTTGGAAGAATTTTAATAAAATTTTTAAGAATTGATTTTTTTCGGAAATTTTTTTGAAAATTATGTTTTAAATAACAGAACCTATCAAAACTTGTCGATCATTTTACATTTTCTAATTACTAATTGAAATTCCTTTTTTAAAAATACTCAGAGAAGAGAATTTATACATTTTCTATTTTACAGCTTCAATGAGAATTTGGAAATTTTCTCAATGTTCAGTGACGATAAAGAAGAGGTGAAATTGGAAAACATTATTTCAACAACGTCTGCTCGAGGATGCGTTGAAAAGTGGCTTGTGCAGGTGTTTCTTTTGAAGTAAACAAATTAAAAATTTCTCCTCAGGAGAATTATAATTAACTTGAAAAAGTTGTTGTTAACTAGGTGGAAGAGCAAATGGTCCAGTCAATAAGACACGAAGTTTTAATGAGCTATCGAGACTATGAAATAAACGAAAGAGTTTCCTGGGTTCTACTTTGGCCTGGAATGGTTGTTCTTTGCGTCTCACAAATTTATTGGTGTATCGACGTTCAAAATTCTTTAATTACTCACATGAAATCTGTTTTGGAATCTCTTTACGATAAATTAAGGAGGCAGATTTTCGACATGGTCAATATTGTGAAAGGTAATTCCTAATAATTATTATTTAGACACAAAAATAGATTGTTTAGGTATAAAAATACATTGTTTAGATACAAAAATTATTTAGAATATATAAAATTATTTAGTATAATATATTTTTT
This sequence comes from Leptopilina drosophilae, assembly GCA_032873175.1. Lineage (NCBI taxonomy): Eukaryota > Metazoa > Arthropoda > Insecta > Hymenoptera > Figitidae > Leptopilina > Leptopilina drosophilae. The sequence goes on along the minus strand of CM065478.1, from coordinate 76,422,667 downwards.
ATTTACAAAAGAAAAATATTACTAAATGGGTCAGAATTTCTCAAACGGATCACCTAAAAAATCCAATTGTTAATAACTTTTACAAAAAATTTTTTTTTTGCTTAATATTTTCGGGGATTTTTTTTAACCATATTATGAGTCAAAAAAAATTATTTTGGTTCAAAAAGAAAATTTTTTCAGTTTTAGGTGATCCGTTTGAGAAATTCTGACCCAAATAAAAAAGTATTCAAGTAAAAAGTACAAAATAGGATATTCAGGGCTGATAAAAATCATGATTTTTTTAAAAAAATAAAAAAAAATCAGATTTTTTTGATTTAAATCGGATTTTTTTGATTTAAATCATTTTTTAATACTATTTTTTAAATATTTATTTTTTTTAATATTAGGAATTAAAAAATTAATAATAGGGTGCATGCAAAATTTCATTTTTAGAATTTCCTGATTTTTCCTGACTAATTTTTCATTTTTCCTGATTAACAAATTTTTAAATTATTATTTAATACTCTGCATTACTAATTAAAATTTTAATAATGCAATTCAATTCAGTTCATGTTTATTCTGCATATAAAAATACATTTTTGTGGCAGAAGAGTTTCGCTTAACTTTACACTTAAAAAAAAATCTTATAAATATTTATTAATGCTTTTTAAGTAACAATTTTATGTATAAAAAAAACATAAGACATTTAAAAAATGTTTGTTTAATTATTAAATATTATACAAAAAAAGTCTAAATACATAAACTAAGTTTATCAAAGTTTTTTAATTTGTGGTTTCTTTCGATTAAAATTCCCTGACTTTTAAAGAAATTTTAAAAATTCCCTGTAATTTTCTGACCAACTAAATCTCTGATTTATAATTGTTTTTATAATTATTATTATTTTTATAATTATTATTACTCTTAATAAAAAATACATATATAAATTCTTGTTACAATAAAATTTGTTTTAAAAAAGTTTAGGAAATCTTAACAAAATACTGATATTTAATGCTTCTTTGACTCAAATATAAAATACAGATTTTTTATCTTTCAATAACTTTCGCCAAATAAACGAAAAATAATAATTATTATTTTCTGATATTCATTATATTATCTTTATAAGATATTCTTTTTTACTTTTATTTAATTAAAAACTTTTAACATAAATTCTAATTTTGTATCCTTTTCGGTTTCTAATGCATTTCGCAGTTTGATTTAAATCAAGATTAAAATCATGATTTAAATCAACTTGATTTAAATCATTGCAGCCCTGAGGATATTGATTTCGAAAACTTTCCAGGACGTCTGTCGAAGCAGAACAGGACGACTTTGAATGCTTTGATAACAATCGATGTACACGCCTATGATGTGGTAAAGCTACTGATCGATAAAAATGTGACAAGCGAAACTGATTTTGAATGGTTGGCACAATTACGATATTATTGGGAAGACGACGTTTTCGTGAGAATCATAAACGCTACGGTTTCGTATGCTTACGAATATTTGGGAAATTGTCCGCGTTTGGTAATAACCCCATTGACAGACAGGTAAAATACTAATTAAAAAATTCTAATTTTTCCCTAAAAAAGATTATTTTTAGCACAAAAACTACAGAATTCTAATTTTTCCATGAAAAAAAATTATTTGTTACAGGTGTTATCGAACTTTGATTGGAGCGTACTCTCTGCATCTGAACGGAGCGCCTGAAGGTCCGGCGGGAACGGGAAAAACCGAAACAGTCAAGGACCTAGCTAGAGCGCTGGCAATTCAGTGCGTTGTTTTCAATTGTTCAGAAGGTCTCGACTACAAGAATATGGGGAAATTCTTCAAAGGACTCGCATCCTGCGGAGCTTGGGCCTGTTTCGACGAGTTCAATCGAATTGAACTCGAAGTATTGTCAGTGGTGGCGCAACAAATTCTCTGCATCATTCAGGCAGTTCGTGGGAATTTCGATAAATTTATCTTCGAAGGCACCGAATTGACACTGAATCCAGCGGTCTACGTGTGCATCACGATGAATCCGGGTTACGCCGGTAGATCCGAGCTTCCGGATAATTTGAAAGTCCTCTTCAGAACTGTGGCTATGATGGTTCCCGATTACGCGATGATTGGAGAAATATTTCTCTACTCGTCAGGCTTCACGAATGCAAGAGTCCTGTCGGTGAAAATTGTCACCACTTACAAACTCTGCTCGGAACAACTTTCATCACAGTCGCACTACGATTATGGAATGCGAGCCGTGAAGACAGTGTTGATAGCGGCTCAGAATATGAAACTAAAATATCCGAATGAGGACGAAATGATTCTTATGCTGAGATCTATTATTGATGTTAATTTACCGAAGTTTCTGGCTCACGATGTTCCACTATTCGAGGGGATTATTTCGGATTTATTTCCTGATACGGCGTTGCCGACGCCGGACTATGAGGTACTTTTGAAAGCCATTGAGGAAGTGATGAGAAGGAAGAATTTACAACCAGTGGATGGTTTTCTTTTGAAAATTATTCAAGTCTTCGAGATGATGATTGTGAGACATGGATTTATGCTGGTCGGCGATCCTTGTGGAGGAAAGACGACTTGTTTGCGAACTCTCGCTGAGGCATTGACTTTGATGCAGGAATGGGGTGACGAGAATGGAGCGAGAACGAAATTTTTCACTATGAATCCAAAGGCAATTACGATGGGTCAACTTTATGGACAATTCGATCCTGTTTCTTCGGAATGGACTGATGGAATTTGTGCCGTAGCGTTTCGTGACTACTGCTCGGAGGAGAGTGCTGACAGAAAATGGTTGATCTTCGATGGACCGGTGGATGCGGTTTGGATTGAAAATTTGAATACTGTGCTGGACGATAATAAAAAATTGTGTCTCACCTCAGGAGAAGTTATGCAGATGACAAACGTAATGTCCATGATATTTGAGGCAATGGACCTCCTGCAGGCGTCTCCCGCCACTGTCTCACGCTGCGGAATGATTTACATGGAACCTCACATTCTAGGTTGGCGACCCTACGCTAAATCGTGGATCAAAAAAATTGATCCCCGCTGGAGAGAAGGACACGAGGAATTTCTGACCGAAATTCTCGAATGGCTCGTCGATCCCTGTTTGGAATTTACCCGTAAACACTGCCGCCTAACCGTCTCAGCTGGTCAGATTAATCAAGTAATATCGACTCTGAATCTTTTGGAAATGTACATGAACGACGCAATAGACGAGGCTCAACACGATTACGAAGATTACATTATTTCCTGGATTCAAGCTTCCACTCTTTTGGCAATAGTTTGGGGAATCGGTGGAACTCTCGATTCAGATTCACGAGACGCTTTTAATGAATACTTTCTAACTTTCTGGAAAAATGAGCAACCGGGATTTTCACCCCCAGGAAAAATTTCAGAAGCATTAATCTCACTACCGACCGATGGAATAATTCATGACAACTATTACTTGTTCAAAGGAAAGGGAGTTTGGAAAAATTACGCCGATTTGGCAAAAGTTGAAAAACTTGTTGAAACTCAGAGTATGAGTCAAATGGTGGTGCCAACTATCGATACCATGAAGTATCAGAGTTTATTTTTGAAACACATAAAGAGCAGGAAGAGATTTCTCTTGTATGGCGAAACTGGAACTGGAAAGACATTTTACATTCAAGATTTGATGATGAATAAATTGGAGGAGGAGAAATATCTTTCGAATTTTATAACGTTTACGCCAAAAACAACGGCTGCACAAACTCAGGAATTGGTGCTTTCCAAACTTTTTAAGAGGAGGAAAGGGCACTATGGACCAATGGGAGGGAGTTATTGTTTGGTGTTCATTGACGATGTTAATATGCCTAGTAAGGAGGTTTATGGTGCGCAGCCTCCTATTGAATTGCTGAGGCAATTTTTTGATCATGAACAATGGTAAATGTCATACTTTTCGAAAAAAATTTATGACGTCAGAGGGAAAAAAAGTAGTGACGCAGGGAAAAAAAGGTCCGCGCAGCCGCTACGCGCGTCAATTTTTTTCCCTGCCGATTATAGTGACTTTAATTGTCGCAGTTCTTCAAGAAGAATTTTCACAACTTTAAATTCGCTAAAACTAAAAATCAAAAAACTATTCTCAAAAGTTATAATCAAATCCTTTAAAAGAATTCCATTATTTAAAAAGAAATTAATAACATTCATTCAAAATTAAAATAATGTCATAAATAATAAAATTTCAGCAGGAATTCAATTAATTTAAAATAGCATTTTCAAAAATATTTCGAAAAAATCAATTGTAGAACAAAATTTTTATAAAATTCTTTACACTAATTCAATTACTTTCACTAATAATTATTTTTCATAAAAATTCAACTTACTAAAAAATTTATAAAAAATTCTAAGCAAGCATTCCATTTTTTTCATAAATAATAAAAACCATCGAGGAATTTCAATTATTTTTAATTCTATTTTAAATTAATTAATGGACAAATTCCATTATTTTCACAAATGAAATTTTTTATAAGAATTCAATTATTTTTAAATTTTAATACAGTTTTAATTTTAAAAAATGAAGTCAAGTATTCTTAAAAATTTTGATGAATTTCATTGTAGAATTTCATTTAAAAATTTTAAATTTTAGATTATTAGAATTTTGAATGATTTTAATTAGAAATTTTTAACTTTTTAGTTTATTGCAAAATTTTAATAATACAATTTTTGTGAAATTATAACTCAATTATTTCAAATAATAATTTTTAGAATTTTAATTAAAAAGTTTAAAAAATTGAATTTTTGAGATATTGCAAAATAATTGCAGAAATTCAATTATTTTTAAAATTTTTGGCAAAATGTCAATTATTTTAAAAGATTTTAATAAAATTCTTGTTAAAATTTGAATTATTTAAAAAAAAATTTCCTCATTTCAATGATTTTTAATATTTAGGATTTTAATAACATTATTCAAAAGAATTAAATTATTTAGAAACAATTTTAATAAACTTTTGCGTAACCATTCAATTATTTTTATAAATAAACGAATTCATAGAAGGCTTTCAATTAGTTTGACAAATTTTGATTAAGTTCTTATCAATAATTCAATTATTTTCATAAACATAAAAATTCATTGGAGGATTTCAATTATTTTTTATACAATTTTGCAGAAACTGATCAAAAAATTTAATTATTCTTCAAAAATTTATTTTCAATTCCTTGAAAAATTAATTATTCAAAAATTTTTTGAAATTCTTTGGAAGAATTCAATTATTCACAAAAATATAAGAATGTTTCACAGAAATTCAATTATTTTAAATACAATTATAATTCCATTGTTTTGAAATAATTCAATTATCGTTTTGGATTTTGATAAAATTCTTTGCAAGAATTCAATTATTTACATAAAAAATTCTTCAAAAAGAATTCAATTATTTATCGATAAATAACAAAATTATTCCTGAAAAATCAATTATTTTCATAAATAACAATATTCATCACAAGAATTTAAATATTTTTGAAAGTAATAAATATTTCTTCTTCGAAATTCAATTATTTAGAAAAAAAATTCTCATAAAATTATTCGCATGAATTTAATTTTATAAAATTAATTATTTTATAAAATTTCCAAACGGAATTCAATTATTAAAAAAAAATTATATTTAAACCTTTGTAAAATTTTTTCCATGAATAATAAAAATTTCTCAGGAATTCAATTAATTAAATTAGAATTTGCGTGAAATTAGTCGAAAAAATGAATTATTAAACAATTTTTCTAAAATTCCTTGCAGGAATTAAATTATTTTCATAAAAATTAAAATTCTTTCATGAATAATAAAATTCGTTGCAGAAATTCGATTCATTAGCATCAGGAAAAGAAAGAAGTAAATATTTTTGATCAACATTAGGAAAAAGTATAATGAAAATAAAATGTAGAGTGAAATTTTTGCCAGTAGTGTAAAGTGCCTAAAACGAGTTTTTTGATCGTCAAGTTTAATTTTACGATGGCTACTTTTTTACTACTTTCATCGGCTGCGAAGTCTGATAAAAAGGAAAATAAATTTTTCAATCCAAAAAATTGTGATATAGAAATTTTTTTTATTAATTGAGTAGTGATATGAAAATTTTTCTATTATTTTAGTAGTGATATAGAAATTTTTCTGTTATTTGAGTAAACTCAAATTTATAGGTAAATTTTAGCGATTAAATTAAATTATTTACAGATTAAATTAAATTATTTACATATTAAATTTTCATTTACAGGTTTGATTTGAAAGAACCATTACCAATTCAACTCTACGATATAATGTTCATGTGCGCCATGGCGCCGCCAGGAGGTAGTCGACAAGACATCTATCACAGATTTCTAAGACATTTCAACTTATATTCAATCAACAATTTCTCGAGGGAGAGTATCTTCAAAATATTCACCACCGTGGCTCTAATCGGTCTGAAAAGAAATGGCTTTGCAACAGACATCCTCACGACAGTGAATAGCGTCATAAATGCAACAATATCGGTCTTCAACAGTGCCATCAGTGATCTCAGACCAACGCCAGCCAAGTCTCATTATCTATTCAATCTCAGAGATTTTGCCCGAGTCGTCACCGGTTGCACAATGATCAAGAAGGAATCGGCTGAGACGAAGGCAGTATTTACTCGTCTCTGGGTGCACGAGATTTTGCGCGTTTTTGGCGATCGTTTAACAGACACGAGCGATCGTGTTTGGCTTTTTGAAAAACTGAAAGACACCGTTCTTGGGGTTTTCAAAGAATCTTTCGATTTTGTTTTCGACGATTTGCCCAAATTCAATGATCAATTGACTGAAGAGAGTATGAAGAGTTTGATATTCGGTAACTTTATGGACGTTGATGCAATACCGGAGGACAGAAAGTATGAGGAGATTGTATCGATGGAGGAGTATAAAAATGTGGCACTGACTTGTCTGGAGGATTACAATAACACTCATAGGAATAAAATGAATATTGTTCTGTTTCGTTATGCACTGGAGCATCTTGCTCGTATTTGTCGAATTATTGCGACTCCTGTCGGAAGTTTACTGATGGTGGGCGTTGGCGGATCTGGAAGACAATCTTTGACGAGACTCGCAGCAAGTAAGACTTTTAGTTTTTAATCTTATTCTGGACATTTTGGCGAGTGTTACATTTTCATTCCAAATAGAAATGAGTTCTAATTCCATTTTATCAACTTTTAGGTATGGCTGGCTACGCACTATTCCAACCGGAAATAGGCAGCGCCTACGGTGTCAATGAATGGCGAGATGATCTGAAGAGGGTTTTGAAAAATTCCGGAGGCACTGGAAAAGATTTAGTGTTCCTCTTCACCGAGGGTCAAATAAAGGAGGAAATATTTCTCAGCGACATTGATAGTCTTTTAAATTCCGGAGAAGTGCCGAATTTATTCTCAGTGGAGGAGAAGCAGGAAATAATAGAAATGACACGATTGGCGGCTCAGGGAGGAAATCGAAATCTGGATATTTCGATAATGTCGGTACTGGGATTTTTCGTCAATCGCTGTCGAGAGAAATTGCATCTTATGATTTGCTTCAGTCCTGTGGGGGAATCGTTTCGAACAAGACTGCGATTATATCCGAGTTTAGTTAATTGTTGTACAATCGATTGGTTCGAAATATGGCCCGAGGATGCTTTAGAGCAAGTTGCTGTTCGATTCATAACAGATTTGAACGTTACGGAGAGCGTGAAGACAAATGCCGTTGTTGCTTGTAAATATTTTCATATCTGCGCGAAGGATATTAGTAGTCGATTTTATAAAGCTTCGGGGAGGAAAACTTACATTACTTCGGCTGCTTTCTTGGATTTGATTAAAGCTTACAGGGATTTGACGAATTTGAAACAGGAGGAACTTATTCTCGCTAGGTAAATTAATTATTTTGTAAAATCTAGTAATTTGGAACTAATGGTTTGTTGAAATTTTGCCTTTTTCAGAGATCGGTATTTGAATGGTTTGGACAAATTAGATTACGCTGCGCAACAAATTGAGAAGATGAAAAAGACCCTTTCGGCCTTAAGACCGGAATTGGAAAATTCGGCCAAGTTGACGACTGTGACGATGAAGAAAATCGAGAGCGAGAACATAGCGGTCGAGAAGGCGACAATTTTGGTGAAGAAAGATGAAGTTGTGGCTAATGAGCAGGCAGAGATAGCAGGAGCTTTAAAAGCGGAATGTGAAGCTGATTTGGCAGAGGCTTTGCCAATTCTCGAAGAAGCAATCGGTAATTATTTACAAAAAAAAAAATAAAATATTTTCCTTTTTCGGAAAGATACATATTCTAATTTTTGGAAATAACACATTTGTTTCTTATTTATTTTGCAGCCGCTTTAAATACCTTAAAACCAGCGGACATAACACTGGTGAAGTCGATGAAAAATCCTCCTCAGGGAGTTAAGTTGGTCATGGCGGCGGTTTGCGTCATGCTGAACGTTCCTGCAGACAGATTGACCGATCCAACAAGTGGCAGAATTGTTCTAGACTATTGGGGTCCGAGTAAACGAATTCTCAACGATATTGAATTCCTGCACTATTTACGAGATTACGATAAGGACAATATTCCCATTCAAACCATGCAGGTAGGTCTAAAAAAACTGAAACCAAACCAAACAAAATTTTCCGAAATCCTTTTTATAATGAACAAAATACACAATTTGAAAAATATTTTTAAAAAAACCAAATTGTGAAGCTGATTAAATATAAAATACTTCAGCAAAACTATTAAAATAGGAAAATTTAGTAACATACAATTTTTTTACAGATTATAAAACGTGTTTATCTAAAGGACAAAAACTTCGAGCCTCGCATTGTGGCGAAAGCTTCTTCAGCCGCTGAGGGTCTCTGCAAATGGGTGCGAGCCATGGTTCTGTACGATAAAGTCGCGAAAGTCGTTGCGCCAAAACGGGAGAAACTGGCGGTGGCAGAAAAATCATTTCAGAATATTATGAATATTCTAAACGAGAAACGACGAGCTTTAGCTGAACTCAATGAAAAATTAACGGCCCTCAATGTCAGTCTTGAAAATATTCTAGCGAAGAAAATAGATCTTGAAAATCAGGTAATGAATAATTTGAAACAAATAATGTATCTAAACACGGGTTGATATAAAAACTTAATCTTTTTTATTCTTGTCTTTTTCCCTGAATTTCAGACATGATTTTAACTTCTTCCCTGATTCTAAAGAAAATTATGATTTACCCCAAAAATAGTTACCGAAACTAGTTACTGAGAAAATTTCTATTGCATTTATTTACGAATTACTTTAATATTGAAAAAATATTCGAAAACATTTATAGTTTTATTTAAAATAAATAGCAAATTATTATTTTTTTGCTATGGGAATTAAAATTCTTCAAAAGATTCAAATTTAAATCTGTTTGAAATTCAATAACTCATAAGAATATAATTGTAAAACATGAAGAAATCGATAACACTGAGTCTTACAAAATTTAATCATTTCTAAAAATTCTAAATGTTTTTGATATTCTTATTATTTACAATTTTTAACAAATTTTTATTGGAACATTTTCCAAGAATTCAAATATGTAAGTAAAAAAATAAATAAATGAATAATTCAATGTTTTTTAAAAAACTAAATTCTCATTGAGAATTTTAGGAATAAATTTTTTAAATAATATTAAATTCTTTAGACGAATTTTAGTAAAATTTTTGAGAAATTCGATTAAGACTGTATTAAAAATAATTAAAATTCTGTGTTGAGTTTTATTATTTATGAAAATAATTGAATTTTTGTGAAGTAATTTATAAAAAATTTGTAAACAATTGAATTCATGTGAAATTTTTATCATTCACAAAAGTAATTGAATGTTCGTGTAGAAATTTATTAACATTTTTTTTACATAATTGAATTTTTTTTGGAAAATTTTATTAAAATATTAAATATTAAAAATCATTGAATTGAGAAAATTTTTTAAAATAATTTGGAATTTTTACAAGAAATTATTAAAATCTTTGAAAATAATTGAAATTTAACAAGAATTTTATTAAAATTTTTAAAAATACAATTAAATTTTGAAGAAGAATTTTAATATTTAAGAAGATAATTAAAATTTGAACTAGGATTTTTAAAAAATTTTAAACATTATGGAACATATCAATTTAATTATTGATAAAAACGCATAATAACATTTTTATTTTATGAAAATAATTGAATTTCTGCAATAATTTGTAACTTCTTCAAAATGCAATTGTTTTTTAGAATTTGTGACTAAAATTCTTAAAATTATCATATACACATATTAAAAAATTCAACTATATTTGCAAAAGAATTTGAATTATTGAAATTTTTCAAAAAACTAATTTCTTCAAAAATTCTAATTCAAATGATTTCAAATTCAAATTTTTCTAAATTCAAATTAATAGCAATTTTACAACCAAAAAATTGATGGTTCTGCATTAGAATTCGTGGTAATTTCATAGATTATGAGAAAAACAAAAAAGACATAAAAATTCAGATTTTTCTAATGAATTCTGAAACTTTTAATTTTTTTCAGTACTTTTTGTAAACATCACCATTTTTCCCTAATTTCCCTGACTAATTCTAATTTTCCTGACTTCCCTGATCTTTGGCAACCCTGCTAAATTTGCAATTCCAAATAATTTACATTTATTCAAATCGGTTTTGTAACAATTTAATAATTCCTTAATTTCTTAATTGTGAAGTGATAAAAAAAATTTCTTTCTCAACAGGTGACAAATTGTAACAATAAGCTAATGCGAGCTGAAAAATTAATAAGTGGATTAGGAGGAGAAAAAGAGCGTTGGATCCAATGCGCAGAGAATCTACAAAAATCATTCGATACTTTACCAGGCGATATTCTAATTTCCTGCGGTATGATTGCCTATTTGGGACCATTCACAACAGCCTATCGAGTAGAAAACATCGAAAAATGGAGGAATTACGTGAAAAGCTTAAAGATACCCTGCTCCGATAAATACAATTTCATTGAAGTTCTAGGCTCCGAAATAAAGATAAATTCCTGGAATATCTTTGGATTACCACGCGATTCATTCTCAACTGAAAATGCAATCATAATGGACAATTCAATGCGATGGAGTCTTTTCGTTGATCCTCAGAGTCAAGCCAACAAGTGGATTCGGCACATGGAGAAAGCGAGTGAACTGGAAGTTGTCAAATTAACAGACTCCAACTACATGGACATTATAGAGACTTGCATTGAATATGGAAAGCCGGTGTTAATTGAAAATATCGGAGAAACACTGGACGCACCTCTCGATCCAATTTTGATGAAAAATATTTATAAGATTGCAGGAACGTGGTACATAAACTTGGGAGAGAAGAGTTTGGAGTACAATTTGAAATTTCGCTTCTACATGACAACGAAATTACGAAATCCTCACTATTTACCGGAGGTTTATAATAAAGTGACGTTGATTAATTTCGCACTGACTATCGAAGGATTGGAGGATCAATTATTGGGTATTGTGGTGGCGAAAGAGAGACCTAATCTTCAGGAGAAACGGGAGTATTTAATAGTCCAAAGTGCGGCGAATAAGAAAGCTCTCAAGCAAGTTGAGGATCATATTTTGAAAACTTTATCGGTTTCGGGTGCAAGTATATTGGAGGACGAGGAAGCTATTGAAATTTTGGACTCTTCGAAAATTCTTTCAATCGATATTCTCAAGAAACAAGAATCTGCGAAGGAGACTGAGGCTAAGATTGAAAACTTCAGACAGAGTTACAGGCCAATTGCAAAATATGTGTCTTCTTTGTATTACACTATCACAGATCTACCGAATATTGATCCTATGTATCAGTATTCTTTAGCCTGGTTTATTAATCTTTATGTTTTGTCCATTGACACTGCCAGCAAGAGCAAAATTCTAGAGAGGAGATTATTTTTCTTGAGAGAGGCCTTCACTTATAGTCTATATCAAAACGTCTGTCGTTCCTTATTCGAAAAAGACAAGGTGAATTTTTTAATGTTTATTATTATTATTATTATTATTATTATTATTATTATTATTATTATTATTATTATTATTATTTTATTTCAATGTCTTATAATTTTTAATTACTTTCTAATGTTTACAATTTTTTTCATATTAAAAATTTCTTTTTCACAGTTGTTATACTCGTTTGTTTTATGCACGACTATTCTTCTGGCAAACGAAGAAATTAATAGAGACGAAATTATGTTCTTCCTCACCGGTGGCATAGCACTGGGCAATGAATTAGAAAATCCAGCGTCAAGTTGGCTGTCCGATAAATCCTGGGATGAAATATGTCGCGTTGGTACTTTGAAATCTTTCACGAATTTCATGGACAGCTTCAAAAAGAATACGAGCGCTTGGCAGAAATTCTACGATTTAATGAATCCACAAAATTCTCCTCTACCAGAACCTTGGGAGAAAAGTCTGACTATGTTTCAAAAACTGATCGTTATGAGATTAATCAGACCTGACAAAGCTGTCGCAAAGGTGATTTCTGATTCCAAATTGAATTAATGAAAATTTGAATAATTTTGCTCAATAATTACACTTTTTTATTTATAAATTATTCATTTATTTATTTATTCATTTATTTATTCATTTATTTATTCATTTATTTATTCATTTATTTATTCATTTATTTATTCATTTATTTATTCATTTATTTATTCATTTATTTATTCATTTATTTATTCATTCATTTATTTAATCAACATTTATTCTCATCGCAGGTGATGCAATTTGTAGAAGCAGTAATGGGAATGAAATTCGTAACACCACCGCCGTTTGATCTTGTCAAATCGTACGCGGATTCAAATTGCTTGAATCCCTTGATATTTATTCTCTCCCCTGGATCAGACCCAATGAGTTCATTGTCAAATTTTGCCGACAATATGGAGTACACCTCGAGATTTACTTCGATTTCTCTAGGACAGGGCCAGGGACCGATTGCTCGAAAACTCATTGAACAAGGACAAGCCGATGGATCGTGGGTCTGTCTTCAAAATTGTCATCTCGCCGTCTCGTGGATGCCGGAGCTTGAAAAAATATGCGAATCATTCGACGCAAGAAATACCTCTGTCAATTTTCGTTTGTGGTTAACCAGCTATCCTTCGGATAAATTTCCGATCACAGTTCTACAAAATAGTGTTAAAATGACAAATGAACCGCCAACAGGATTGCAGTCGAATTTGTTACGGTTAGTCAATTCTTTTGTAGCTTTCTACTTTTTGGGTAAAAAGGAAAGAAGATCAAAAATTGCAGTCCTTTGTATTTTTTAATTAAAAATGTTAATTTTTTGTAGATCGTACAAGTCGGAACCGGTCAAAAATCCCGAATTTTTCGATGGCTGTCCAGGGAAAGAGAAAACTTTTACGAGATTGTTGTACAGTTTGTGTTTCTTTCACGCTGTTGTGCAAGAGAGACGAAATTACGGATCGCAGGGGTGGAATATTGCATATGGTGAGGAGAAAATTGAAAATAAAATTAAACAGTAGTAAAAATTATTAATTAAAAAATAAATTCTTAAATAACTTCTTCTATTTATTAGAAAAATACTAATTTTTCTAATTACTTTACATTATTTTAATTTAATACCAACTATTTATTCACTTTTTAATTTATTTTTTGTGAGTTTAGGTTTCAACGAGTCGGACTTCCAAATATCTGTTCAACAACTTCAAATTTTCATTAACGATTATGAAGAAGTGCCATTTAAGGCAATTTTATATTTAACTGGAGAGTGTAATTATGGAGGGCGCGTCACTGACGACAGAGATAGAAGATGTTTGAATACAATTCTTTTGGATTTCTACAATTCTGACGTGATCACAAATTCGCAGTATACTTTTTCGAACGTTGGACCAGAATATGCTCTTCCTAAAAGGTAACGACTATCTTAGGATTGACACGAAAATTTAATTTTGCATTTTTATTTCCAAACAAAATTTTAACTTTATTATTACTGTAACTTTTTAAAAATTATTTTTATCATTTTAATTAAGTTATTGTCTTCTAAAATTTTAACCTTGAATTCTTCATTAAATAAATTATTTTTAATAATTTTTGAAAAAGTTCTTTGAGAATTTTCAAATTCATTTGTTTACTATTCAATTTTACGTGAAATTTAGATTCTTTGGAAATTCTTCTTTTTAAATATATATTAGAAAGTAAAACTCCAAATAATTTTTTAAAAATTTAATTAAACTATTTCAGTAACATTAATTTTACAGAATTTATTTCTAATAAGCAAGAAAAATTCAAATTTTCAATGATTTTAATTTGAATCGATTTTAAAATTAAATTATGTCTAAAAATTCATACTATTCAATTTTTTATAAATATTCAATTATTATTTTAAATTTTTAATGAAATTATAATTATAAAATAAGTTTTATTAGAAAATTCTACGAGAATTCAATAATTTAAATGTAAAAATAAATAATGTACTGAATATTTAATTATTTTTTAAAATGAATTTCTCATAAAGAATTTTGCCAATAAATTTTTAAATAATTCAATTCTCTCGACGAATTTTAATAAAAAATTTTTAAATAATTACATTTTTCAAGGAATTGTTTAAAATTGTATAAAAAATAATTGAAAATCTGCAACGAGTTTTACTATATTTATGGAAATAATTGAGTTACTAAAAAGAATTTTATTATTTATGAAAGTAAGTGAATTATTGAGGAGAAATTTATAAAAAATTTGTAGATTTAGTAATTTTTTTTAAGAAAATTATTAAATTATTACAAATTAAAATTGAAAAAGAAAATTATAAATTATTACAAATTAAAATTGAGAAAGAAAATTAAAATAGTACCTAAATATTCAAAATCATTAAATTGAGAAAATTAAAAATTTTTTACAATAATTAAAATAATTTAAATTCTAATAATATAAATTTTATTTGTTAATAATTTAATTATTAAAAAATTTTTTTTATTTAGGGAAATAATTGAATGTTTGCGAAGAATTTTATAAATTGTTTTAAAAATAATTAAATTCTTTTGATAAAAGAAAAAGAAAATTAATTAATTATTACAAATTAAAGTTGAAAAAGAAAATTAAAATAGTAAATATTCTAAGTCATTAAATTGAGTAAATTTAAATTTTTCAAAAATAACTTAAATAATTTAAATTTTAATTGTCACTAATTTATTTCTTATAAAATTTTTCTTATTTAGGGAAATAATTAAATGTTTACGTAGAATTTTATAAAATTTTTTTATAATAATTGAATTCTTTTGAAAAAAGAAAGAGAAAATTATTAAATTATTACAAACTAAAACTAAAATTGAAAAAGAAAATTAAAATAGAAAGTATTCAAAATCATTAAATTGAGAAATTTTTTGACAAGAATCGAATTTTTTTTAATTATTGATATAAAAATTAAGAAATATTCCTAAAAAAACAATTTTTTATTGTCTTTGTTTTAGGATCGAGTATAAGGATTACATTAAACAAATCGAATCCATTCCATTCACAACTCAACCCGAAGTACTTGGACTACACATGAATGCTGGAATAACAAGGGAATTGGATATTTCGAAAAACTTTTTCGATTCAATGGTTCAATTACAAGGAACAGTGTCAATTGGCGAAATTTCAAAACAAGACGAATTGCTTCTCAATATAAAAAAGGATATTTACGACAGGCTTCCGAATTTATTTGACGTTGAGGAGGCGCAAAAAAAATATCCTGTCAGTTATATGGAATCAATGAATACTGTTCTCACTCAAGAAATGGAAAGATACAATATTCTTCTGTATGAAATCAAAAAATCATTGGCAATGCTCGAGAAAGCAGTTAGAGGCCTTATAGTGATGACTCCTGCTCTAGAGGTGCTGAAATAATTATTTACTTTAATTTGACTTTAATTTAATTTCATAAATAAATCATTAATAAATAAAATAAATTATTAATGAATGAAAAAATTAAAAAAATTAATTATTTATTAATTCAATAAATTATTTATATTTTCAGACACTCTCCACTTACATGTTGAATTCGAAACTGCCTCCAACTTGGGCAAAAGCAAGTTCATATCCAAGTTTGAAGCCTCTCCCAAGTTTCATCAATGATTTTCTCGAGAGACTTAATTTTATCTCGAAATGGCTGGAGAATGGAAAACCTTCTACTTTCTGGATTTCTGGTTTTTCGTTTGTACACTCGTTTTTAACGGGTGCCACACAAAATTTTGCGAGGAAATACAGGATACCAATCGATCGAATTGGTTTCGAGTTTGAAGTAAGTTTATTTGTTTTCTAATAATTGTTTATAGACTTTAACCCTTAACTGTAAATTTAGGTACTGTCAAAATTTGAATCGAATACTGCGCCAGCAGATGGTGTTTACACAAAGGGTATGTTTCTTGTTGGGGCGAGATGGGATCTTGAGAAAATGAAACTTACGGAGAGTATTCCAAAAGTTCTTTGGGACGAAATGCCTTTAGTTTGGTTCAAGCCTACTGAAACAATGAATATTCAAATTCGGGAACGATATGAGTGTCCTTTATACATAACTTCAGCTCGATTTGGTGTTTTAAAAACTACCGGTCATTCTTCCAATTATGTTCTATCGATATTGCTAGAAACTGATTTAGACGTGAGGCATTGGATAAAAAGGGGTCTCGCACTTTTATGTCAACTTGATGACTAGAAGTAGAAATTGATTTAAATTTGTAGATAAATATAAAAAAAGTTAATTTTTATAATCGTATTCAATATTTTTAATTAATATTCTTGGAAAAAAATTATTTTTTCTTTAAATTATAGAATTTTTCAATTATTTTCGAAAAATTACATTACAATATTTAGAAAAAACTAATTCTTAAAACTGCTTTATCATAATGTTTTAAGATTCAATTACCTTCGAACGAAGTAAATTTAACAATATTTTGGAATTTTTAAGAAATTTAGAATTAAAATTCTTCGAAAATTCGATTATTTTTTTATATCTTTTAAACTATTATTTTCTAACTATTATTTTTTTAAAAGTAAACTCAATTATTTTTCAAAGATTTTAACAAATTTTGAATCATTTTTGAAAGATTTTACTAAATTTAAATTGTCTGTTAAAAGACTTCACCAAATTTCAATTTTTTGATATTTTTTTAAATGTATGTCAGGGAATTTTGATCGAAATCCTGGAAAATTGTTGTTTTTTAATAGTATTTATTCTTGAAATCTAATTTCACTTAAATATTTCAAACTTAATTCAATTTTAAACGAATTGTATTTACAATTTTCATAAGTAGATGAACTTAAAAAGATTTTCATTCCAAAATTTGTAAAATTTTCATTTTTAAAAGAATTTCATTAAAAAAATTTTAAAAACCTACATTTTTAAAAAACCTTAATAACTAAAATTCTTCTCAAAAAATCAACTATTTTGTTTATCTTTTATTATTTATTCTCTAAAGAATTAAAGTATTTTTAAAAATTTTCATGAAATTCTTTTATAACAATTCAATTTTTTTCAAAATAATTTTAATAAAACTCTTGGTAAAAATTTAATTGATTTCAAGAATTTTTCAAAATTCAATTATTTTCAATGTTTGCTATTTTCAAAAAATTTTACAAAACAATTCAATTATTTAAACCAAAAGTTTAATAAAATTAGTATGAAGAATTCAATTATTCTCACTTGCAATATAATTCTTCGCAAAAATCCAATTATGTTTGAAAATTTACAAAAATTCTTGTCTTCTTTTAAATTGTCTTTATAAATAATAAACTTTTTTTCCAAATATCACTTATTTTCAAAAATTTTAATAATATTCTGGGCAGAATTTTAATTATTTTTAATATACAAGATTTTCATCGAATTTCTCGAAAAATGAAATTTTTGTTAAAGTTTTTTTTTAAATTTGTCTCTTGACAATAAATAATAATAATAATAATAATAATAATAATAATAATAATAACAATAATAATAATAATAATAATAATAATAAGGAACCTAATAATTAAATGTTGATAAAATTTTCTATGTAAATTCAATTTTAAGAAACATTCAATTATTTAAAAAATTGTTTATTTTTATAGTTAAAGAATTGATTTCTTGTAGAATTTTCGAATAAATATAGAATTAAAAATAAATTTTTAAAAAAATTTTTCATTATAATTGAATATCGTATTCAAAAATATTTTTTTATTTCAAAATTCTTCGAGAATTTATTTATTTAACTCTAAAAATAAACATTTCTTTTAAATAATTGAACTTTTTTTAAAATTGAATTATCATGAAAAACTTTATCAACAAATTTTTAAATAATAATTGAATTCTATTAAACATTTTTAATAAAATAAAATTTTTAATAAAATTTTTTAAAATAACTGCATTTTTCGAGAAATTCTGATAAACATTTTGTATATATAAAAAATAATTGAAATTCTGACAAGAATTTAATTAAAATTTTGAAAAATAATTGAATTTTGGAGAAAAATTTTATTATTTATAAAGATTATTTAAATTTTGACGGGAATTTTTGGCAGCAATTTTGGAACAAAAATTAAATTGGATTTTTGCGAAGAATTATGTTACTTTTAAAATTTTTTAATTTTTTTGAATTCTTAAGTTTTTCAATAATTTTCTAATGAATAATTAATTAAAATGTAAACAAAACAATCATTCTAAAAAAATTATTCTAAAAAAATTTTTTTTTATTTTATTTTTTTATTAATTAATTAATTTTTTTTTTGAAAAATTGCGTTTTTTAATCTGGAAAACTTGGAAAAGTTAGGGAATTTGAAAAGGGTAAAAGCATGACAATCCTGTACTAATTTTTATTTACAAATTCAGTCCGAAGGCTGTAATCATAATAGACACCAATTTCCATTAAAATATAATGCGTGCCCCCATAACGCATGTGTGTTACGTAGATCATAATATTTAATTAATGAAAGCAATTGCTGTCAGAAGCAAAAAATTCAAATTTTCAAATTTACAAAAAACGGGATTTCAAATTATATTCTACAATTGTTTTTTTTTAATTAATAACTCACGCACATTTCTTCCTATATAATAAAGAAAAAAAAAAACTTTGGAATTTAAAAATTTCCGCCATAAAATCACATTTTACTCGAGTTTCACTCGTCGTATATAAATGAGAGCCACTGAGTTGGCACTTGAAGTTGTAGAGGGGGGCCGATCAAAGCCAGTGCTCCGCGGGTGTGTGTGTTGCACTGTTGTGTGCTCTTGTGCTGTCGATTTTACCTCCTGGAAAATTTAAAAAAAACTCTCCATGGGAGCCCCACCCGAAACAATCAGAAATGTAAGTGATTTTTTCAATTCTACGCTAATCTTAAGCTAAAGTTAATTTCATGTTGAATTTACGAGAAAGCCGGCAAAACGCCTAGCAGTAAAATGATCAATGAACTCTACTTGCTTTCGTGTTTTGGGGCGTGCTATACTATTCGTTCAAATCAAAAGATGGACGGACAGACATAAACTGTAGGGAAAAAGAGTTGTGTTTTTTAAAACTATTTTATTCCTCCTCTTGTAAACAATAAATTAGTTTTTTCACATAATTGAAACAAAATACAAGAGTTGTGTTTGCATTCTCTTGATTCATTCGGTCCATGGATTCTGACTGCATTTCTGCTAGAAATGGCGTTCTGACCATCTTTGAAAAACTTAACTGTTGAGAAATAAAAACAGCTATTCATGTCAGTAATGAAACTTGTCTTGAAGAGTAGAGTACATTCGGATTTTGTTAATTTTATTTCAACAAGGTAAATTTAATGTTATTTATTCGCTAATAGTTTTAAAGTTATGTGTGCTACTCTACTCTACTTTGGAGAATCTCAAAACTATTTTATATAAATTGGATTTGTTTTTAATTTATTTGGAAACTGATAAAAAAACGAACCTCGAGTATAAATAAAACAAGTATTTTATAGTTTTGTTTTTTAAATATCTTATTAAAGAGAACAATATTTTATTTTAAAGAACTTTAATGAAAGAGAGTTAACTTTTTTGTTGGTGTGAAACAAGAACGCTTTCTTAATATTAATTATTTAGTAATTTCGACAATCAAAACGGGTTACAACACTTTGGAGTTTATACATCTTTGAATGATGATTAAATGCGTGAAACGTGATACACGTTATTATGTAAATTTTGTTACATTTAACCTGAATTTTTTAAAACGCTGATTCAGGTGAAAAGCAATTTCATTCATTTCATGTATATGCTGATAAAAATTAGTTTACGTTCGTTAAATAATTATCTACTTGTAATATTATATTCAAATTATCAGGAATTTTTTATTTTTTTATCAGGAATTAAATATTTTTCTCATAGTTATTATAACTGTGAATATACATGTTCTATTGATGCATATTTTGAATTTTTAATGCACTTTCTAGTTTCAAGTGGTAATTTTACTTAATGGTTAAAATTGGTCAAGTGAAAATCGTCAATGTTTAAGTGATTTTTAGTGTTTAATTGTGTTTACATGTCATTAAAAGGGAAAAGAATTATAAAAGTGTGCCTACAACATTTTTATTTTTGAATGAAATGAAAGAATGAAATTTTCTTATTTAATTTTTAATTTGTATTTAATTAGAAAAAATTATTCCTAATGTTTTGAACGTTTAAATGAACGCCGGTATTTTTCTTTGTACTTTTAATTTGTATTTAATTAGAGAAAAATTCCGCTAATGTTTTGAATGTTGAAATGAACGTTGTTATTTTTACTATTACTTTTAATTTGTATTTTCTTAAAGAAATTTGTGTTGAATATTAAAAAAAAGCAAACAGAATAAATTTCTAATTTACAATAATTTTTTCTTTACTGCAGTAATTTTAGAATTTTCACAGAAAGAAAATTTCCTTTATTTGAACGTTCAAAACTTTCCTGAAAGTGAAAAATGTTTATGTTCTTTTATTTTAATAAAATCAATGCCTCAATTCTTACATGAAGAAAATAAATTAAATGTTACATAAAATTTTTTATTGTAATTTTTTCAGTGGATTTCAATGTTTATAAAATAGAATCGATTGGGAAATATTTTGACCCTTTTTAAATTTTTATTATTTCTAAATTAGCAGAATGGAAAATATTTGTGTATATAATATTGTAAAAAATACGTTTTCGTATTCATAAAAAAATTGCCGAATGAAAAAATTTATTCTTGTACATTTTGAAGTATTTTTTTGAAGATTTGAAGAATATTATTTTTTTTTATTGATTCAAAAACTCATGTTCTACAAAATTTCGCATGGACTTCAAAGTTTACTAATTTTTAAGAAATAAATATTGAAAAGTGTCGAAATATTTTCTAATCCATTTTATTTTATGAAAATTGAATTCCTCACAAAAAATTACCTCAAAATTAATTTTATTGAATATTTAATTTATTTTCTTACTCTAGTTGAAAATATCCGTGTAATACAACCCATAAAATCAAATAATTTTTTTTAGCGTGGAAAGTAATTTTTTAAGTTACCAAAAAAATAAATTTTCCTGAAAATTAAATTTTAGTGAAGTTAATCAAATAAAAATTTTTTTAACGTAGAAAACAATTTTTTAAGTTAACAAAAAAATTAATTTTCCTACGAAATTCAAATTTCACTGAAGTATAAAAACAAATGTGGTTTATTTCAACGTTCGAATGTTTAAAGTCATTAGTAATTTTTGGAAAAAATATAAATTATTAAGTATTAACTATTAAGTATTAAAAATATTTTTAAATTATTCGTTTTTTTGAACGTTCAAAAACGAGGCGAAAATTAATTTTTTGAAAAATAAATAATGTTTGTTTGCTTATAATTAAATAAATAACTACAATTATTAATACATTACAAAAATATGAATTAACATTTATTAAGTATGCAGAAGATTGTTTTAATATTCTGCTAAAAAGAACATTGCCTGAATATAGTACAGATTTAATATTATGTACACAGAGAAGAAGAAATCCGCTAAAAAAATCCAGTTTTCTGGAATAAAAACTCATATTTGATTTTTTAAACTAATAATTATTTAATGGGTCTCGCTTTCACTTTTGAAGGCAATAATTTTTTTCTTCATGTTTCTGGATATTAAGATTAATATCCTGAATCAAGAAGAAAAGAAGGTCACTCAAAAAGCATGTAATTTGCACGCAATTGCTTCTTTTTACGTAAAAAAAAATTTTCCACATTGCTTGAGGATTAAAAATGTTTAAAACTTACGTATTACGCTAACATGTACGTATGATGAAGAAGTGCAATATTATGCATATTTTTTTGAATATAAATAAATATCGAAATTTTTAATTTGTCGAGACGAAGAATTTAAATAATAATTATAAGTTGCGAGTCGCTGCAACTGTCAATTTTGCTAATTTAATAATGAAGCAAATTATATTTATTTATAATTTATTTATTCTTAATAAAACAATTTGTTATTAAAATAATTATAAAATTTAATAATTATTGAGATAATTATGAATAATAGTTATAAATAATATTTTAAATAATATTATAAATATTATAAATAATAATTATATTAAATAGAAATAGCAAGTGGTGTTACATTGACTTTTCAAACAGGCAGTGCAAATTTTATTTAATATTTACACACAATATATAGCAAAAAAAATGTCTATCCCTGAAACTCTATATTTATATGAATAATAAATTGTGTCAAGAACGTGACAAACGCACTATAAACCTTTAAATTTTTTTTAGCACTTTTACAAAAAATTATATCTGATTTTTTTCTCGTATCTATTCCTCTGTTAATAATTGTTATCGATTAGATACTTTTATTTACTTCTGAAATAGAACAAATAAGTAATAAAAATATTTTAGTTTTTTTGTAATAAAAATATTTTAGTTTTTTTTGTAATAAAAAATATTTGTGTTTTTTTTTCTTACTAGAGAAAAGAAATTTTTTTCTCTATTTATTTTGTCGAATTTAAATCATGAAATTTTTTTCTTTATTTATTTTATCGAATTTAAATTATGAAAATTTTTTTAATATTACGAAAATACATTATTATTATTTTGAATTTAGAGAAATTGATTAGCATTTCGTTTGAAATAATTTTCCGAATAGATATATTATTTGTAAGTATTTGAGAGAAAAGTTTTTTGATCGCGAGAGAGTTCTTGAATGGGATAATAAAATAAGGAAAACTTTCGATATTGGAAAAAATAGAATTGAGAATTGTATTTTTTGGCTTGAATTTTATTTTCGTAATTTCAATTCAAAGTCTTCACGAACCATTGTGTGTGTGTGATAAAAGTTCAGTGCCTCTTCAAAAAATTCAAATGTGTGAGAATAAAATTACACTGAAAAGAGAAAGTACATATTTTTGAAATAAACAAAATTTTCTTCTTTCGTAATCGGCTTCCGCATTGCTTCTTGATGTTGCATCCGACAACATTGATAAGCGTGTTTTTTTTAATCGGGTTTTTTCTCCATAAACGAAAGTTTCATATATACAGTGGAAAAAAAATTATTTTATCCAAATAACCATTGTCGCAATTATATTTAATTAAATAAAATAATATTTATTTCTAGTTGTAAGGGTTCAATTTTGTAGTTGCTGCAAATACTGAAATTTTTGGTTCAAATACCAAATTTTTGGTTCAAATACTAAAATTATTGATTCAAATACTGAAACTATTGGTTCAAGTACAATTTAAATTGAAATTATTTGACACAGGGAAATATTTAATTGACAATAGTCAATTAGTCGATTATTTGAATGAAATAATTTTTTTTTCAGTTTATTGTCAGCATATTCACGTGTATCACATACTATTCACATAAAAGGTATTTTTCTCTAGATAAAATTAAAAAAGCTGACCGATACGCTTTTCATCATTTCATATCTAAAATTGCAGTATTTGCAATTGCACAATACACTTTATATTGATTCGAATCAATTGAAGTGGATGATTTTGAATAACTCGAGAAGAGGAATTGTTTACATATTTACTATATTTTGTACACTGTTTATTATATATTTTAAAAATGGAATTTTTTTCTGCAGATGATGGCTACTACTATTTCTACTACAACTGTGAAAAGTAATTTTACGCCCAGGGCGTAAATGAGTGTGAAATCATCGAATGAAGAGGAAAGAAATCCAGCAAATGTGTAAAAATGAATGATATAGAAAGCATCGGTATGAAAATGCCTCACAGTCATTCGACACCAGCCGGTGTCGATGGCGGAAGTCGAACGCCGCCCACAACCCCTAGAAAAGCTGGAAAGATGCTTGCGGTCCGAATTCAGATGCTTGACGACACCATCACGATGTTCCAAGTGCAGGTAATTTATTGATTTTACTTAAACGAATGCAATGACTAAGACCCACTTTCATATCCACTGTCAAAGGTCGCCTCTCAAGATGAATCAATTGAATCAATTTATTTCGCTACCCAGAAACCTAATAAACTTTAATGCCCTTAAGACAGTTTTTAACGCCGTCACAGTTGCGAGTCGCTGCAACTTTCGATACTTTAATGTCAATTTTGTTAAATTATAAATTATAGAAGAGAAAAAAAAATTCTTTTCGTATTCTGTTAATAGTTCCTAATTTTTAACACTAAATTCATGTTCATAAAGTTCCGAACATTTAGGTACAGGAAATTAATTTTTTTCTTCTTTAATTGTTCTTATAATTTCACTCGGGTAAAAAAATTTAATTATACTTTTTAATTTTATTTGTAGTTACTGAGTTATTTTATCTCCGACGCTGAGCGACGAAGAATAAGTTTTTTTTTAATTTTTGGAGACAAAAATGGCACTATTTCATTTCATTCAACTCTGGATTTAAAAATATGTTCAAAGTCGCTTTTTGAACCTAAAAAAGGTCCTTCTGGGACCTGTAATTAAATGTCTGAATTTATTGTTGACGCTGAGTGTCAGACAAATTTTCTTTTCACAAAACCGAAAAAATTAAATATAATTTTAAATTCGGTGAGTAAAATGGAAAGTTTAAGGATTTTAGGTAAATTAAAACAGTAAAATTTAGTGTCATTTTCAGCATTAAAAACAAAAAGAAAAAAAATTCCTTTAATTTCAAAAAAAGATAGTTTTTGATTGAGTGACAACGACAACTTCAAAGAGTTTATAATTTCTATTTTTTAAAGAATTATTTTCGACAGTAAAAAAAGTAATTCTTAAATAAATTAAATGTTACTAAATTTAAATTACCGAGTAAATTTCAGTGTATTATCTTCTTTAAATATTTAAACAGAAAAATATCCGTTTATTTCAACGTTCAAAATTTTAAAAGAATTTGCAAAATACATTTTTTAGTAGAAAATTGTTTTTTTTATCAATTTTAAAGAAAATAAATGTTTTCTCGAAAAGTTAAATCTTTTTTCAAAAGTTTCCTTCATGGACGATTTTTAAAAGAAAATTTTTATCATTTTGTGACTGAAAAATATTTCTTTTTTTTCAATCGATGATCATAAAGGTTGTAAATTTATGTCAGTAAAGTTCACACAACCTTTATGATCAAAGATTGAAAGAAAAACAATTTCCAAGCGAAAAATAATAGAATTTATTGTTGAAAAAAATTTTCTTTCTTTAACAATAGATCGAGAAACTATACGTAAAACATTTTCTGTAAGCAAAAACATGAGAAAAATATACAAAAATAATTTTTTTCCTACTTGCAACGTTCAAATGAAGGAATATTTTTTCTACTAATCATTTTCGATAATTACTTGAAAAAGAATGGTTAAGTAAAGCGATAAATTCAATCAAATGCTAAAAATAAGATAAATTCGACATTTATAGAAAGGAATTAATTTTCTAACTATATTTCTTAACGAAATTCAGTTTTTAATATGTTCCTAAAGTTTCGAACGTTCAAATGAACGACAATATTTTTTTTACTTCCTCTAATTTGTATTTCTTTACAAAAAAAATTTTTTTTTAATAAAAACAAAATAATTCAAAAGTAAATATTATTTAATTTTAATTATTTTTATTTTTTATAGCAATTTTCTAAAATACTTGAGGTGAAAAAAATTTCGTTCATTTGAACATTCGAAACTTTAGCCACATGTTTTTAATGAAATGAAAAAAATTGTTTCTTTGAACTTTCAAATCTTTAGGGAAATAAAAATTTAGATAGAAAAATGTGAACGTTGAGCAGTTCATCAACTTGTAAATTTTTACGAATTTAAAAACTGCAGTGGCAATCAAAAAACATTTTTTAAGTCAAATATTATTTATTACTAAAATATAAATATATAGGTTCTCGTTCATCTCTTAATTTACAATTCTTGATTTTTTACTTCGTATTCAATTTTCCAGTAACTCATTCATCTAAAGAATATTCATTATTTTTATGTTTGAAAATCGTTTTGTTTGAGAAAGAATTAATGATTGCAGGGTTGACACAGTTCAGGGAAAAGTCAGGAAATTTTTATCAAAAGCACTATGCTGAAGAAGAAAGTTCTAGAATTGACAAAAAAAAGTTTTTAAACTTTGAAGTCACCAGGAATTTTAATACAAAATCTTAAATTTTTTTTCTATTTCCGCCAATAGTTGAACTTTACAGAATACGAAATTGATTTTCTTTTAATTAATTGAAATTTTTCAAAGACTTTCATAATTTTATTTTTTCCATTAAATTTAGAGATAATTTTTACTTGTTGAAATTAAAAAAAATCAATTTTGCAAAGTTGCGTTTACTATTTTTATGATTAATTGAATTTTGAAAATGTTTTTAATTTGAATTTTTTGCTTAACTCTTGTGAAAGAAAATAAACATTAAATATTTATTTACAATAAATTATTGATGTTTCGAATAATTTTACAAGTTGATGATATTTCGCTAATAAATTTCTTAGTAAAATTTTGTTGGATAATAATTTTTCGAGTTAATCAAAATCATCTTTAGGGCCAGGGTATAAGTCAAAATTTAAGTTGCAAATCAGAAAATTGCAAATTTTAGAAAATAAATTTCATTCATTTGAACGTTCAAATTGACAAAGTATTTTCTTATTTTTTTTGTAGTGGTTTTTATTTAAATATAAATTTTTTTTCATGAATTACTATTCAGGTAATAATCGAAAAAGTAAATACAACAAATTTTTGTTTAGGGAAGAACCTTTTTAATGGAGAAAAAGTTTATTTTGCACTGAAAATCAAATTTGAATGAAGTATTGAGAAAAAAATCGCCGTTTATCTGATCGTTGGAAAATTTATAGAGACGTAAAAAGACTATTAAAGGAACTTTTAAAGGATAATATATTTCATACTTTAATTTTTTTTATTATTTTATTTATTATTTATTGGCAGAATTAAAGAAAATTTTACGACACATTATTTTCTGTATACTAAATTTTTTAATATCCGGTAGATAAATGTTAATTTACATAAAGCTAAGCGTCTCTGGAAAAATTATTTATAAGTTTTGCTATACAACATTTTTCTCAATGTTTTTAAACAACTTATATTCACATCATTATATTAGATTATAAACACACCTTATGACTCATGAAATGCTTAATTCATTTTTAAAATGCTGTCATCAGAATATATTTCTGACGTTCTAAGCATTCCAGTTAGTGGAAAATCTAAATTTCTAATTAGAAAATTATCTAATTTTCATTAAATGCGAATTTTTTTCCAAATGAAATTAATCATCCTATTATATGAAGATTCATAATATCTATTTATTCTCGGTTGTGTATTAATACATATTGTTTTATTATTTTTTTTTCATGTATAGGTGAAAAACATGATAATTATTGCGAGATATATTTACCGGAGAATAAACTCTTTCTTTATTTTTAATTATTCATTGCAGTATATTTTTGTGGAATTATATTCAATTTTTCATACAATGCGGTGCAGATTTATTTATGATATCTCTGATCTTTTGGTATAATTCCAATTTCTCATTCTCTTTACCTCTTTTCATCTTTTATTATTAAATTGAATCAAGAGGAAAATATAAAAATGATATTTACTATAGTTTTGATATATAGTTTCAACAATATCAACAAAATATATGATGTAAAGAGTAATATTATTTTTTCTTCAATTTTTCAGAAATGATCAGTTTTGTTTCGTTCGATCGTAAAAAAGTTTCTGATATAATAGCAATAATAACAACTACAACAACAACAAAGGGAAAAATTGTTTTCCGGTGTATAAAAATTGTGTTTACTTTCAAGAAATGAGAATGTTATATCTCGTCACAAACTTCCCATTGTAATTTAATTTACAATTTCATTTGTACAATTGCAGTCAAATTAGCTGAGATTTCATTTTATGATATTTTTCTTTTTTCATGCTTTTAAATGAAAGTATGGCTGTATGAATTTCTTTTATCGTTAAATTTTAATAAATTCAATTAATTTTAATTTACAATTTTAAAAAAACTGTGATTAATGAAATTGACATTTTTTAAATAAAAAAAACTTTACATTTTACTTTTAAAAAATTTTCAATGCTTTGAATTTAATTAAGTAATTAAATTAATTAAAATTTACACAGGCCTCGGATATTCTGACTTTTACAAACTTTTATTACAAATATTACATTAAAATATCGAAAAATGCAATTTTTTCGATTTTTGTAGTGTGAAAAATGACAGAAAAATTCTTCAAAAATCATTTTTGATTCATTTTCTTAATTAAATTTTCGAAATAAACAGTTAAAAATATTTTGAATAATTGAATTTTTATAAAATTTAATTAGAAATAATTGTTTGATTTAAAATTTTTAAATTTATATTTAAATTTTGTTATTTAGAATTTTTTTAATTTTCAATTAAAATTCATAAAAAAAATGAATTAGTTTTTTAAATCATACAAAAAGTCTTTAAAGAAATTCAATTATTTTCGAAAAATGACATTACAACGCTTTTAAAAAACTATTCCTTAGAATTATTTTTTTCATAATTATTTAAGTTTCAATTATCTGCGAAAAAAGTAAATAAAATTTTTTAAAATTTACATAAAAAGTAAATAAAAGTTTTTACATTTATTCAAAAAGTAAATAAAATTTTTTTAATTTACTCAAAAATTAAATAAATTTTTTTTAATTTACTCAAAAGGTAAATAAAATTTTTTAAATTCACTTGAAAAGTAAATAAAATATTTAAAATTTACTAGAGAAGTAAATAAAATTTTTTAAATTTACTAGAAAAGTAAATTAAATTTTTTTAAATTTGCTCGAAAAGTAAATTAAATTTTTTACAATTTACGATAAATCATATTTATAATTAAAATTCTTAAAAAATTTTGTTTTTTTCCTTTTTATGTTTTTCTAAAATTAATTTATTTTTTTAAAGAATTTATCTTCAATGATTTTTAAAATATTTCACCAAATTTCAATTCTTTGGAAATTTTTCAAATGTATGAAATGGAAAAAATATTATCTTTTAATATTTATTAAAATATTTTATATAAATTATTTTCAACAATTTTTCAATTATATTATTTATTACAATTTATAATTTAACAAAAATATAAACAGTTAAAATTATTATAAAAAATTGATTTTTTGTATTTAGATGTAAAATAATTGAATTTTTGAAGAACTTTTGGAAAATTATTAAAAAAAATTAATTTGGAGTTGAAATTTATTTAAAAATTGTAGAAAATTAAATTTTGAAAGGGTAATAGTAATTTTCGAATTATTATTGAATCGCAGGAAGTTTTAAAAATTGAAATTCAAAAAATTTTTGTTTATATTCTGTAGAAGAATAAATAAGAAATATTAAAATATGTATTTAACAAAATTATTTATGTTTTGAGTAATTAAGTTTAGAAATTAGGGAAAGAGGAAAATAAGGAAAATAGAAAACAATATTTTTTGCCAACTCTGAATTAAAAGTAAACGACTTTCTGTTACATTTTTAATCGACTAAAGTGACTTTTTTTGCACCTTAAAATCGATCCAAGGCCTGCATGCACTTTAATTAATAAAAATTTCTATTATTATTAAATTAATTTTTAATTTTAAGAAGCAAAAGTCAATTAATTAAATATTATGAGTACAAATTTTTGAAAAGTTTAAATAAATAAATCTGTAATTATGTAATTAAATTGATTTTAATTAAAAAAATAAATTGATTTTAATTGAAAAATTTAAAAAAGTTTAATTTATACTGAAAAAGAATGTCGGTGAAGTTTGCAACGTTTATGATCAACGATTGAAAGAAAAAAATTTATTTTCCTACCAAAAAATGACATTTTTTGTTCATAAATATTTTTTTTGTGAATAGTTATTTAAAAAAATAATTTTACTATTTTTCTTTACCAAAATTTGCTTAAAAAAAATAATTTTTTTCTGAAATCCTTGATTATAAACGTTGTGAACTTCACTAACGTGAAAAAGAAGAATAGTAAAACATTAATGAATTTTTGGTATTTTTAAATAAATTTTCCCCCCAGCGAATATAGTAAAAAATTTAGTGTTTCGAAAGTTGTTGAAAATTTTTTAACCATTGTGTAGCCAATTTACGTATTACCTGATGCTCACTTGACTTTTAATTCATGCACATTAGAATTGATTGATCTCAGATTTGCTGTGTGTGCATTTTAGCGTAACCATTGACTATTGAGGTCAAGGGGCGTGGGCCGTGAAACTACTTCTAATGATCTTCGTAAATTTCTTCTTCAATGTATACTCGATATCTCTCTTCGGTTCTTTAATTAAACGACGTTTAGGGATAATTTTCCTTCTTTGTTGTCATTCTTTCTATATTCAACTTCTTCAAAACTCTTCAAGAAAAAAAGAAGCGAGAAGAAAAATTTAATAGTTTTTAAATACTTTTCAGTCTTCTAAAAATTTTTTGATTTAAATTCTTATCGTGCTTAGAATGTTTATTCTTCTTTCCTTTTTCTTTTACTATGTGTAACTTTTATCTTATGCTACTTTAATATTTATTTTACTTTCGTTTTTTTACCTTAATTTTTATTTTATTTTTAATTTATTTTTATTTTAATTTATATTTATTTTAATTTACTTTTATTTTATGTTACTTTAATATTTATTTTACTTTCATTTTATTTTACTTTAATATTTATTTTACTTTCATTTTATTTTACTTTAATTTTTATTTTAGTTTTATTGTTAATTTTACTTTTATTTTAATTTACTTTTATTTTATTTTACTTTTATTTGTATTTTATCTTAATTTTTATTTTATTTTACTTTATTTTTATTTTAATTTACTTTTATTTTATGTTACTTTAATATTTATTTTACTTTCATTTTATTTTAGCTGAATTTTTATTTTAGTTTTATTTTTAATTTACTTTTATTTTAATTTATTTTTATTTTATTTTAATTTACTTTTATTTTATTTTAATTTACTTTTATTTTATTTTACTTTTATTTGTATTTTATCTTAATTTTTATTTGAAATTTACTTTTTATTTTCATTTTTATTTCACTCTGACTTTTATTTTAATTTACATTTACTTTTTCTAATTTTTATTTTTAATTTAATTATTTTAATTTTTTATTTCACTCTGACTTTTATTTTGATTTTATTTTACGTTTGTTAATATTTACTACAATTTAGATTGTGAGTTAGTTTAAAAATTTTATCTCTCAGAGTGAAAAATATGGGAAGGTGAAATTGTCGCTTGAAACAATCACGCTGTGAGAGGATATGAAGGAAATGATTTTAATTTTAATAATAAGTATCAATTTGAAATGCAGACGACTTTGGCCTTGAGAATATTGGGCATGAAATCGCTTAAAATACTAAATTATCGTTTAACCAATTCACCTTGTCTGTGTCTCTCTCTCTCTCACTCTCTCGCCCTTTTTACATACATATCACTCTTGAAACTTTATATAATCTTTTCACAATGTGAACTATTAGGGCGTATAAGTTATTGGTTATGCTTCACCATGTAATGTAGACGTAGAGAGATGCAAGCTCTTTTATTGATTTCTTCTTGCAGCTTCACATGCATAGTATATAAAACTTATATACTTTTTCCTAATGCATACTTTTTTTTTACAGTTTATAAGATTACAATTTTTATTTCCATTTTTGCTTCGTCTTATTGGTTTATACTCTCTCTTTCACTTTCAGAGGGAATTATCAATTTTTTCTTTTCTGAATTGTATAAATACTATGCGGGAATATATATATATTATAATATTTATTAGGTGTATTAATTAACTGCCTTAATGAAAAAAATTAATTATTTTATTTTTACCTAAATAAATTTAGCCATTTACCACGAAGTTGAAGTCCACAACGTTTATCAACGAAAAAAAATTGTTTAATGCAATAAAATATTATTTTTAAGTTAATATTTAATTGTACAACAATTATTATCAAAACATAAACATAAATCTTTTTGTTTAAATTTTTTCTGTCAATATTGATGCAATATTTTTAATAAATTTAGTTTGTGAACAATTTTTTTCGTTGATCAACGTTGTGGACTTCAACTTAATCATTTATCCTGAATTGATAACGGTTTTCTGTTGATAACAGTTAATTAATGTTAAATGTAATTAAAATACTAATTACAGGTAGAGATTCGAAACATCTCAGTTTTTTTGTACCTAATTTTCTTTTTTCATACTCTTTTCCCCTTATTCACTCCCTTAAATTACTGTAATTTTCCAAAACATCTTAAAAACACACATTTTCTCCCCTTTCTTTTTCACTTTTTCATTAAATTAATTACTTGTTCAAAAAAAAACTTGGAAAAACTATCATTTTTTGTAAATTAGAAAAGTGTTTAGTTGTGCTTGGAGAAAAAAAAACTTTTACTTTTTCCAAACATTGGAAAAAGTTTTCTTTTTTGAAACTTGAAAATCTTTTTTTATTATATTTCCCAGAGGTTTTAAACTTGAAATTATTTTCATACAAGGTAACGAAGTTTATTATTTACGAACTAGAACCTATTTCTGTGAAATTATTTTCATAATGTAGGAAAATTGATTATTTCCAATTATTTTCAGAATTAATTTTACTAATTTTTAATAAAGTTTCTATTATTGTAAAATTTAGTCAAATAACGATTTTAAGAGGCAAAATGTTCTATTAATTTTTATACCTGAATTATGCAAATTTTCGTCGAGGATTGTACAGTTAGCTATTAAAAAATATTTTTTTAGAGTAAATTTTACTATTTTTGAAGCAAACTTTTCTAACTTTTTTTTTTAAATTGTCTTTGAAAATGGTTAAGGTTATTTTGGAAATAACAATTTTTAATAATAAATTTTACCATTTTTGCAAAGAGGTTTTACCAAGTCCGAAGTAAAGTTTACTCATTTTTTTACTGCTTTTTACTGCATTTTTTACTCATGTAATTTCAAAACAAAAGTAGCGATGTAATAACAATTTTCATTAAAAATTAAATAAAAAAAATGACAGGTTATGGAAAAAGATAAAAAAAATCAATAATGGACGGAAAAAATTTAACAAACACAATCTGGTTTAAAAAAAACTATAATTGAGTGAAAAAGTAAAATATCATTAAAATAAACTTTAAGGCGGTGTCAAAGTCGATTGGATTTTTGCATTGAGCTTCAATGGGAAAATCGCATCGACTTTGACATCGCCTTAAAGATCTTTTTTTTACAGAATGTGAAATTGAATTTATTTAAAATAATTTAATTTCTGCTGAATTATAAAATTATTACTTATAAATTATTTAAAAAATAATTACTTATAAATTATTTAAAAAATTATTACTTATAAATTATTTAAAAAATAATAACTTATAAATTATTTAGCAATGAATTTTGATAAATTTTGATGAATTATTGAATTTCAAATAATTTTAATTCAAAACTCTGAAGAATTAATTTTTTTGAAAAGTTTTAATAGCAAAATTCAGAAGTTAATTTTTCATAAATTGTTATAATTAAATGATTCATTCTCTAAAATTCTCTACGTTGAAAAGAGCGAAATTTATCTATTTTTTCTTTAAAATTTAAAAATTACTATTATTAAAAATTTGTTTTAAATTATAGTTAAATATTTAAATTAACATTTGAAAAATTTACAAACATAAACAAAATTTCGTAAAATTAAATTGTTGACAACTGGATTTCAGAATTATTTTCAGTAAACCTATTTTTTTCAACTAATTATCATAAAAATTTGCTCAAAAATGATTAAAAAAAAACAATTAATTTAGAAAAAAATATTCTTCAAAATTTGTACAAATGAATTGAATTGAAATCATGAAAATAATTTTGCCGAAGTTATAGTAGCAATTTTTATAAAATATCAAATGTCAAAAGGTCTGAAACGTGGAATTATTGTGAAAATGTTAATTTCCATGAAAATTCTGTCCGTTAATCATGAAAAAACAAAACTCAATTTTCGTGGTAACATATTAAGAGATATTTTATAAATTTTTCGATAATTTAATTTAGGTTTTTATTTTTTCTATCAGTGAGTAATTTTTTATTTGGAGTAATTGATATTAAAATAATATTTTCTTTATGTTAGTGAAATTTTGGTTTAAATGGAAATTTTCTTTAGATAACCAAATTCTTTCTTTGAATGCAAAATTTATTAAATTGAAGCAAATATTTATTTTAATCATATGAATATTTTATTCAGGTTAGGCAAACTTTATTGAAGTTATAATTATTATATTATTAAGTATTGTTTTAATATTTAATAATTATTGAGTATATTAATTAATATTTAATAATAATAATTCAAATTAAAATTCTAATTAATTTAGATTCATTCTAATCTTTTAATTAAACAATCTATATCTATAGAAAATTAAGAATTTTGCAATAAAATAGTCTCACAGTTCAAAATGTTTAAATGTTCGAAATTTATTAGTTTTTTTCCCAAATTGAAATTTTATTAGAATAATATTGCTTCTCGAGATAATAAATAAATTATGAAGATTCTGAAATAAAATGAAAAAAAAGTAAAATAGATAAAATAAAATCAAAAATAAATATAAATAAATAGAAGTTAATTTTTATTAAAATCAAAAATGTACAAAGCCTTTTAATAGAAAATATTTTGCTTTATTTAAACGTTCGGAACTTGTGTATCTATTTGATTCAAACTTTAATATTTGTTTTTGGAGTGAAAAGAAAATTTGTCTACTGATAAATCAGTAAATTTCAATTGCTTCATATTTAGACGTGAAAATATTGCCGTAATCCCTAAAATTGGAAATTACGTATAGAATTTTAATTTCGCGTCCCTTTTTTATAATATAGAAAATTTGGAGGTAAATATAATGTAACAATGTTTTTAATTAGTGTGAATTTTAATTTCCAGGCAAAAGCATTGGGCAGAGTTCTCTTTGACCAAGTTTGCAAACAGCTACATCTCCTGGAAGCAGATTACTTTGGCCTTGAATATCAGGAGATTAACGGAACGAGGGTAAGTTCGCAATGATTTAACATAAAAGTTGAAACTTGTCAGATGTATATATATTTTATATCGCTTATCGCTCTCTTTTTTTAATCTCTTTTTTTCAGTATTGGTTGGACCTAGAAAAACCAGTTTGTCGACAAGTAGGACTATCGCTTGTCGATCCGCTCCTGAGATTTTGCGTCAAGTTTTACACGCCTGATCCCGCACAGCTCGAAGAAGAATTCACTAGATACTTGTTCTGTTTGCAAATCAAACGTGACTTAGCTCAGGGTTTACTGCAGTGTAATGATAATACTGCAGCATTAATGGCTAGCTATATTGTTCAAGGTATTAATCAAACCTTTATACAAAGAAATCGATTTTATTTGATGACCTAGTCCTAATTTTAAATTGCAACAGTAGTAGACACAGATACAAAAAAGAGAGCACACTCTAAATATTCAAATTATAAATCCTCTCGTCATTGTAGAAATTATTTTAAGTACTACCGCTCTCGAAGCTCTGACATCAATCATCACAATTGTCTCTTTGTCATTAGTCATTGTAGATTTATTGCCTTTTCTGTTTCACTTAGCGGTAAATTGGGCCTCCTCCGAGATGCGATGTTATTAATTTGTTTCCTTGATAAATTCATTCATTAAGTTATGTTTTTTTTTTGTTTTTTTTAAAGGGTCTGTTTATATTCAATTTATTGTGATTAAAAAGTCTCAATTTAATATTTACAGCTGAGTGTGGAGATTACGTTATAGAAGATTATCCTGATCACACGTATTTGTCTACTTATAAATTCGTGCCTCATCAAGATCAGGAACTGGAACGACGTATAATGGAAAATCACAAGAAACATGCGTGAGTTTTTAAAACGATATTTTTAATTACAACTCTTATGAATTTGTTGTTATAAAGAAGAAACATTTTAATTATTGATTCAATATTCTAATGTTTGTTAATTATATAGAGGACAATCTCCTGCCGAAGCAGATCTCAATCTTTTAGAAACCGCTCGTCGTTGTGAATTATATGGAATGAAAATGCATCCTGCCAAAGTGAGTGCAATATTTCAAAAAATAGGATTGTCACAGATCAAACAATCAGGAAGGGCAAGAAAAATTAAATTAATCAGGAATTTTTATAAAACGAACTGGAGAAATATCCAATTTTTTGAATTACTGCAGAGATTCTAGTTTTTTGTGTCAACATTCTTAAAAGGCTTAAATCTTTTAATTCTCTTTGCATTATTATTAGAAGATTTTGTTTAAATTGAAGTTTAAATTGAATTAGAGATTTAAAAAAACTGAATTTTATAAAAGTTTTAATAAAATTATTGCAAAATATTTAAATTTTACAAAGATTCATAGTCGAATTTATTTATGTTTGTTAAAGTAAGAGTAAGATTAAAAATTTAATTTAAAATAATTTTACTAAGAAAGAGTTAATTTAAAATTTTTATTACTTATTTTTAAAAGATTGAAATTAAAATTGTTTTATTATGATTCACAACTTTTAAATAAAATAAAAATTCCAATTTGAAAAAAAATTAATAACTTTCGATCATCATTTAGAAATTTTAAAGAATTTTAGATGAAAATTTCAAAAGTATTTAAATTGTTCAGAAAATTATATTAAAAGTTTTGTAAATAATTAAATTTTTTAAGAATTTTAATTCCAAATTTCTAATGTAATTAAAAATTTCAAATAATTATACTAAAATTACAGAAAATCAAATTTTCAAGAAATTTTGGTTAAAATTATAAAAGTAATTGGATTTTTTTAAAAATATATTAAACTTTTTGTAAATAATTCAATTTTCTATGAATTTTAATTCCAAATTTCTAATGTAATTAAAAATATCAAATAATTATACTAAAACTACAGAAAATAATCAAATTTTCAAGAACTTTTAGTTAGAATTCTAAAAGTAATTTAATTTTCTTAAAGTTATTAAAATTTTTCCAAATAATTTAATTTTCTACGAAATTTAATTCAAAATTCTTAAAATGATTAAATATTTTAAATATTCTAATAAAATAAAGGAAACTAATTGAATTTTCGAAAAGTTTTAGTTAAATATTCTTAAATTAAAAATTGAAAATCTATATTTGAAAATTAAATTTCTTAACATTACTTTCAATTTTTAATTAATAATTGAATTTCCTAAGAATTAAAATTCGAATTTTCTCATTTAAAAATTATACTAACAGTTTTTTGTTAATAATTTAATTTTTAATGAATATTAATTAAATTTTTTTTAAATATTGAATATTTCGAATTAATTTCACTGACATTAAAGAAAATAAATGAATTTTTAGAGACTTTGAGTTTAAAACTCGAAATTTAAATGAAGTAATAACTAAAAAATTGTTGTACAATTATTGAGTATAATAAAATTTTAATCGAATTTTAGTTTAAAACATCTTTAAAATAATTTTTTAAATATTTCTGTTCTATTTTCTAAACAATTTATGTGAATAAAATCGTGTTTTTAATGTTTTTATTGACAATCATTAATTGAACATTTTCAAAATAATTTAAATTGATGGGAATTTGATAAAAAATAGTTAAAATTCTAAGAATTCAATTAAAAATATAATTGATTTTTTAAAAATACTTTTACTGAAATTTTTCGAAATTCAGGAAAAAGGGAAATCTAATTTTCGTGGCAATCCTGTAAAAATTTACTTCTATTTAAAAAAATTTTCTATTAAAATAAAATATGAATTTTTCTCCTAGGATCACGAAGGTGTACCGCTCAATTTGGCAGTCGCGCACATGGGTATTGTTGTTTTTCAAAACTACACTAAAATAAATACATTTAGTTGGGCGAAAATTAGAAAAATTAGTTTCAAACGGAAACGATTTCTTATTAAACTTCATCCCGAAGGCTATGTAAGTTTTTATTTTTCCTCAGAATTTTCAGTTTATTGCCAAAGAAAAGTTTTGTC
This sequence comes from Leptopilina drosophilae, assembly GCA_032873175.1. Classification (NCBI taxonomy): domain Eukaryota; kingdom Metazoa; phylum Arthropoda; class Insecta; order Hymenoptera; family Figitidae; genus Leptopilina; species Leptopilina drosophilae. Next base: position 76,384,469 of record CM065478.1, on the reverse strand, counting down.
GAATTTTTCAATAATAATCTTTTAGGGTTATTACAAGGACACAGTCGAATTTTTCTTCGAAGGTCGCAATGAGTGCAAAAATTTTTGGAAAAAATGTGTTGAAAATCATGGATTCTTCCGCTGTTCTGTTGTTAAACGCGTTGTACGCCAAAAGACGCGAGTCCTCAGTAGAGGATCGTCTTTTAGGTAACGTATTTTACTTGTTTATTCAATTTTCGGTTTATTAAATTACTCATTTGGTCAATTATTCTATTATTAAGTTATTCATTTACAAAATTATTTCAATTATTATTATTTATTTATTATGATCCAAAAGTTTTGAATGTTCAAAAGAAGGAAAATTTTTGCATTATAAATTTTTGACGTTAGAAGTATTTTTCAAAATTATTAACTTTCCTAAAGGGTAAAGACAAAATTCTGTTATTAAATTACTTATTTATTAAGATTCACAAGTTTTAAGTTTTCAAATAGAGAACATTTTTTTGCCTTGTAAGTATTTAAAACAAAAAAATTAATGACATAAAAAGCAAACAAAATTCAGCTTTTAAAATATTTATAATTTATCTATTTAATTCGTGACGCAATATTTTTGCAATAAAATTTGAAGAAGAAGTAAATAATTTTGCTGATTTGAACCTTCAGAACTTTTGAAAACATTTTTAAATTCAGAGTTCTTTAAATTTATTAAAAACTTTCAGTAAGAATAATAGAGAATGAAAATTGAGATAAATTTTCAAAAGAGTAGGATTGAAATAAATAATAAAAAGTAGAGTTTAAACTTTAAAATTAAAAGAGTTTCGAATTTTTCGATATTAATTTTGTTGCATCCGCAAATAGAGAGCAAATGATTGATTTACTAAAAAGTTATTTCTGTCCAAACAGGTACAGCGGTAAGACACAGAAACAGATTGTGGAATTCGTACGAGATAATTATGTGAAGCGGCAAACTTTCCAAAGGTGAGAGGAATTAAAAAATTATTGATTAAATTCGAGTGACATTGAAACAGATCACTCGAATAATAATTAACGTAGATAGTGCATGAGTACCATTGCGTATAACCTCCCCCCTTTAATATTGGTTTGAACCATTTGAAATTTTGATTAATGTGCGCACCAATCTTGTGTAAAAGACGGGCGGTGGCACGGTCTTGCTTTTACCGGAAAACACGAGTCGGTATTTGCACTTTAATGCCAGGGTCGCATTGCACTTCGCGACTGGTCACACCGTCGTTTCTCCAATTTTGTCTCTAGCTATATATATATATAAAAACATATCTTCTATAATGGTTTTCATTTTTTTTATTGCATATATATATATAAATATTTCTATATATTTCCGTTTGCCAGTGTTGCCTGCTCGGACAGGGGTGGCGGGAGTCAGGCTCACCATCAGGCACGATAAAACCTGAATGATCGATGTTTTACCCTCTTATTAATCACTAATTTACTTATTTTTAAATGTAATCCAACAACACACACAATAATTTTTTATTATTATTAATATTATTATTATTACTTCAGTTAATTATGTTTCAAATTTTTCCTATCAATATATTTAATTACCAGCAAGGTACTCATCGATATAGCTGTAGTTTTTTCACTAATAGAGAATAACCTCTTTCAATTTTCTGCAATAATTTTCCTTGTAAATATAATATGATTGGCAAATTATCGCCATTAATATTTTATGCACGACTCAAAATACATAAAATTTTAACTATTATTTTCGACGTCTGCCTTCAGTGAATTTTTTTTAAACGTTAGTTCAATTTGATTTTTTTTTTTTGCTTTTTCCATGTTAAGAGAATTAGGTTTGATAAATATTTTAATTTTAATTATGAGTATGAACTTGATATGGAAATTGGTCATTTTTGAGCAAAGTTTAAAATTGGTTAAAATGTTATACAACTTAAAAGGAAAAAAATTAAATTATTTCACTGATTTCTGAATTAAATTATTTAATGATTCGATAATTTCTTAAAATAGAAAAATATTTTAATGTTCTTTATTTTTTTGACAAGAATTAATATTCTGAAAACTTATTTAAACATTCTAAAATTTAATTTTTTCAAAAAATTTCAACTTGTAACTCATTCAAAGTTGTATTATATTCAAGAATTTTTAATTAAACTTCTTTTCGAAATAAATTATTTTAATTAATTTTCTGAAAATTTTTTCCAGTATTCAATTATTTTAATACAAAGATTTAATTTTTTTAAATGAAAATTATAAACTCTAACACTATTGTAACAATTATTGCTAAAAGTTGATAGTATAATTTTTCCTAAATTCAAATACTTTCTAGAATTTTTAACCAATTTTTTAAAAATATTTATATTTTTGTAGATATATATTTTTAACCATCATCAAACGAATAATTTATTTTAATAATCAAATTTTATTTTTAGTACATATTAGCAATTAAGATTATCAAAAATTTTAATTTAAAACCTTTCGAGTTATTTCTAAAAATTGCTACTATAATTATTTTTCCAAAATTCAATTATTTTCTCAAAATTGTAATAAAATTTTGTTTCTAAATCAATTATCAACTATATTTTTAATTTAATAATGTTAATATAATTTAATATAATTTATAATTAATTAAAAGTCTCTAAGATTTTTATTCAAATTTATTAAGATGAGTTATTCAAAATATTTATACTGAAAATATTGAAAATAATTAAATTTAAGAAAATTGTGATAAAAAAACCTAAAATTAGAATTTTTAAACAATTTTAGTCTTATTATTATTGTAGATACTTGAACTTTCGGAGATAGGTAATTGAAATAATGAAAAACAATCGAATTTTAAATAACTATTTTAAAAAATTGGTTAAAATTTCTTTTTAGTTTTAATTTTGACTTAACACTTGAAGAAATGAGTTATTTTTAATTAATTATTGTTTGAAGAACAATTTTTTTAATTTAGTTTAAATAAGAATATCCGGTAAAGTCATAACATTATTTTTAAAAATATTTTAAGTAAAGATTCAGACCTCAAGAAAAAAAATTAAAAATTTGCTAATTCACTGTAAATTACAATATTGTTTTTGAAATAGAATTATAATGAACTAACGTTTTTAAAAAAAAAACATTTTAATGTAGAAAGGCGTCAATTTTAATTATGGTTTTTTTCTTTTCTTTCATAACTAGAAACTTTAAAATTCAGCAATTTACTTAATAGCATGCATATGCTTAATGATAGACTGCATTTTTTGAAGTGAAATAAAATAAGTTGAGAGAAAAAAATTTAGTTATAAAAATGTAAATTTACGAAAAAAATCTAAAAAAATCAAATTTTCATTTATTAACAGTGTTATCAATTTTTTAATTTGTTTTTTAAAAATGTAGAATTTAAATTCATTTAAAATTTTGATTACACAAACGATAACAAAAATTTATTTTCCTTATCAATGTGGAGGCGCACTTTAGTGTATTTCTCATATTTATATAGGCACAAGATTAATTGTCTTAGGTAATTAATTTGAATATTTTGACACTATTAGGTTTATTCTTCTTATTGTTTTGCTCTCTGTTTTCTCTCTTTTTTTTTAATGACGAAATAAAAGATAAGTATACTTAAATGTGTAGAAATGTTTAGTTTAAAAAGAACAATAAGTTTCGAATTTTTAAGTATTTCTTTAGAAATTTTTAAATATTTCTTTCTAATAATTAAAACAGACTTTTTAAAATTTTTTTACTTTAGTTTTTAAAGTTAACTTTATTTTTATAATAAACATTTTTTCTTCAAGGTGTTGGATGATTAGTTTCCTTAAAAAAAAATTCTTTTTTCAGTATTTAGAAAAAATTTAATATTAATCCTGAATTGTGGAAATAAAAAATTTGTCAATGTTGATAAGAAATTTAATTATTATTTATAGATTTAAAATTATTTTTCAAAAAAATTAAATGCTAGTATATTGAATTGCAGAAATTAAAAGTTTGTTAAATACGTAGTACAAAATTTTTACTTTAAAAAATAGTTTTGATAAAGATTTTTGAAAAACATTTTTAAAAAACTTTTTTAATAACTATTTTTAAAAAACTTTTTTAATAACTATTGTTAAAAAATTCTATTTTTTAAATAATTTTTGACTTTAATCATCAAACACCTGCTTGGAATTGAGTGAACCAAGAAGACACGGCACAGCGTCTCTGAGATGCCTTTAGATTTTATCAGTTATTTTTTTGTTTTGTTTAATAAGCGTTGTACTCGAAAAAGTCGGCCATGACATATAAAACTGATGGGGACTAATTAATTTTGGATTAATTGGAGAAGCCTGGCATTTAGTGTGGCATAGGTCTGATGCTGAACTTGACTCTCTCTTGCTCGCAGGTCCAATTCGTTCCGGCAGACTAGCGGTGGTAGGGCATTGCAGGGCTCGGAGGGGGGAGGCTATCGTGGCGCCACTTCAAGCAGCTCCCTTATGGGCAGCTCCAGCATCTCTGCCCACCCCCTCCTGCCCCTCGGCGACCCCGGTATGTACCATGACCACCGACACCAACTACCACACAAATGCTTTATTTATTTCTCTTTATGTCCTTTTCTCCGGTACCTTTTGTTTTATTACTTTGTATATTATAAGTAGTGTAGCATATACTGTATTTCTAGAAAGCTTCTAAATTAGATTTTCAAAGTTATTTTACATTACAATCAATCAATTTCGTTACTATCATTTTGCATTTAAAAAGGCTGTTCTCCGCACTCATCCAAGGATTAAAGATGACTCAATCATCAATAAGATTTTCCATGGGCGAATGCCAAAAATAGTCAAAATGAAAAATCATTGCATTGTAGTACTGGTAGTAATGCTTAATTGACGTGAAATAAGGAGTGAGAGCTTTTAAAAAAGATTGTACATAATAGTCTATTGCACTTGTATTTTTCTTTTATTTCTCTTGCACAATCGTGAGTGAAAAAATAATTCATGTCCTTTGGGCACGAATTATGAATTCGTGAATTTTTCCCCAAAAGTTCAATTTTAAGTTGCTTTATGTTATAGTCCTGTTTTCTTTTCGATTTTTCTTTCTGTTTGGTTTTGTTTTCGCTTTTTACTCACTAGAATCTGTCTTGTATTATTGACTAATTGACAAAATTGAATTTTCCAGCATTGGGAACCCCGGCTCTGTCTCTGTCATGCGGTTCGATGACACTGGATTCTCCGACGACTGTGACGACTGTCTCGATGGGAGGGACGAGTCACCGTCGCGACGACACAGCTACATCCTTTCGGACGCTCACCTCTATCGACGTACATTCACCTGCCAGTCCGAACCAGGCCCCAGCTCAGCGGCAGTTGCATGCTACCAGTCAGCAGCGGATTACAACAGCAGGTCGTATCAGCCCCTCTAACAGCGTATCTTCCCCTGAATTCCCTCCGCCACGGCCTTTGCCCCGCTATCCTTGGCAGCGATCGGTTAGTTGCCGAGAATTGTACGCCTCGAGTTTCGAGGACTCCGGCAAGGCACTCCCAAAAGAGGAGAAATCCTCCGGCGAGTCTGTCTTGACGCCATTCCAATTGCCATCGCAGGGTGAGCTCGACAATCCCGTCACGCGCTATGACGAGAGCAATCGCTCCTACAGTGTTGCCAGCTCAAAATTACCCTCCCTCGAACATGACTCAGTGCCGGATCGTATTTACAGTAGCTCATATCCTGGTACATCGTCAGTGTCAACTGAATCCGGACACGAGGAGTCCGGCCAAGCGGGAGATCTCTCTCACGACGATCTTTCTCATGATTCTTATGAACTATTGGAACGTGAGCACGAATTTGAATATCCCGAATCCTATTCGAGTCCTCACAATGAGGCAATGTCTGATAATAGCGACGAAGGAATCGAACCGGAAATGTTCCAAATGGACTCGGAGACCGATTCATTCGTCAAGCATCGATCGAAAAAATCCACCGATAAAGTATTCAAATCCGTGCTCACTGACATTAAAGCAAAGTCCATCGATCGGTACTCAGCCGTTAGTAAGCCAGACGGTGAATTTGTCATCACCGAGTCTAGAATTCATCGCTCAAACACACAAATAGAACGTAAATTTGAATCTCGTCCCGCGAATTCGATCGAAACTAAACCACCTCTTCCCCATCAGGATTCGAATAAAAAGGATCCTGTGGTCCTTCAGGTGCAGAAGCAAAAAATGACCGTGTTAAACGAATTAAAGAACTTAAAATCAAAGCATAAAATCACTCACGTAGATTCCGAAGTACTGAGAGACGAGGGAATTATGAGACCCAAGTCGCGAATCGATGATAATCTCAGTCCTGTGGAAGGTAAAAAATCCGGTAGGACAACTAGGGCGCGTAGTATTGCGAGTTTAGAGGACTACTCCTCGAGGCAGTATGTCGAAACTGGTAGCTTAGGGCGGGGTAATAAATCTTCGCGAAGACGCGAGGCGGAAGCGAAAGTAGACAAGGTCTTCTCGAAGATACAGGAGAAGGAACGAAAGCGCATTGAGAGGGAAAATTCCAGGGAGGCTAGGAGAAATGAGAAATCCGATTTTAGAGAGCGCAGGGAACGTAGAAGTATCGAACGATTAGATTCGCGTGAAATTTACAGGCGTCGCAGTATGGAACGTAATGATTTACGGGAATTAAGAAGAAGTATCGAAAGACTAGATACCAGGGAACCGAGTTACGAACAATCTGACTTTTATCAAGAGACATTTTACATTGAACGTGAAAGACGTAAAAGTCTCGATAACCTGGATAATGTTTATAAAGACAAGAGTCATCGATATTATGAGCCACGACAGCGACGCGAGAGAAGTATCGAACGTCTCGATTCACGGGAAACACGTCGAAGTCCCGGCAAGAGTCCCAAGAGTCCCAAGAGTCCGAAAAGTCCAAAGAGCCCCAAGAGTCCCTTAGACTATAATCAAAGACACGTTCTTGAACGCAAAGACTCCGGACATCGAACTTCAATCGATTATCTAAAAGATTCCAGGCGCAAGAGTATCGAGCGTCTAGATTCCCGGGATCGACCGACTTTTGATTTTGATCCCGTCGCCATTGAACGTCTAAGTTCCTTAGAGCGCAGTTACGTCGAACAATTTAATATTAAAGAAAAGTTGAACGACAAAAAGTACGAACGAAACAAGAGTCTTGAAAAAGTAGAGCCCAGTGAGCGTAAAAGTTTAGAACGATTCGATTCGAAAGAAAGAAGGAGTTTTGACTACGTCGACGAAAGAGATAATTTTGAAAGACGAAAGAGCATCGAAAAATTAGACTTTAAGGATTCGAGGAGAAACGGAAAAACAGAGAGAGGATTCTCTGAGGAAAAGCCACGGGAAAGGGACGATTGGAGAAGTTTGGAGAAAGCAAGAAAGGATAATGAACGTCGGGAGAAGGAACGACAAGTGAAACTATCAATAGAGTCACGCACAGAAACTGTGATAGGTGTTCCCAATGAAGAAGAAATTATGAAACCAAAAGCAGTGTTTACGGAATATGATCCGAAAATAATCGATGGAGTTGTTGTGGGTTTCGATGATTCTTCATTACCCGGTCACATCCCGGTAGAACGCACAAAGAGTGATCCTAATCCAGCTAGACAGAGAATAGGATCAAATAGCAAGAGGCACATGCTGATGCATCAGAAATCAATAGACTTAACTCCAGCCGATTCTGGCGATGAGGATGCATTTGCCGACGGAGTTTCCACTCAAAAGTCCACTGTCGATATACCCTACACTTTGCACAAACGACACGTTATGAATGGCACTGCATCCGAGGACAAAGCGGAATCCGACAATGGCAAAATACCATGTTTCGATTTATCAAAACTACCACCAATAGACAAGCCCATTACCAAACTATCCCCGGATAAACCAAGAAGTATTTTAGTAAGTCCCGATAAATCAAAGTCAATTTTAAGTCCCACTGATAAATCCCGAACTAATGCGACCACTGGTCCGAAACGATCACCAACCGAACGCAAGACCTTCGTCTATAATTTATCACCCACTGACAAATGTCCCACAAAAACAACAAAAACTCCAACAGTCTGTCGACTTTCCCCAAAGTCCATGTCCTTAGACTATTCCAAATCCGATGCTTCCACAAGCGACAAAACGTGTATTAAATCTTCAAGTCTCGATAAAAAGTCTTCCAAAATATCACCCACCAAAGCATCAGTTACAATTATTTCCATTAAAGAGAAAAAATCACCCAAAGTTTCACCTAAAGTATCGCCAAAAGTCTCACCCAAAGTTTCACCAAAAATATCTCCCAAAGTATCACCGAAACTATCGCCAACCGATCCTCTCGTTACAATTGTTTCGGTCCTCGAAAAGAAACGAATGTCCGACGACAGATCGAGGGATAAAGCTTTTAATTTTGCCGACGTCGTTGGTCTTGAAATCAAACAGGAATTGGGACGAAGGGAGAAGGAGAAGTTGAAAGTACCAGACGATAGTTTAGAGAAGCAGGACAGTATTGAAAAAATCCCCCTGCCTGAAATTCCCACATTGCCTTTAGAATCCGTAACTTTGGTTACACCGACTGAACCTGGTGCCAAAAAACCACCTATACCCGATAAGCCATTATTAAGAAATTTACCCAGTAAACTTTTAATTACTGATCATTCCGAGGACAAGACTGATAGCTTAGTTAAAGGTGAAAAAACTTCACCACTTTCTCCAAAACTCATTGTATCGCCCGAAAAATCGAAAATAATCAGATCAAAGAATTTAGAGAAGCCAACAATTCCTGAAAAAACGAAACGTATATTAGATAGGATAGAGTCGAGATTCACCGAAGCGAATAAAAATTCGGCTACCAAAGTTGCAAGGCCAAAAATCATTGACACTGGTTTTGATGATTTTGTCGATCCAGTAGCGGATCTTCCACTCGACGAAGTACCGATAAAACCAGCTCTAGAATTAGATAGTCTAAAGGTTCCAGAATTTACGCCATTCATGTTAAGGCCTCATGGCGAACCAATGCGTTCCAAATCTCTATCATTGGCAGAGGAGAAAGCACCAATTGACACTCTCCTATCACCTGATCGTGAAAACAAACACTTCATTCAGGACGTATCACCGAAGAAAATTAAGAAGGCTAAATCAGAACCGAAAAAAGACTTTAAGAAGCAATCCAAGTCACTGGAGGGTGACAAACCAACACTCAAGAAAACAGGGTCAAAAGAATCAAGAACTTCTCCAGCCAGCTCAAAAATAGATAAATCTAAATTAAAATTAGGGGAGATGCCTCAGGAAATTATAATAATCGATTCCACTGACGTGGTGCCCGAAGTGAGTATAGTTCAAAAAACAAGATCAAGATCAGTAGGTAGATTATCAGACAGTAGATCTTTATCATCTTCCAAGGATGAGAAGGACGAAATTAAGAAACCAAAAGGAAAATCAGCATCCGTCGATGATGACATGATTAAGAGTCCAGGAAGTTTGAAAAGCGATAAACCGAGACCAAAATCTCTCGGTATTTCAAAGAGTTTGGGTAGTACTGAGCAGAGGGATTCTCTCGATAAAGTATCACCGAAAAGATCAGCGTCCGTCAAGGGCAAATCCGACACTGTTAAAGATGCAATCAAACGTGCGGTTGACAGCAGTCTACGTAAAGAAATCGAAATAGAGTCCACTTTTAATGATATTATACCTCCTCCCCTTGAAGAAAGCCTTGAAACTGAATCAAAATCTGAACCAGAAATTCTTCCAGACGATAAGAAAAGTTCAGAGAAGAAAGATGTAAAGAAATCTCCAATAGCGCAAGAACTTGCGGAATCTCCGGTTGTTCTACGAAAACCCGGACAGAGTCCAATTTTATTCGCCCGAGCTCGATTGGGATTGTCCGAAGGAAGTGGAATCGGAGCATTACAGCGTCAAGGAGCGGCCACGCAATCTCCGACCTCTCAACGAAGAGCGAAGTCACTCGACGCTCCCGTTATTGCTCTTCACAGATTACCACCGATCAATGCCTTTTCAAGTAAGGATGACACTGTCGACATGTCGGAGGAAGTCGAAAAGGATGAAAAAGTTGAGAAACAGGAGGAACCTATTCTAACCGTTGTTAAGCAACCAATACAGGCGGAAGTTTCCCCAAATCATAAATCAGATAGCACTGATCATACAACCGTACCGGAAATTTGCACCGATTCACTGTCTGTCACTGAAACATCAACGCTGTATCTAGAATCGCCATTAACGGAAAACAATGAAATAGCAACATGCCCGGATTTGATACCTTATGAGCAAGATAACCAAATGAATATTTCAAGCAGTACTATTGAGAAAATAGCGTCTGCGTTCCAAGATTTGAAAATTGATTCGTCGACCAAATTTATTGACCAGAGTTCCGTTGAGTCCGGCGCCGAACAAGAAGAGGCAAAGGTAGAAAGTGTTCCTGACGTTGTTTACGTGAAGAAGGTGACAAATCAAATGTCGACAGAAGATAGGAGGTACGATTCGAGTCCGCGAAGTTCGATTGATAAGGAGGATGTACCGAATGTTACGGTTAGTGTTATCGAAGAGGGCTGTGAATTTCCACCTGAACCTTACGATTTCAATCAAGATTCTTCAGTCATGGTTCGATCGCCAATACAAATTTCCATTGAGGAATGTTCTGATGAAGCAAAATCGAGCGATGAAGATCCAGAAGTAATCGATCAAGAAACGTACCAGATTGAAGTTCACGAAAAACGAAGATTAGACTCTGGCGATACTAGTGAAGATACATTGGATGCGATAGACACTCAAGTACAAATGCACGGCGGTGACAGTGACATGAGTTCGCCAGACTATGGAATCGATAAGGTTGACGAGAAGACTCTGGTGGAAGTTGAACTGACACCGGAGTATTTGGAAATGAAAAAGGAGGAAGAGGAGGGTGCTGAAGAGTTGCCTGAAGATGAACCGATTGGTAAGGATTCCCCCGACACGTTGGATCTTCATCGTCTGGGAGTCGATCGAAAACTCAGACTGAGCACCGAACGATCCAGAAGTGAAGATACCAACACCTGGACTCCTGATAGAGAAGATCAGGACTCGAGTTCTTGTTCCATTGCCAGACCACTTGGTATCGGTCAAGTGCAACCCATCATTGACAGAAGGGAAATTGCTCAAATTAGAGAATCACGTAAGGAAGGCTCTGTCGAAGAGGAAAGTAGCAGTAGTTCCCATCCTTATCCTAAACCAGAACTGAGTTCAACTTGGAAACCATTTCCCTTGGAGAGTTCGGGAAGTTCGAGTCTTGAGGAAGGTTGGATGCCACCCGACGATAACCACCATCAGCCCAACTCTGAGGACAGTAATGGTCCGAACGAAGACAGTTACCAAGAGGATCTGATAAATTTTCCAGGTGGCTTCAGCTATCCTGTGGGTCCTGAGATTCTCAACAATTACGGAGCCTTCTCCCTTTCACGAACTCTTTCGCGAATTTCCGAGAGATCCACAACTTCCGAACAAGACAAAAGCGATATGGAAGATTCGTTCAAACCAAGTTCGAGATCGCCTAGTATTGAGGACGAGTCTCTAATATCCAGTGATCATCAACCGTCCTTATCGTCAGACCCGCCTTCCGGCGCGGCTCATCCCTCCGTCTCGGAGGATCGTAGAACCTCCTCTGAACTACCAGACATTCCAATAGACGTTCAGGACGACGACGGAAAGTCACCAAAGACACGAAGAGCCAAACTACAACTACAGAGTTCGGAAGATTGGCCTACACCACCCAGTTCGCCCCTCTTCGAGACTCCGATCGTCAGTCACGTAGAGGCCTTCTACTCGGAAATTAAACCCGAAGAAGCCGTCAAAGTCACAGTGACCGACAGCACCGACACAACCGGAAGAGTCGACCACGACAGCGACTCCAGCGACGAGAACCGAACCCTCCACGAAGATCTCCACTCCGCCTTCCTAGAAGACGGTCAAAGTTCCGCCTCGGCAACGACCGTCGACGGCACCGTCAAAATAGCCGTCAAACCAAAATCCAACTCCTACATAACCGGCTCGTCCCACAGCGAGGACACCTCCATGGGACTCTCCATGTCCGAATGGTCAAGTTCGAACAACACCGTTCGCCAATTCTGCCAGTATTCCGGCACCAAATCCGACGACAATTCCCTAGCCGAATTGGGAGCCTCCATCTCCGACTGGTCCGGCAGCACTTCCATAATTCCCCAACAATTCTACTCGAATTTAACCGAAAAAAGTCAAAGTGACACCACAACATCCGACAAGAGCGTCACCAGCATGCGACCAAACTCCAAGTGCCAACTCGTCGAAAGCCCGCCTCTCCCGGACGAGGACAATCCCATGAGCAGTGGCTCCTACGACAGCAAGGGCAAAATGCTCGTCGACGACGAGGACTCAGCAAAAGACGAATTCGACGAAGCCAGAAAGTTCGTCGAGAGCCAATTCGACGAGCACCGTCGTCGCTTCGAGGAGGACACCGGCGCTCACGCCTTCGTCGACATCTCCCCACCGAAAATCACCTTCGAAAACGAATACGACGAGGCGATTCGCGAAGACTACGACATCCTCCCCGACGTCATCGAGATCTCCAATCTCCCAGGTCCAATTCCCGAGGAGGACGAGGACCAGCTCTACGACAACGTCCCGGCCATGAAATATCCCACCGGCGATCAGATCCGAATGGAGGTCAACCGTGGCGACGAAGATATGCACGAACGCTACGCCGGACTATCCAGCAGATCGAGATCCGGCGAGGACGACTGGTCGTCCCACGAAAATCAAAGGCGCCAAGAGTCCGACCTGCAGAAACGCACCGACAGATTCAGCAGATTTCACTCCGACCCCCAAGATCACAAAACCGGCACCAGATCAACCGAACGACCCGTCGTCGTCCCCACTCGAGCCAAATCGACCCCCTACTACTCCACCACCAGCCTCAGTGGCGAATCGACCACCTCGAGTCCCCCCATGCAGATCCGAGCGCAAATCAGAACGAAAACAATGCCCTACTCGTCGAACCGAAGTCCGCAGAGTGAGGGCGACACCTCGTCGAGTATGGACAGTCCCGGTCACACTCCCGACAGGGGCCAAAGGGCTTTTCGCAGGAAACGACAGCAGAGGCGACAACGCGCCTCCATCGATCTCGAAATCAAGGACGGACAAATTGTATCGAGCACCGATTCCAGTTTCGACGTGGCCAATATCCCACCGCCTTTACTACCGGAGCCGAGTCTAGACATGGAGAACTTTGACGATGACGATGACGACCCTGAATTCTACGATCCTAGAAATGATAAAGATCAAAAGTAGATCAAAAGAATGAAAGAAGAGGAAGAAGAAGATGAAGAAAAATAGTAAATTTTATTGAAAGAAAACGATGCCAATTAAAAAAAAGTGTTTTATTGCTCGAACACAACGAAAACTTACGGAAACTCGGTTACTATATATACTTGTTCCATGAAATATCATCAATTATCATCGAATTTAATTTTTAATCGCAATCGAAAGTCAAAAAATTATTCTAGTTTAATGACAACGATTTTTGTATCCGAGTTGAGTGAGTTTTTTTTTGCATTATTTCGTATTATTATACTTTCTGAAAGTAGAAAATTTGATATGTGAGGAATTGAAGGGAATTTAAAAAAGTGGAATTGAGTTACTGAATTTAGAATCGAGAGCACAATAATAAGCATTAAAGGAAAAAAGCGCTATACTCGTACAAATTGCTCGTCACTCTTATAGGTTTCGCGTCGAATCTGCTTTTTTTGGTATAATAATGACGCAGTGAAATTGGAATTTAACGAACAATAATTAAAAATAATTGGCACATTTTTGACGTCTTTTTCGGGTAAAATAATTTTTTAGAAACGTCGGTTTCGTGGGGTTCTATTGGAAAAGCAAGTGCGGTATGAAATGTACTGGAAAATCTGTATGGGAAATAGTTTTTAATAACTATTAAATTCAAGACAATGCTGTGTCAAAATTGAATTTTTAAAATATCATATTTTGATATTTATTATAATTTCTTTAGGAATTGTATTAAAATACAATTTTTGTATTTAATATTAATTCTATTTCAATAATTTCTTTAGGAATTTTATTAAAATACAATTTTTTTAATTTAATATTAATTCCAATGCAAGAGAATTAAATTTGGTAAATAATATCTATACTTTATTTTGAAGATGATTAAGTTATCGATTCTTAAATTCAATTATTCAAGTTTTAAATAATTTGTTAAATAAAAATGTGCAAATATTTTTTAACAGGAATTGTTATTCTTGAATATTTAATTTACAATCATTTTGACAAATTATTTATAAAAAATAAAACTAGAACCCTTTGAAAAATTAATTATTTTCAAGCATTTTTAATCAAACTTCTTTTCTAAATCAATTACTTTTAATAGTTTCCAAAAAAACTTTTTCGAGAATTCAATTATTTTAGTAAACAATTCGATTTTTCTAAAATGGAAATTGCAAATTCTTACACTAATGACAATTATTTGCGAGGAGTAAGTTTTCAAAACTTGATAAATCCAAATTTTGTCATTTTGAGAAATTTAAAGAAATGACAATTCTCACATAACCATTAAAATTATCTTTAATGTAGAAAAAACGTAATAAATTATTTATTTTTTAATATTTTTCTATTTAAAATGCTATGTTTTGTAATTAAATTCTATTGTAATAGGGAACTTAAAGGTTTTAATAATTTTTTCTAATAAAAAGATAGAAATTAAAAATCATCAAGGTTAGGCCAAAATATTTTTTCAATTGAAAATTTTTTATTAACAAATTTTTTTTCTTAAATTGAACAGTGAAAAATGGATATCTAAAGATTTTAATATTTTAAATATGTCTTTATCTCAATTTTTTTAAAAATGAATTTATCAACTTTTGAAAAATTGCTCCTCATTTATAAAAATATAATAAGTCTTCTATCATTAAATAATAGATTTTTTAATTACATAAAGTTGAAATATTTCTCAAATTTTCAACTAAAAATTTCAAATTAACAAATTAGTGACTTTTTGAAATAAGTATTTAAATTTTACTATTATAATGATTTATCAGAAAAAATTTACTAGACTTTCTTTTTAGTTTAAAACTTTCTGAATTATTTCTAAAAATTATTAGTGCAATTTTTTCTATATTCAATTATTTTTTAAAGTTTTTTACTAAAATTATTTTTCAAATCAAGTATTTAAAATAATTCAACGAAATTTTTTTGATAATTTGGTTATTTAGATAAAAAGAAATAATTGTAACTCTTCATGATTTCTTTTTAACTTTACTGTCATGATTTCTTGAAAATACATTGTTCGTGAATATTAAAAATAATTAAAGTTAAACAAATTTTTTAAAAATTCTTAAAATTATGCTTTAAAAAACAATCTTAACTGACTTTCGAAGTTTAATAGATTTCTTAATTCTATAAAGTTAAAATATTTCCCAATAATTGGAATTTAGAAAAAATTTATTGAAAATAATTGATTTTTTTAATGTTTGTAAAATTATAAAAAATAATTGAGGTTTTAAAAAAAGTTTTTAAAGAATTTTAATAACAAATTTTTTAAATGTAGGAGTTTTATAAAATTTTAATGATAAAACACATTTTTAAACATTTTTATTTCATTATTTTCGTAAGATTATTGGAGCTTAAAAATTTTTATACATAAAATTTTCAATATTAAATGAAAATATAAAAATCAATTTTTTTAAATTATTCTAGTATATCATATTTTAAAAATAATTGAATTTCCTTGAATAATTTTTTGACGATTGAAAAAAACAAATTAATTTTTGAAAGAATTTTAGTTCAAAATTTTGAAAAATAATTGTTTTCTTCAAAATTTTTAATGAAAAACTATTAGTGTACTTATTTTTTTGTTGATTTTTCCTTAATATTCTTGAGAATTCAATTATTTAAAAAATTTGCAATTAATTTTGTTAAAAATTTGATTTTCAAGAATTGTAATGAAATATTCATAAGAGAATCAATTATTTTCAATAAAATTTTACCAAATTTTAATTCTTTAAATAGTCTTTAATTTTCTATTTCGAATGTTCTATTTTCTTAAAACAAATTTGTTCCTTAATCAATTCAAAAGGCTTTTTATAAAAATTTAATTTTACCAGGTAATTTAATTTAGTGACAAACTTTTTGCTTCCAAATTGGTTAAATTTGTTAATAAATAGTAATTTTTAGTAAATTATTAATTAAATTTACTAATTCATAAGCAAAAGTCAGTCTCTAATTCAAATTAGTGAAAATGTTTACTGATTCAAATCTAGAGAGTTCACTAAATTTTTACCATGTGGCATTATTTTTAAAAAATAATTAAGAATTCTCTCGCCTAAATTTGACAGTTCACTTCATATTGTAATTATTTTTTTAAATAGAATAATATTAAATTAATATTTCAAAAAATATTTTATTCACAAAAGACGTTGATTTAATTATGTGACAATAGAGCCTTTATTTAATGAAGAAGAAAACTATTTAAAAAAAAAAAACTATTTCAATTAAAAAAAAAAATTTAACAAATTCTCCAAAAGTACTTTTTTCGAACGCTTATAATAGTTATTTAAAAAGAAGGGGAGAATTTTAAAAGTGAATCCAATTCACTTTTCGCGAGAAGTGGAAAGCCAAAGATATTCAAAGACGTAATGATCAAAATGATCTTATAGATTATGTAGAGAGCAGTCTTTATATAGAAAAGAAAACAAATATTTGTTATAAATTTTCAAGGTATGACCTATTTAAAAATAATTCTATAATGAGATATTATGAGTCACAGAGGAAGCAAATAGATCCCTATAGTAAATCAACGATAATTTTTATCTTGTGTAATTTCATAGTAGAATACCAAAAAAAAAAACAAGACTTGCGCAAAATATTTTATGCCAACAATAATGGCGGTTTAATATTAATAAGAATTAATCTAGGAATTAAAATTAAATTAAAGAAAAAGAGGAGGAGAAAAAATAGGTTCGGAATTTAAAAGAAAAAACAAAAGAAAATGAACTAAAAAAAGTTAAACGTATAAAAGAATATTATTAAACGTTAGGATCAAGGGCCGATGTGATTGTAAAATTTTTCAGTTCACAAGGATGACAATCATCGAAATGTCTAAAAAAAGAAGTGCTAAATTCGTCCTTGAGAGTCGAAACTAGATTTTTCTTTTAGTTTAATATTTTTTTCACGGATTGTTTTTTTTTTTTTTTTTTTGATAAATATTTCCGAAATATTCAGGAAATGATTTTTGTGATTCTAGTTTCGATTCTGTTAGGTATACCCAACAGTTTGAAATTTAAAAAGGAAATGAGAATAAATTTGAGCCGCGATTTAGTTCGACTTAGGAAAAGACAAGAAGTTGCTCAAAATAGACTTTAAGGGGGTGCACACATGTTTAGTTAACGATAAATTTTCGAATAATGAACAAAGTTTGATTAAAAGGGGAATGTAAGTTTATTGTTAATTTTTTTCGTCCTAACGCAATATTTATTTATTATTTATTTGGAATAAAAATTGAATTTATTTTTTTCCGTATTTAATCACTTTTAGAGTGAATTAAAATATTCTTTTTAAAAAAAGTCAAAATTCCGCCTGAAAATTAGAAAAAAAGTAAACATTTTATGTCAACTCTAAATTAATTTAAATAAAAGTTTCGAATAGTGAAAATTCTGTGAAATGAAAAATCTAGTAATTAAAAGTTTTTATTCATCAGAAAAAAGATATATTTGTCTCAGAATTTTTGTGGAAGTTAAATTTTTTGTATTTAAATAAAACTCTTCTTTGGGTTTTAATATTTATTAAATATTTAAAGTAAAAAAAATTAAATTTACATTCTCTTTTTATTATTGTTATTATAAAAAACACGTACCACGAAAGAAAGGAAAAATAGGATTAAAAAATATTAACTGAAAAGCAATTCTAAGATCAAAAAAATGGCTTTTTCGGTTGTATAAGAAAATGAAAATTTCTTTTCTTTAAGGCTTAGAGGATCGATCGATGTTCCCATTAATTTTTCAATTTTTGCACCGTGCCTAGTTTTTATACCAAAAAGAAAATGAAAATTCATCATAAAATTTTTGATAAAACTCAATTTATTTGTAAGAATAATCTTGAATTTCTATAGATTCCGTGTGTATATGAAAAAAAAATAATTATTCATACACTCTATTTGTCGCGAATGTTTCATTTGAAACATTTATAAGAAAAAAAAGTCATAATATAATTAAATCAATCATTAAAAAAAATCATGACTCATTGTGTCTATAGCTAGGAAATTCGATACTTTTTTGTAGGCTAAGCACAATATCAATTAATTTTTAGTATAGTGAGGACATCAATTTATTATATATATAGAAATATTAGGAGAGTAGAATAGTCTGATATTTGTTGTTAGTAGAAGAGAGTTTCTTGAATTTAAATAATCACGATTCATATGTCCTGAAAAATATAGATGTTTCTATTGTAAAAAAAAATTTAAATCATGAGAATAGTATGTATAAAAATGATTTTTAAAAATTCTTTGTTTTAATTTTATTTGTTTATTTTATGGAGAATAATTATAGCTAGCTCGGAACATATCGGTTTTTTTTCAAAATTTTCTTCCTTATTCTAAACGTCTACAATTTTGGGACATTGTTTCGTTTTTTAAGATTAAGAATTAAAATTGAGGGAAGAATATTTTTTCTTCTCTAATATGAGAATTTTAATTCGCGTTAAACGTTATTATATAGATGAGCCAAAGCCTTAAATGTGCGCAAAATATTGAATTCGAATTTGTTTTTGTTAGAAATTTCTAGTCATTTGGAGGAAATGCAATTTTTGAATTAGGTTGAGAAAATTTTGTCGAATTTTCGAATTAAGAATCGAATGTTTTTGGCGTTTTAAAAAAACATTTTTTACATGAAATTCGAAAAAATTGTTTCAAACAAAAAGACGTTATTTTTTCGACTTTTTAAAATTATTTTCAAACAAATCAAATTTTTATCATTTACTTTCAAAACTTTTTTTGACTTTTTTAACTTTTCCTCCGATTATTGCAATAAAATAAAAATAACTAGTCAAATCTTTTGATTTATTTTTATATAATTTTTTAAATTAATTGATTTCATGAAAAATCTTTATAAAAAAATGGCCAGATAAATATTTAATAATAAAAATGAATAGAAATTATATTGAAACATTTTTCTAAATAAAAGTGATTGTCGGAATTTTTTATTGTAATTTTTCAAAAATTTTTTTTCAATATTTTCCATTCTACATTTTTGGAAATTGAAATATTTACAAAAAATAATGATATCAAGAAATAATTATTTTTATTGTAATTTTTTGACAGCAATTCAATAGTCAGAAAATAAAATCGTCCAGAAAATATTTCGACTATTTAGGAATTTTTATTTTCTCAAAAATTAATAGATTTTGTCGAAATCCATTCGTAATTTTGTTAAAAATATTTGTTCGTATTCACAGAAAAATTACCGAATTGAAAAATTGATTTTTACTAGTTTCGAGTAATTTTTTGTTGATAAAAAAAAATTTTCTACAAAATTACGCATGGAATTCAAAATCCAATAATTTTTAAGGGGAGATTCCACTGATTTTTTTTTTGAATACCGAAATTATTTTTTTTTAATTTTTGGTTAGTATGATTATCTAAAAATACGGGAAAAATAGTCTGAAACGATAAGAATAGACTCGCTAGCAGGAGAGTAGGAATAACATCACTTTTCCACCTCGAAAATGCATGTTTTTTCATTAATTACCTAACTGCAATTTGTTTATTTTTAAATTTACATTTTTTCTTTTTGCACCGCTTGAAAGAGTAGTTCTTAAGTAATAAGAAATGTCTACTGTTACGTATCAAAGGTTATGTATATAACTTTAAGTTAAATTTTTGTATATTTGGTCCTTCAAACTTTAAACGCGTTTTTCTCGAAACTACACATTTTCAACTTGTTTACACTCTCATTTTTACAATTTTCAACGAAATAACTTGCAATTTGAACAGCATGCTCCTTGAATGTGTAGTTTTCGTGTAAACTAGGATATTTAAGATCCATTAATATTTATAAAAGTTATTAACAATTTAAGTTGCAAAATTATTGTCGAAAAATTAAAAAGTCTGCCATTTGGTTATTTTTCAATAAATTTTTTTTGTTCTAGTTTACACGATAGCCATAATGGTATAGATTAAGAAAATTTTTGACTTTTTTAGTTTAGATTAATTGTCGCCGAGAAAAAATGTAAACAACTTTTAGAGGGGACCACTTTCGGCAGCCATTTTCTAAGACTCCATTAAAAAAATAAATAAATAAAAAATGGTTTTTATTACTGTAACACAAGTATTTTATTGTAAAAAAAGTTTAACTAAGAAATATTTATTTTACTACCTATAAAAAAATTTTAAAAAAAAACCTTAATTTCTGTGGAATCTCCCCTTAAGAAAAATAAACATTCAAAAATAGTGAAAATATTTTCTGACCATTGAATTTGTAAAAAATGTTTAAATAGTATTTTCTACTAATTTATGAGTAAAATTTATTAATTCAAAAGCGAAAGTTTTTTTCGAATATTCACGAAAAAGTAAATATTTTTACTAATTCAAATTTAGAAAATTCGGAAAAGTATTTCCCTGATCCTAGTTCTGAGATTCGACAAAATTTTCTCTTACGTTTATTTATCAATATTTTTTTCTTTCTAAACAAATTCTAAATATTTACAGAAAATATCTTCATAGAAATAATTCTATTAAAATATTTTCCATAAATATTAATTCGAAAGTGATAGTTTTAATCTGGTTGTAAGAAAAATTTTTTTTTTAAAACTACGATTAATTATCGCTTTTTATTGTTAAGTCCCGTAGTGTTTAAGATACAAAAACTTGGTATATCACAGGTATATATTTATATATGTACGCAAATAAACAAAAGAAAAAAGCAATTATTGAAAGAAAAAGAAAAAAAAGGAACAATTGATTATAAATAATAATTAAAGTGCTGAGTGCCGATTGAAGCTGACGAGTTTATTTAGATCTATAATAATGGGAAAGATGATATATCGTAATTAGATTTGTTTAAAAAAAGAAGAAAAAAATTTTTTGTCTGCTTGCATATAAAAATATTCGAAACTAGGTTGGATGATAAAAAAAAAGAGAATTATGTCTCGCGTCTTTATATACACACATTGAGAATGAATATAAGAAACTTTAGGTTATGCAAAATGTTGAAATACGTAATTTGTCTCGTTGAGAATTTTTTTTTTAGGGTCGGCGGGTCCATTTTTCATATTTTGTAATTTGTGGTTGTCTCGTCCTCTCTTCCTTAATTGCTCTCATTATTTTTGCCAGAAAAACAACCCTATGAAGCATGTGACTGAATCTATTTTGATAAAAGTCCTGTTTCTCCTTTTAATGCGAGTGTTGGCTCAATTTAATTATTTCCATAAGGAATGATTTTGAAAATAAAAAATAGTTATTGAGCTGACACTTTTTTTAATTTTTGGTTTTGATTTTGTTTTTCATATTTAGCATATTATCATAATTTTTTTTTTTTTAATCAAAACTATCACGTAATGTACTTGTGTGCATTCTGCATCGTTTGCAGTACCATCATCCATTTGCACATTTTTATTGCACTTTTCGTTTTTTCCTTATTATTATTATTATTCTTTTCTCATCGACTCTTTCTCATTTTTTCTAAATATATATAAATACATATAAATAATATTTCTGTACAAAAAAAAGTTAATTATTAATTTTTATATTTTATGAAAGAAATAAGAGAGAAAAAACAATGTCCTCGAAGGACAAAAAAAATTTGTCTCAGGGTATGGAGATTTTGTTTTCATTAATAGAATGTGCAAGGAATTTTCATGAAATCAAAGTGGAGAAGAATTTTATTCTTGATTAGAAAATAACAAAAAAAAGAATGAAAAAATAATATGAGTGGGATGTTTCAGAATGATGCGTTCTTAAATTTAATTTATTTTCAAATTTCAAATTGTTCGAAAAAATTAAGAAAATAATTTGTTTCATGAAATGTTCATTATAACTTTTGGATAATTTTTGAAACATTCTGCTAGTTATGAAATGTAGCTGTAAATATGCATTGAAAAACAAATCTCATTTATAAATTCAATATAATTATAATAAATAACGAAAAATGAAAGCGTCAGGGTTTCATTAGTTCACTTAGATAATTATAACTTATAAACGACTGAAGATCTAGTCTTTATTATGAAAACTATATCTTTAATTAATTATTATCAATACTTAGCTCTATATCTAAAGTATCTTTAAAAAAAAAAGAAAACAAATTTTTTTGCGCTTAGGGAACAATGTACTATTTGGTAGATGAGTATTTGTTGAATGAATCGACACAATTACCAGAATTTTTTTTGAATTTTTGACGTATATAATTAGCTTGCTTTGGAAAAATACTGTTTTGTACCATGATCCTCCAAGATTTGCCTTCTAAAAACTTAAAATATCAAACAGTAAATCTCTTATAATATATCTGAAAGTATATTTCTAGATGTTTGCTCAAAAATTTCATTCTTCATAATTAGTTTGTTATTTGTTTTATTCAGGTGATTTTGTGTTATTTTTGGAAAACAGAAAATATAAGAACTCAATATCAGGAGATCCGTGGGATGCGATAAATTGTCAATATTTGAGGAAAATAGTAAAATTAATAGATTCGGACAATTTTTTTAATAGAAAAGTTTGCTTCGATTTAAGTTAACAATAAACAGTTATTTATTTATAATTTTTATTTTTTTAGATCAATTACATTTTGCTATTATTTTGAATTGTACATTGTAAGTTTTGTGTGTTTTGAATTTAATTAAATAACAATAATCGAAAATTTTTCCTTTAAATATTTTAACTTTTATTTTTTAAGTCTTTTAGGGCAAAAAAGACTCTTGTCCTAAAAAGTAAAATTAAAATTTAATTTAAAATAAAATTTTTAAAATTCGTTATATTTTTTTATTTATTCTTTTCGAATAATTAAAACAAAAATGAAATTTCACAAAGTTATTAAAAACGAGAATTATTATAGTTAATATGAATTGATAAATAATTTATTTAGAGAAGAATTCAAGTTAAAAGTTGTACAAAATAATTAAATTTTTCATTAGTGAAAGTAGAAATTTTGGAAAATAATCAAATTTCGAAAAGTTACTTGAATTCTCGATAAATAACGAATTGAAAAATATTAAATTAATTAAAAGATTTTATTTTCTTTATTGAAATTAATTTTATATTTTAAAGAATTTAAAAGAAAAAACACTGAAATGTAAAAAAAAATTTGGAACAAATTTTCAATTAAAAATCATTTCTCCGAATTTATTTGTTTTAATATTTTTCTACATTTTGAATAAAATAATTAACTGAGACATTAAATATTCATTTTAAATTGTTAGAGTTTCGTTTTCCTCAATTTAAAAGGAGAATTTTTGGATAATTCAATTAATAAAATTTCACTGTGATCGGCTCTGAAAAAGGGACTTGAGCAGCAAAAAATTATTGTGTTTATGATAATTTTACCTTAACGAAAACAAAAATAAATGAAATAACAAAATTAAAAGCGAATTTCTAGTCGGGATAAAAATTATCATAAATATATTTTGTGACACGCTTCGAAGAAAGGTTCTTAATAAGAAAATTATTTTGAGGTTATGTTTGCATTATTTTTACCCTAATTTGAAGCTTTTGTGTTTAATTGAAAACTGAAATTAGTTTTTATAAACTATTTTGGGTGACATGAAGAATAAAACATCAATTTTTTATGTTGAAAGTTGATCCTGTTTCTTTATTTTAATACTGAAAGTTACAAATATAACCTCAAATTTTTTTTGCTTCCTAGGCAAGTTTCTTTAGAGCAAGTCACATGTATAATTTTTTACTAATTAATTCCTTTCCGGGCGAGTGACAATTTTGTTCAATTATTAAAAAAAATAGTCATTATTTTCTTTGAATCAATGAAAATTGTTAAAAATTGACGAAATCTTATGAAAATTGAAAGTAATTTATGATAATAATTGATGGAATTTGTCCAAAATTGATGAAATATGATAAAAATTAATCAAAATTGATTAAATCTGATAAAAATGATCAAAATTGATAAAAATTCATTAAATCTGATGAAAATTGATAAAATCTGATGAAAATTGATAAAATCTGATGAAAATTGATAGACATTTATCATAAATGATGAAAATTGTTCAAAATTAATTAAATCTAATGAAAATTGATGAATAGTAATTAAATCATATGAAAATTGATCAAAATTGATTAAATCTGATGAAAATTGATCATAATTCATCAAAAATGATAAAAATTGATAAAATCTGATGAAAATTGATAGACATTTATCATAATTGATAAAAATTGTTCAAAATTAATTAAATCTGATGAAAATTTATTAAAATTAAATAAATCTGATCAAAATTGATGAAATTGAAGAAATTTGATCAAAAGTAATTTAATCTGATAAAATTGATCAATATTGATAGAAATTGATTAAATCTCATGAAAATTGATAAAATCTGATGAAAATTGATAGACATTTATCATAAATGATGAAAATTGTTAAATATTAATTAAATGTAATGAAAATTGATCAACAATAATTTAATCTTATGAATATTGATCAAAATTGATTATTTCTGATGAATATTGATCAAAATTGATTATTTCTGATGAAAATTGATCAAAATTGATCAAAATTGCTGAAAACTGATAAAAATTGATAAAATCGGATGAAAATTCATAGAAATTTATCATAATTGATGAAATCTGTTCAAAATTGATGAAATCTGATGAAAATTGATCAAAAGTAATTAAAATTGATGAAAATTTATCAAAATTAAATAAATCTGATCAAAATTGATGAAATGTGATAAAAATTGATCAGAATTCATCTAAATTGATAAAAACTGATCAAAATTGATGAAAATTGATAAAATCTCATGAAAATTGGTAGAAGTTTATCATAATTGGTAGAATCTGTTCAAAATTGATGATATTTGATCAAAAGTAATTAAATCTGATGGAATTGATAAAAATTTATTAAATTGATGAAAAATGATCAGATTTCCTCAAAATTGATCAGAATTGATCAAAATTAAAGAAATCTGCTAAAAATTTTTAAAAATGATTAGAATTGATGAAAATTGATGAAAAAAGACAAAGTCGATGATTTTGAATATTAATAACAGACAATTGTTGACAATTTATCATCCCACGTGATCTTTAAGGATTCTTACGAAGATGAAGTGCTTGTCGACAGGTGGTGATTACAATCCTTGGACCTTCTCGAATGGGTTTGTGAATTCGCCAGCTTGGCACGTGCCGTATCGGGTCAACCAGGTGCGTAACGTTATGGTTCACGCGACGCCCCGCACCTTGACCAATCGCTTCTTACCAGTTTATCCACGATGAAGCGAAGGGAACTTATGAGAGCCACACACCGATTTTCAAAACAAAAATAAAAACCAAAAAAAAAAAAAACAAACGAAATCTTACTCTCAAGACCAAAAAAAAAAAACTATAACTTTCAAAACTAGCAAGTACTGAACAATTCTATACACAATATTATTGAATCAAGATTTGCTGACTGATTTAGGAAAGCAGTAATTTTCAATGCCAATTTTTACAATATTTTTCAATACTAAAAGCACAACCATTTTTTATTATAAAGCAGTTCTTCTTCCCCACCCACCCCTCGCCCTTTTTTATTAGGATTTCTATCCACTTTCGTTGCTTTGCGATAAAAAAAAAAAAAAAAAAAAATGGAAATCTTAAAAGGTGGGCATATTAACCCAATTAGAATATTGCTAGCGTGGGGTTAATTACCTTTAGAGATTCATTACTTTGTTAAGATAAAAGAAGAGTCGTCAAGTTTCTCTCTTTAGTGTAATTTAGCAAAAAGGGAAGAATGGTAGTTTTTTATCCCTTTTATCTTGTCTCGTGAAACAATGAAAGTTTATCCACTTGATTTTTGAGAAATAAACCCTCCCCCCCCCTAAATTCCACTAGATTCATTTTCCTAGTTGTTTCTATTTAGATGCTTATGATTCGATTTTTCTTTTTCAATGATTTTTTTTATTGAGTTTGTTAATAATCATTCTCAGATAGCATGTAATTTTGCAGCAGGCTAGTAGCAAAAAATTTTATTTTATAATATTAATAGGCTTCTCATCTACTAAAACCGGCTATTTAGAACGTTTTTTACGTCTTGATAACTATTGGAATATTTTTTTATTCTTTCTATTCTTGAGAATTCGCAAAATATCAAATTCGCAATGAAAAGTGAAATAAAAAAGTTATTTTCAAAAATACTGGTGAAATTTTTACAAACGATTCAACACAAAATTTTTCGAAATTCTATTCTGAATATTATTTATTCTATTATTTTTACTATATAAAAAATTAAATTTACTATTTTGCTCAAATTTTTCAAAAGAATTCAATTATTTAGAAGAATTTTAATAAAATTCTTCGCAAAGATTAAAAATTTTTTCATGAAAAAACAATTATTTTAAAAAACTTCTTATAAAACTCTGCGCGACAATTCAATTATTTTCAAAACTGAGAAAGTTTTTCTCAGAAATTCAATTATTTAAAAAAAATTTGACTCATTATTAAAAGAATTCAATTATTTTCCCAAATAATAAAATTTTTGACAAGAATTTAATTGTTGAAAAAAAAATATTGAATAAAATTCTACGCAAGATTAAAATTATTTTCATAAATAAGAAAATTCTTCTCAAGAATTGAATTATTTTTAAAAATCTTAATGAAATTCTTCACAGGAATTCAATTATTTTCCTAAATAATAAATTTTATCACGAGAATTCAATTTTTAAAAAAATTGAATAAAATTCTTCATAAGAATTTAATTATTTTTTTAAGTAATAAATTTTTTCACGAGAATTCAATTTAAAAAAAAATCTTGATAAAATTCTTAATAAGAATTCAATTACTTTCCGAAATAATAATTTTTTTCACGAGAATTCAATTTAAAAAAAAATTGAATAAAATTCTTCATAAGAATTCAATTATTTTCACAAATAATGCAATTTTTAGCGATAATTTAATTATTTAAAAAATTTGAATGTTTGATAAAATAAATAAAAAAATAAAATTCCTCACAAGTACTTAATTATTTTTTTAAATAATAGAATGCTTTATTGGAATTCAATTACTTTTAAAAATTTAAATAAACTTCTTCAGAAGAATTTAATTATTTGAAAAATTCCAGTTAATATTTTAGATAATAATTGAATATATTAAAAACGTTATAGTAAGATTTTTAAAAATAATTAAATTTTATTTTAATTGCTCTAAAACTGTAATAACATTTAAATTTCTACTTTAAAAAAATATTAATTTATTATTTTCTTAAAAATTGATAAAAGTTTTTTAAAAATTTTCGTTAGAAATTTCAAAAACAAAAATTATTGAATTTATAAGGAATCACAGTTGTAATTTTTAGAAATTGCGTAATTTCAAAAATACTTTAGGAGACGCAGTAACCATTTAAAATATTTTAATTCCTGAGGCAAAATAAATAAATGTTTGAATATTTATTTAACGAAATTTATTTTAGTTTTGAATGCAATTTACTTTGGAGGCTAAGAAATAAATTCGCCTTTTGAAGAATTGAAATTGAAATCTTTTCAAGATAGTTTTTACTTTTAAATGATTCAAATAATTTAGAAAATTGTTAAATAATTATTTATCATTATTATTATTATTATTTATTTATAATTATTTATTTATTTTTATAGTCGTAGTTTTGAAGAATTTAAATTAAAAATTTGAAAATTATTGAATTGTGTAAAAATTTGGAAATAAAGTTACTTTCAGTATAAGTGAAAACAAAATTTTTTTATGAAAGTTGGAAAAAAATGAGGAAAATAAAATGCAGTGTCAAATTTTTGTGAATCGTGTCTGAAACGATTTTTTAAAACGTTTTTTTAGTCGTCAAATTTATTTTTTTAATAGTTTACTTTTTTTACTACTTTTTTTGGTCATAAAGCTACTTTTTGCTAATTTTTTTAAAAATAATTATCGAATGTGAAGCCTGTATTAATTATTACCTAATTAAATATTAATAAACTGCAAGATCACGTGCTATCTGAAATTAATTTTCTAACTACACTGAAAAAAATTTATTTGATTCAAATAACCGATTATTTGACTATTATCAAATAAATATTTACTTGAATCAAATAAATTGTATTTGAATCAAATAAATTGTATTTGAATTAAATATTTCAGTATTTGAAGCAAATACTAATTAATTGATTCAAATAAAAATTATTTGATTCAAGTAAATATTTATTTGATAATCAAATAATCGGTTATTTGAATCAAATAAATTTTTTTTTAGTGTAATCATTATTATTTTTCTTTTTCATATTTCATCTCATAAAATATCGAGATCCATAACGTTTCATTTATAAATATATTATCGTAATAAAGAGTAAAATTTTCTTTGATAAAATTCATATATTATATAAATGTTGATAAATGTCGTTAACATATTTTATAACGTTATGGTTCTCTCTGCCATTTTTTCATCACTCTATCCTTAGGATAAACGTAGACGATTAGAATTTTTAGACTTTTTAGAAGTTGTGCTTGTTAATAATCTTTATGATGACTGTTAACTAGTTTTTATACAAAACGTTTCTCGTTGGTAAATCGTTAATAAATTCACAATGTTTATTCAAAGTTTAGAGAGAATTTTTGTTTTTTGAAATTTAATTTAATTCGTTTTTCCTACTCGAATTTTTTTTTTACTCATTTTGAGTAATTTTTACTGTCTCTTTGAAATAAATTATTGTCTACTTAATATAAATTTTTAATATACTTATAATTATAAATTTATAATTATAATAATACTATGATACTAACTTGATGTCTTAAGCCGATTTTTGATCTTTTATCTTACAAATTACAATTAGTGATAATAATTCATTGTTGTACAATTAACATTTTTAAAGGAGTGTGATTTGTATTTTTCAGTCTTTGTCTGTTTTTCTACTTCACAAGATTAAAATTTAATAGCTAACTGTATTTTTCTATCGCTAATGTAATAATAAGTATCACTTCATTCTATATCACTTCATCAATCGTTCACTTGTTCATGTTTTTTTTTAATTCTATTTTCTGATTTAAAAATTTATTTTTACTACGAGATGAAAATTTTTGATGATTAAAATCTCAGGTTTTTTTGGGTAGTTGCTTTCTCTTGCTTGTTTACAGTTTTTTTTGTAAATCCAAACTACGAATTTATTTTTCTCAGTGGCGTAACTGTTCAATCTTTCCTCTCCCTTCCCGTAAGAATTTTTGAATCTTTTCGTAAAATTTTGTAATTTCGTACAATTTTTGATAATTCTGTATAATTCTGTACAATTTTGTATAATTCTGTACAATTTTTTACAATTCTGTACAATTTTGTACAATTCTCTAAATTCAAAAAATTGTTTTTTTTTAATTTTTTATCTACACAAAAAAATCAAAACGTGGGGGAAATAGAAATTGTTTCTTGAAATATATACGTAATATTTTGCATTAAATGAATAATTGAATAAGTTGAAAATAATGGATAATATAGGAAATGGGAAATAAATTGAAATTAACAAATGTGGATAATGGAGTTTTAAGAGAGATAAATGGGCCATTTTCTGATGATGCAAAACTTTAAATTGCAAGAGAGGAAAGTTTAAATTAATGAAAAGTGTGGCCTAGTTACGCTGCTGCTTCCCATTATATATAGAAGTCCCTATACTATCCTGTATTCTGTGGTTATTAAAAAAATTCCCGCATCACATTTAAATGGCTTTACGTGAACCATTACGTAGCGACCCTGACACGATCACGATTATCTGCCACTTGTCACGATGTCTTATATTTATATATATATATTATTATTATTATTATTATTATTATTATTATTGTTCTTATTATACCGTATTCGAGTGTGTCCATTCGATCCAAGACTGGAGCTCAGATACTGTCAAAATCACTACATTTTTAATTGTCCAATATTTTTTTTTAATATATTATATATATTATATGTGTGACGCGATCTAGTCGATTATTGAATCAGTTAAAATTTACTGAAATTTACACTAATTTAAATTAGTTTAAATTAATTTATTAAAATTTACTCAGAAGGAAAAAGGTGTTTGAAACTATAAAATTTTGTTTATTCCTCTTTTTCTTCGTATTTTTTCTTCTTTATCCCCTTAGATTTATGCAATTTTCTTGAATTCGTAAAAATTTACATTTTTCCCCGTTTTCTCTTTATATAAAAAAATGGTAAAAATGTAATTATTAATTTTTGTACACGGAGAGGATATGATATTAAATTTTGTAAAAGTGTTTTATAATTTGGGTTGAAAATGCGAAATTTTGATATAAAAAATCCTAAACTTTAAAAAAATCTTATATAAAATTTAGTACAATTATATAAAATTACAAAATTTTAGTTCAATTTTAGTGTAACT
Source organism: Leptopilina drosophilae (assembly GCA_032873175.1). Lineage (NCBI taxonomy): Eukaryota > Metazoa > Arthropoda > Insecta > Hymenoptera > Figitidae > Leptopilina > Leptopilina drosophilae. The sequence continues at coordinate 76,353,984 of CM065478.1, read as the reverse complement.
TTACTGAATTTCACATAAGATGTTTTTTAAAGTTTAGGATTTTTTATATCAAAATTTCCCTCTGTCGCATTTTTCCCCCAAATTACAAAATACTTTTACAACATTTTATACTTTCTCTCCGTGTATCAAAATAATTCAAGTTTTCCTCGAAAATGCTACAAGTGGCTGTTGAAAATTTTTTTTTTTTTGAGTAAATTTTACTATTTCTGAAGTAAATTTTTCTAATTTTTCTAACGAAGAAAAATTTTAATCGAAAATAATAAAAGTTTATTCTGGAAAAAACAATTTTTATCAATAAATTTGACTATTTTTGGAAGGAAATTTTACCAAGTCCGAAGTAAATTTAACTCATTTTTTACTGCAATTTACTTTCGATATAGTAAATTTAATGGAATTTGAAATCAAAAGAAATGTTGTAATAAAAATTTTTGATTGAAAATTCAAATGAAATTAGAGATTAGAGAAAAAATTATAAAAAAAATTCTCCAAAATGTTAACAATAACGTCTGATTTAAAAAAGCTGTAGTAAAAATTTTGATTAAAATCTTTTTAAAAAATTACAGATCACAAAAAAATATTTAAAAAATGTTTTAAAAAATTTAGCAAAAAAAAGCTGTAATAAAAATTTTGATTAAAAATTCAAAAATGTTGTACACTACAAAATATGATAGAAAAAATTAAAAATATCAATAGAATAAACGTTAACAAAAGAAATATTTTTAGAGTAAATTTTCTTTCTGGTGGAAATTTTACCAAATCTGAAGTAAATTTTACGGATTTTTTCAGGAAAATTTACGTCAAATATTGTAGTTTTCTTCAAAAATCGAAAAAATTTAATTTATTAACAATATAATTTGCAGAAATGTCTACGAAAATTTTTTAAAATATTAAAAATTCTTCTGGAAATGAAAATAGTATTGTCATTAAATTTTACTATCTTTGAAGTAAATTTTATCATGTCAGAAGTAAAGTTTATTCATTTTTTACTGCCTTTTTCTTCGGATGGAGTAAAATTCGCGATATTCTGAAAGAAAATCTGCTTTTTAATATAAATTTTACTTTTGATTGAAAACTTAGAAAAAAATGACAGAAAATGGAAGAAAATATAAAAAAAATGTTGGAGTAATTAACGGAAAAAATTTAACAAAAATATCTGTTTTAAAAAAGTTGTAATTAAGAGAAAAGAGAGGAAACATCTTTAATGTAAATAAAATTGAAACCAACATTTATTTAACATTGACCAAAAAATCAAATTTACATAAAAAAAATAAATAAAAAAATTCAAAGATAATTTTTTTCTGAGTGAAACAATTTTTTTCCAACAAAAAAATCAGTAAATTTTAATTGATTCAGATTTAAAGAGTGAAAAAAGGAGCAAAAATTTCTATGATTCTTTGATCAAATTGATCAAATTAATTATTTGATCTAAAATGTTCATGAAAAATTATTTTAGATCTTATGAAATAAAATCGATATTTTTATCCGCAAAAGGAAAATGTGGTTTTTTTGGAATTTGGAAAAGGAAAAAGAGAAGAAAAATAGAAAAAAAACTATGAGCCAACAATTTTTGCTCCTTGATCCCTTTCTTTCGATCGCTTCTCACAATATATGCTTATGGATAAATTCTATATTTATAAATAAACAAATATATATATAATATATAAATGTAAATGGATTTTCCATTACCCCTTGTTTACTCTATGTCACTTCTCTGTTTTTCTAGGATGTTCGAACCTTCGATAAAAACATTTTCTATAAACGAACAAAAATAAAGTTATTTCTGCCTTCACAAATCGATATATTCTCTCAGAATTATTAAAGTGAAGAGAAATAAAAATCTTTAAATAATTCGTCCTTCACTGACACGTACAGAAACAAAAAAAGAAAATACTTTTAGTAAACTACAATTCTATAAATTAATATTCTAAAAAAATTTTTCCCAAAAAATTGAAAATGTGAATTTAAAATAAAAAAGTTGAAAAAAAGAGAAAAAATTTTCTCTTAATAAAATAAAATAAAATAATATAAAATAAAATTGAAATAAATATTAAAATTAACATCGAAACTTAACTAACTAGATTGGATAAAAATCAAAAATATTTCGAAGAATCGAACATCTGTTGATGAAAATAATTATTTGTATAATCCCAGAGGATTATTTTAAAGCCCACCCCTCCCCCTGTCTCAATGTCCAAATAATAATTATTGTTAATTAATTAATTTTGATGTATAAATCACCGACTATATATATAGAAATCTCACTTGAATCGAAGTATATATTTTCGACGTTCCAGCATGGTTTTCAAGCATGGTCCAAAATTCGTGAATAATAGAAATTTAGAAAATAAATAAATAATATGGAGTTCATAAGACTAATCTCGCTTTCGTTTTTTTTTATAGTTGAGTATCAAGTCTGTATACCCTTTTGATAAATATTCGTATACCACTTTATATAAATATATATATATATTATATATAAAAAAATGGAAAAAAAGAAACAACTCTTTACGTAGTAAATTCCTTTATAAATATATAATAATCTCGTTATATTCGTTATAACTTTTTAAACATTTTTGAAATGAATGAATATGAACTTTTCTAAATTCTTTTTTATTATTTGAGCTTAAAACAATTTTTCTATTATTTTACCATTTTTCTATTATTTAAAAATGTTTAGAATTATACTATATAGTTATTGAAAAATAATTTCAATTTGTCAATTAAAGTTTTATAGACAATATTCTTTTTTATTGTTAAATAAAAATTATTATTTATTATTAATTATTCATTAAATTATCAAATTGAGACAATTTGATATAACCTTAGAAAAATTGTGAATAATTATATTAGTAGGGAGCGTTCATAAAAGATGTCAATGTAGTTTTTTTTTAATTTTCCAAAATTCCTCCTCCCCCCAGCCTTGCCATGGAATTTTACAGAATTTTGCATAAAAAAAATTGTGTCATGATTAAACCCCTCCACCACCCAATTCGTGACATCATTTGTGAACTTTCCTTTATTTTTTAGTTGTTTTATGTTACTATTTAAATTGTTATTTTTATTAAAAATTTTATTTTTCCTGTTTCTATGTTTCTATTTAAATTGTTATTTTTATTTAAAATTTTATTTTTCCTGTTTCTATGTTTTTTATAATTTAAATAAAAATTATTATTTACTTTGATTTTTATTATTAATTTGAAAAGTTGAATGTATAAATATTTTTGGAGTGACAAAATTGGAACGATGTTTCATTTTTGAGAAATTTTGATTTTCCTATTTTGCGAATTTTGAAGGAAAATTTTAAGCAAAATTAGAAAAGTATTGGAAATTATCATGAATAATAATTTGAATAAATGAAAAAAAAAATGAAGCAAAAAATGAAAAATTGAATTTAAAAAATGAAGAATAATCAGGGAGATGGTGTGAATGAATGAAAGTTATATTATACAAAAAATGTTGAGATATAAATGAAAGAAAAAAGTGAAATATATAGGTACCACGACGCTCTTCATTGATTTGTATTCGTGTAATTTTGAAAGAATTATTATTATTATTATTATAATTATTATTATTATTAATACCGTAACTGTTATATCTCTATATCCGTTGCGCGATTTCCCCGATGAGCGTTAACACACGGGGTGACAGGTTAAAGAGAAACTGATATTCCAAAAGTAGGAAGTATATTGTACATTGACTATTGATACATAATAATTAATATATAATAAATTATATACAAAGTCACGCTGAAGAAATTATAATTGATTTCGTTTGTGTTTTAGTTAAAATTTTTACTTATACGTTCGATTTAATTTTTTCGATTCAATCGAATACGACTTAATTATTTCGTTTCAATCGAATTCGATTTAATTTTCCATTTTTCGTTTATAGGAAGAGGAACTAGTGAAATTTCAAAAATTTACTTTAATTAAATTAATTAATCTTTTTATGCAAATAAAGCTCGAAATTTTCGAAAAATTGAAATTTGAACTTTTTTCGAATATGTCAAATATCAATTTGTTCAGATTTGTTATTTGTTAGTGAATATAAAGAAAGTTTGAGAAAAATTAAGTAAATTTCATAGAGGACTTTTTCTCTTTTTTCCTAGAAGTATTAGAGAAAAACGTCTTTCAAAAGTCATCGGCCCCCGAAGAAGTTGAATTTAAAATAATCACAACTTTTATAATTTTCATTCAATAGTAAAATAAAAAAATACGTATTTTCTTATTTTTTACACGAAATCGGAAGAAAATTGTTTGCAACGAAAAGAAATTTTTAATGAAAATTTCACCTGGAATGACCCACGTGTCTTTTGGGAGTTTTTACAAATTTTTCCAACAAAGTCCAATTTTCTCAATTTTTTTTTCAAAATTTTCCAATATTTCGATTTTTCCTCCAAATATTGTCATAAAATGACATTTTTTTCCGGCATCAAGCGCAACTTATTTTGATTTTCATAGTGTGAAAAATAACTAGTCAAAAATCTTTTGAAAATTGACGTTTTATTCATTTTTTAATGTAATTGAATTTTTAAAGTATATAATTAAAAAAAAATTTTTAATAACTAAAATTTCGTCAAATTTTATAATAGGTCGAATTACAATTTTTTAATAAATATCACAAGTATTATAATTTATAAGTAAGAAATTTTTAAATAATTGAAATTTTGTCAAATTTAATTGAAAATAATTGAAATTGAAAATTTTGAGTATTAACATTCGAAGAATTTTAGTAGCGAATTCTGAAAATAACTGAATTCTTGATAAAATTTAATGGAAAATCCTCAAATAAAAAAATTTAATAGTTGAAATTAATAAAAATTAGTTTCGAAAAATATTATTGTTAAATATGTTTTTAAAAAGTACTTCTTGCAAGTTTTTAATTATAATTTTTTTAAAATTCAATCAATTTCAATATTTTTCAATATATATTTACTAAAATTCAATTATCTGCAAAAAATTACTTTAACTTAGTTTTGATAAAATTTAATTTTTTCAGAATTATACAATTTTTAAAGAAAAACTGTAAAATTAAAAAAATTCTAAAAACTATAAGATTATATAATTTTTAATTAAAATTCTTGAAATTGAAATGAAAAAAAATCCTATTTTTTAGAATAGTTGTCAAAGAATTCTTGGAAAATCATAATCATTGTAAAGATTTCGAATGTAAATTCTCCAAAAAATTTTATTGTTTTTTTGAAACATAAACATTTAATAATAAAAATTTTAAAAAAATTGTATTGAGATATTTTTTAAAAATGTATTTCTTACAATTATTTCATTATAAATTTTGAGAAAATTTCAATCATTTTAAAGACTTCGAATTAAAATTCTTTAAAATCGAATTAGATTTTTAAAACAGTCGAAATATTCTTTTAAAAAATTTAATTTCTTTTGAAAAATTGTATTCTAGTATTTTTAAAAAACGAATTTTGATTGGCTTAAATTTTGATGGTGCCATATTAAAAAAATTCAACTTCTTCCCCTTTTTTATTATTTTCCATAGCCGACTATCTCTTAGCATTTTTTAATGATTTTAAACGAATTTTGAAAAATTCTAATCTTTTTCAAAAAATCAAATTTTAAAAAAGGTTTAAAATATATTTTTGGAAATTTTGATAATAAAGAATAGATTCTAAATAATGCAAGAAGAAAGATTGTTGCACCTTGACAAATATCGAAAATTAATTAATATTCAATTATTTTGATTAATATTGAAATATTTTTGAAATATTTTAAATATCGTAATATTAAATATTAATTAAGTAATTAATTATTAATTAATGAATATTAAAATAATATCGATAATTTGAAATTTCACCAATTCCTCTAACATTATTATATAATTAATCAATTTTCCTAATAGAAACATATTCCTTGAATTATTAATAATTATCAATTTTTAATTTATCAATTACATTATAACATTTTTGTTGTTTTTTCCCAGTGCAATTTTTATTTTCTAATGCGCATTTTCTTCGAAAACTTCCTATTAGTCGAACTTCTATTTTATTTTCAAAATACTGATTTTCCCCTGAAATGAGAAATATTTTTGCTTTTTTCTTTAATTCAAATTCTTGGAGTTTTAGTTTTTCGTTTTACTGTAAAATCTTCTTCATTCAGCTCTCGAGCAGTATCCTCGCTTACGTCTGAGTTGTTATCTAATCTCTCGTCCGTTGATTTTTCTTTCTTTTCCATTTCGTATAATTTTTTTATCGCACTCCTGGAATTGTTGATCGACTGGATGACAATAAAATCATGTGTGAGTAATCCCCAACGAATCCTAATTGTTGTGTACAAAAAAAAATTTTTTTTCTCTCCTCTTAACAAAAACTTTATTCTGTACTATGTGCTGTTTTCTTTTCATTTCGAGTCTGGATTTGAAAATATTTTCATTTCTTTTGGAAAATTTGGAAATTTTATTTTTCACTGTTTTCTAAAAAGATGTGATAATTTTTTTTATTGTTAATTTTATGGAAAATTGTCATTTGGAGAATATTTGAATTTGTCTTCTATATTAGTGATTATTAATATTCCGGGTCAATTTCCAGACTCGGTTTTTTTTAATTTTTGGAGTAGGTTCGAGAATTTAGTTTTTCTATTTTCTATTTCAATTTTTTCGTCTTTACTTTTTGGACGATGATATTTCCGAGTAGCAAAAGTCGTATTTAGTGTTACTTAACCATTTTTTTTTTATTTAGTAGCAATTTTATTGTGAGCACGATTGTTAGATTTGAATTAATGATGAGAGAACCGTTCTGTTATTTGCATGCATTAATTTCAATGTGCATTTGAGTAAAAAAAATATTTTTGGTACATATTTTAGGTTGCTTACAATTAGCTAAATTATTTAGAAAATTGAATTTGCATTCTTGAATTAATTATACAAATTTTTCCTTTTGGAAAATTATGATTATTTACATTTGAATTTTTGAAATAAATATTCCCGTTCGAATGAACGAAATTAATTTCCCTTTCAAAGTCGAGTTTTAAAAAATCATTCATCAAATATTAATTTATAAATTTTCAGAAATTAATTTATTTAATTTGTATTTTATTGGTTTTTTTTATTTTCAGTCATCATTCTTATTTTTTATGTTAAAAAAAATATATTTCGTTAATTTGAGCGATCAGTTTTTTAAAAATAAATACTTGAAAAAGTTTATTATTTCCATAAGTGAAAATTGAAAATTTTACTGTACCATTTTGAATTTCTATATCCATTAACTTGACTTTATATTTTGCTAATTTAATTTACCGCTTTTATGAAGCTAATTATATGTGAAATTAGTACTTGAGAAATTAATTAACAGACGATAATAGCACTTTAAGCATGAAGCCCTTCAGCCTGATTCCCATTTATTATTATTATGTCTTAAACGGGTTCTTAAATTTTCTTATTGTTATAATTGTTAATTAACTGAGAGACTCCTTAACTGATAATTTTACTGTTTATAGATTCGAAGACGGAGATGGATGATATTGACGATGTTGGCGATGGTGAATCGCCAAAAAATCAGAATAACAACTTCGTATTCACAAATACTAAATCTCCTGAGAAACGAACTAATGGAGTACCGGAAATCAGTAATAATAGTATGGTCAACACTCCAGATTTGAGTCCATTGAAAACGTTGAAAAATGAAGACGCCGAGGATGCTGAAGTTCGTAAAATTAAGGTACTTTCGAAAATTATTTATGTACAAAAAATGTTGTATAAAAAATGTTGTATAAAAAATGTTGTTTAATATCTTATTTGTCTTTTATGAATTAATCGTTATTTATAATTTATTACTTGAAGTCGATTCAAGGTGTGTAATTATTAATAATTAATGAATACTAATTAACTACAAAACTGTTTGAACTGAAATTAATTTTTTTTATCTTCTTTCCAGAAATGGCCAATTGACAAGGCTTATTTTATTGCCAAGGAGCTTCTCATGACAGAAAGAACATACAAAAAGGATTTAGATGTTATTAATGTGGTAAGAAATTTGTAGTAATAAACAGCATTGTTATTATAGATATTTGTTTATTTTTTTAATTTAATTTTTTTAATTTAATTTTTTTAATTTAATTTTTTCAATTTACTTTTTTGAATTTAATTTTTATTGATTTATTTGTTTAGTGGTTCCGCGAGGAATTGACGAAAGAAACAGACACGGAGGGCGATTCAATGGTGACACTATTGGAATTTCTTGCCGATGCGCATGGTCCTTGTCTTCAGGAGATGGAGGCACGTCTAACACGTTGGGAAAGTAATGCGAGGCATAATATTGGAGATTTTCTCTACAATACTCTATTGAATATCCTTCCACTTTACGATCAATATTTGGAAAATTTGATGCCTGTTCTGGAGAAAATGGAGTACTCAATGAGAACATCCAAGCAATTCGATCAACTGTGCAGAGACTTTGAATCTCAGAAACATTGCTATCTACCATTAAGCTCGTTCCTCTTAAAACCACTCCAGCGATTATTCCATTACAACAGTATTATTGATAGTAGGTTTCGTGATTTATTCATTACAACTACATTTCCGATAATTAGAAGAGTTTATAAGTATTTTAATTTATTTTCAATAATTGACTAAATAGTTGAATAAAATCAACTATTTACTCTATTATCTATTAAAGATATTAAATTATTTTTTACTTATTTTATTTATTTTATTTTATTTGATTTATTTGATTGATTTATTTATTTAATTTTATTAATTTTATTTATTTATTTAATTTTATTAATTTTATTTATTTATTTAATTTTATTTATTATTATCAATTAAGACCATTAAGTCACCATTGTCAAATTGATTTAATTATTCAATTTTTATTCACAGGGTTACTAGATCATTATCCAAAAGATCACACTGATTTCGAAGACTGTTTAGCTGCTAGAGATAGACTCGGCGAAACATTATTGGAGGCTTTCACTATTTTACATCAAGCGGTAATTTTGATTAATTAATTTTTGCAATTTTCCATTAATTAATAAATATGAAGTTAATCTCCCTTTAGCCACTGTAAATATTTTTCTTTTCTTATACGGAAGATTAAATTCTTTATTGCAGGAGAATCTTGTTCAACTCTGCGAATTACAAAGAGATATAAGCGGTTTTGACAATCTAGTCCAGGGGGATCGGAAATTTATTAGACAAGGTTGCTTACAGAAATACAGTCGCAAGGGATTTCAACAATGGATGTTCTTTTTGGTGAGATTCGATTTCTTATTCTCTTCTCTTTTTCTCTCGATTACAGGCTCCGCACTCATTTACAGTAAAAGCTGCAGTTTACTACTTTTTTTTTTGACAATTTGTTACTGTTCGAATTTTTTTTCTTAGATTTTTTACACAAATTTTTACTTTTTTGAAAATTAGGAACATTTTAAATTTACTAATAGTTGAAATAAAAAAAAGCTAAAATTGTATTGTATTAATTATTAATTAATTATTTTCTTAATTCCTCTTAAGGTCATGTTATTCAGTGTAAAGTTTTTCCATAGAAAAGTATATGGGGCACGTGACCACTGAATAACATAACATTAACAATTTAAATTAAATTTTTTATTTTAAAGAATTTTACTTTTTTACTTTCAAAAAATATTTTTAAATATAGTTGTACAATTTTTAAGGATTTTAAATAAAAATTGCGGATGTAATTGAATTTTTAAAAATTTAGAATTGGAGAATTCTCATGTTTTGAGCTGAATTAGAAGAAAAGTCAATATTATTTGTGGAAATCGGGAAACTGTTTGAGAATGAGAATAAAATATTTTACTTTTTATTGATTCCAATTTTTTGTTAATTGACTAGACGGAGTTTTTTAGTCGTAGAATTTGTTTTCGATATCTTCTTTTTTTTACTACTTTGGTATGAAAGTTAATTTTTGCTACTTTTTTAAAATTAGTTATCGAGTGCGAAGCCTGCTATTGAAATTAATTCCCCATTTCTTTTCTAACTACTCATCAGGGAAATTTTCTGTTTTCTAGTTTTCCGACGTACTTCTATACACATCTAGAACACAACAGCCTTCTCAATGTTTTCGAGTACACGGTCAACTTCCCTTAAAAGGAATGTCGATTCAAGAAAGCGATAACAAAACGATAGCAGAGAATGTTTTCGTTATTTTGGGCCAAGGCAATCAGTACGTAATTCCTGTTATTCATATTTTCTTTTTAATAAAAGTCATTTGAAAATTATTCATTATCATTAGAAAAATAGAATTAAAATTATTGGTCGTTTGTTTTTATCGTTATGTTTAGTTACCTCACGGTCGCTGCAAATAATGAGGAAGAGAAGGAACGTTGGCTTGAAGATTTAAATAATACAATTGCAATGGTAAATACAACCGAGACTAAATCTGCCTATTCGAATCTTCAAACATGCAGTAAGTAATTACTTTTATTACCAAAAGAAGCGAAAACATTATTTCTCTTATCGTTTACAATTTCATTTTTTATTATTCAAAAAAAGTATTTGGCTCAGCGGATGAAGTAGGAGATGGAATTGAAATCGATAGAACGAGTTGCGGTGGAGCTAAAGCATCACAAAGAAGTAATACAACCGTTCATGTATGCTGGCATCGAAATACGAGTATCAGTTATAGCGACCAACTGCGAGCGTTTGAGGTATTCTTTATATGAATTTTTTATTATTTTACTCTAAGGAAAATATTTCTCTATTTTGCCTTTTACGAGAGAGGAAGAGAGGAGATATTTAAATGTTTTATTTTCCTTTTTTGCAAAAATTTTTAGAATCAACTCAGTGGATTTCTTTTGAGAAAATTTAAAAACAGCAACGGTTGGCAGAGGCTTTGGGTTGTTTTCACAAACTTTTGTTTATTTTTCTACAAATCGCACAGAGATAATTTTCCACTCGCTTGTCTCCCATTGCTCGGGTACACTGTCACTACTCCATCGGAGAAGGATGCAATCAATAAAGATTTTGTCTTTAAATTGCAATTCAAGAGTCATGTTTATTTCTTTAGAGCTGAAAGTGACTACACTTTTGGAAGGTAAGAATTTAAGTGTACTTTGTGCAAACTAGAGGGAAAAAGTTATTTCTTATAAATATTTTTAGCTTATTAAATGTTTGAAATATTTAAATTGAATTTTTAAATTAAAAATTATTAAATAATTCAATTTTTGGCAAATTTTATTGCAAATGATTAATTTTGTTTATGTATTTCACTAAAAATTTTTGAAGATATAAAATTTCTGTGAATTTTAATTGCAAATTTTTAAAATAATTGAATTCATAAAAAATTTTAATGAAAAATCTACAAATAAACATTTCATGGTGAAAATTAATGAAAATTATCTTAAAACAATATTACATTTTTTTTAAATGTAATTCTTTAAACTTGTTTATTTAATATTTTAATATTTATAATGACTTGACTTTTTCCCACCTTTTTTCAAAAAAATTGAATTTTTTCGACATATTTTCAAGACATGAGACCTTTTGTCTTCTCTTTCAAATATTGTAATAAAATTCCACTTTTTTTGCTACAAACTGCAACTTATTTCGATTTTTATAGTAGAAAATAAAATATTTTCATTCCAATTTGACTTATTTAAAAAAAAAAAATAAGTAATAATTTAATTATCTTAAGATAATTAAATTTTTCGAAATCTGTCATTAAAAAGTTTTTAAATAATTCAATTTTTATCAAATTTTATTAAAAAGTAATTCATTTTTTACATGTTTTTTATTAAACCTTTTGTGAATTTTCATTGTATATTTTGAAAAACATTTAATTTTGGAAAAATTGTAACGAAAAAGCTTTAAATAAAAAAAATCTAATAATAGAAATTTATGAAAATTATTAAAATTTAACTTCAAATTTTTTTATTACAATTTTTTTATATTCAATTGTTTCGAATCTTTTCAATTACCTACAAAATGTTTTTTAAAATAATCTATTTTTTAGAATTCTTAAAATTTTTGAGAAATCAATCAGTTTCAAAATATTGGTTTAAAATTCTTCAAAAGTTGATCGAAATTTATTAACCTTTGAAAATGTCAAAATATTCTTTTATAAAATTCAATTTCATTCAAAAAATTATATTCTCATATTTTTAAAAAAGAAATTTATCAGAATTTTTTGCTTTTATTTTTTAATCTTCCCTCATTTTTAGGAAAAGTAAAATATATTTTTAAAAAATCTACTTTTTTCGATTTTTCCATTATAAAATATTTCAGAAAAATCATGAATTCTTGTATTTGTAATTTTATCGACGTTGAATTTAATAAAAATAACAACTTCCATATTTTTCATCAAATAACAAATTAAAAAATTCCCGTCTTCTTATTTATTAAATAAAAATCAATAATAAAAAAGGCTAATAAATTTTTCAAAGGCTAATAAATTTCGATCAACTTTTGAAGAATTTTAAACCAATATTTTGAAACTGATTGATTTATGATTGATTTTAAACTGATTGATTTTATAATTTTTAATTTATTTCTTTTTTATCACATGAAATTCGAAAATAATATTGTTCCAAACAAAACGAAATTTTCAATGAAAATTTCACCTAGAATCTTGATTTTTTTAGTGTGAAAAGTAATGGTAGCAAAGTTTTTCGAAAATTCCTTTTTTAACAATTCTTTTATAATAAGTAATTCAATTTTTGAAATATGTATAGCTAGAAAAATTTCAAACAATTGAATTTTTGTCAAATTATATTGGAAATAATTCACTTTGTTCATGTACTTCATCAAAATTTGTTTGGTTTCAATATTTTCTATTATTTATTTACGAGAATTCAATTATCTACAAGTTTTTATTTACGTTTCACAAAAGTAATTATTGTTTACATTTCATTTTTATATCTTTTATTGACAAGACTCTCAGTTTTTAAAAAAATTTATTTGAAAAATATGGAGAAAAAGGTAGTTTTATATAAGGTAGTTTTTATAAAAATTGATAATTTTTTTCGACTGGATCAGTTTACAGTTCACTCTTCTCATTTTAACAAACCGAGGATTGATTAAAGAAAAATAATAATTAAAATTTTCAACGTTCATATGAACAAAATGAATTCATTTCTTCTTAAAACTAAATTTTTATTACAATAATTTTATTTAAAAATAAAGAAAAATGTATTATAAAGTTTCTAAATGTGGAATTTAAACTTCAACTTTAATTGCAATTAGTAATTTATAAAAATATTTCATTCAATTGAACGTGCAAAACTTTTGAATCACTGGTAATCGAAGTAAGGCTAAAAAATAAATTTCATCTTTTCAGATGGATGGAAGTAATAAAAAGTGCAACACAGCAGAGTCACATCTTGGCAAACGTGAATAGAAAAGAAGACTACTGAATTGATTTTATTTCTACAATATGTATGCCAAAATTAAATGAACGCAAATGTGATAAATAATTATCACTTTGTGTTCATATATATTTAAATATTAGAATTGTGAATTTTGTTTTTCTTGTGAAAATGATTCACGTTGTTTCTTCATTGTAATTAAAGAAACAGGTGCAAGAGTGATTGAATGAAAGTATGTATTTCGTTTAAGGAATAATTGTAATAGTAAAAAATCAAATTTGCGGCCTTATAATGAACGAATTGAAATGCAACAAGAAGAGACAATTATTGATAGTAATTGATAATAATTTGTGTAACATGTATTTTATAATTTAGTTATCAATCATAGTGTTATCACTTTATATATGAATGATATCGTGTACGTCATTACAGACTGATTTGTATTTGGCTGTATACCCATTATAAAAAGTTCACATAGGTTTTTTTTTTGTTTTTAGAAATTGTAAATAGATTCAAAATCAACAATTATTTAGTATAATAATGCAAAAGTTAGTAAAACGCACTAATGGACCAATTTTTGATATGCATGATAAGTTATGTCTTGAAGAAGACAATAATTTTGTTAGATTTTTAAAAGTTACACATTTGTGGTTTAATATGAAATTTGAATGTGACAATTATTGAATTTTGATGTTTGTTAATTTTTGGAATTTTTGGAAAATTAATAATTCTCTTTTTTCGAAATTTTATTGTTGAGAATATATATCTAATAATCAAGACTGGAAAAAAATTAATATAAGATTTAAAAGAAGAAAAGAAAATGTATTTTTTACTCTTGAGAGGTGTTGATAAATTATTTTTTGTAATTATTCATTTATCTTTTTTTTTTAAAAAAAAGAAGAATTGTGTTGATTTTTGTGAAAAGTCTTTTTTACTTATGAATTAAGTACTTTGTTGTTAAATTGAATGTCTAATTTCATTTTTTTGTCATTTGAAAAATTAATCTATTAACTACTATAATTTGTGAAAACAAAAAATTTGTAACACATTAAATAAAGTACACAACATGAAGAAAAGTGTATTTCTTGAACCCCAGAAATAATTATTTTTTTCGTTAAAATTAATGTTACAAAAAATAATATTTTATTTTTAAATTTTACTTGAAAATTATTAAAAAAAATATATTAGATATTTTTTCGTTTGATTCAAATATTTCAGTTTTTTCTTGCAATACGTACATTCTAATGTAGATAAAACTTCTATTGGTTCGAAGAAACATAATTTTAAAATACTTAAAAAATATACCAAGATAGGAAATAACAATTTTAATCTTTTTACTTGGCATTTTTTTCGAATGTTTAAAAATTTGTTCGATTTTTAAATTTTTATCAAATGTGAAATATTTTTATTTATTTATTTAATATAGATATTTTAAAAAATAAAATTATATATTAACAGTTATTATAGAATATTTTAATGATTGTATATTACAAATTTTTTAAACTTTGAAAATGGAGAAATATTTTCTGATTATTTTTTAGTAAACCTTGAAAAAATACAAGTTTTTTGTTGAATAAATATCTAAATGATAAATAAATCTTCAAGCAAAAATTTCTATGAAATTTTTCCAAGCTGGGGATGAATTTAATTTTTCACATAAAAGTTTATTAAAATCATAAGAGCATAAATTTTCATTTATATTAATTTATTTGAGTAGTGGTATAAATTTATTTTCGAAAAATAATTTTTCTTAAAAATTAAATAAAGCAGTAAAGAAACTTTTAATCTTTATTTCCAATGTACGTCATTTTCCATCCACAATAAAATTTTGTGCCTATCAATATTTCAGAAGCACAATAATATTTGAAAGGCATTTTTAAATAGAAAAAACTGTATTTTTTAAAAATATGTAGAAATTATTTTATTAAAAAAAATTCCTTGATTGAAATAAATAATTAATTTAAATTACTTGTCTATTATTAAATAAATATGTATTTGAATCAAATAAATTGTAATAACATAATTTTTATTGTTAAATGAATTATAAATTAAAACTATGAAAAAATAATTTTTTTTAAAACAAATTTTAATTTGAATTATTTATTTATTATTTACATTATTTGATTATTATTTTTAAAGTCTTCCTAAATTTTTTTATTTAGTTACAGTTTCAAATTTTTTTAACACGTTTAATTAAAAGAAATACTTTTTCCATAAAAAATCTACAAAAATTACTAATTTCAACATGAATTTGTTATAATAAGGAAAATTTTGAATAAATCATCAAAGTTTTTAAACTTGGAAAAATAAATGAAAAAAAATTACTATTAATTATTCTATACAAAAAATTATTTTTATTCAAAAGATCGTCTTAAATTGCAATATATTTTGTAGTTGTAAATATTTTTTTCATTTTAATTTTGATATGGAAGAACTTCAACAAATTTTATTAAAAATTTATTAAAAAGTAAATTATTAGTATTTTTAGTAAAGAAATAATTGTTAATTATTTCTTTGAAAATGAAAAAGTATTTTTTGAATATTTTTAAAGGGTTCTTTCTATCTGTAATTTTTGTAAGAAAAAAATTTAATTTTTCTAATTTAATTTATTCAATTCATAAAAAAAATTGTTATGTACATTAATTTATTTTCGAAAAATAATTTAATTTCTAAATAAATAAAGCAGTAAAAGAAACTTGAGTGAAACTTTTAATCTTCATTTTCAATGCTCGTCATTTTCTATCTACAATACATAAAATTTTGTTACTAAATATTTCGGAACAGCAGTATTAGAAAAATATTTTTAATTTAAAAAAAAGTATAATGTAAATAATTCAAAATAAAACATTCTCAATTATTTAATATAATAATAAAATAATTTCTCTAAAATCGTTATTTTTGTAAAAGTAATGCATATTTTTTCAACTAATTTTAATTTTATTTAAAACTATTTTTGCAGTATTCTTCAAAGTTTATGATTTAATTAAATTTTTCAAACTTTAACGTTAAATTAAATAAATAATTTTACTTTTTACTTTAAATTTAGATTTCATTTATTTTTTATTTAAATTAACAATAGTTAAAAATAATTTCAATAATTAATTTACATAAATTAATTATTGTAATGAATATTAAAATCCGATAGTTTGAAAAATTTCTGATGAATATAAATTTAAAATATTTTCATTATATTTGTTGTTCAACAATGTAAAAAATGAAACGCAGTTATTAATTTCATTTTCAACATTGAAAAAGTAATGATAAAATGTTTATCACTTTTTAATTTTTTTTCTGTTGGATTTTACATTGTACAGCAATTGTTTTTCTCTGCAATAAATATTGTACATTTTTTAAAATCTTTTTCGTGACTGACTTCCGTATAAATACAGCGCGGCTTAAACGATTTTTTTCACCTTTTTTTTGCAGTAATATTTTCGAAAACGTTCTCTGCAATAGTTGCTGACAAAGAAACATGAAAATCACTTTCTATTCAATATGGCTGTTTGTGTGTTTTACACATTTATTACTTTATGGTAAGTGAATTTTACATTTTGTAGAAAAAATTTACTCTAATTTACTTTTTGCAAAAAAAAAAAATTTATTTTAAATTATGTTTGGAAATTTACATTTTGTAAAAATTGATTATAATTTCAATTTTACTTCAAAATAAACTCAAAGTTTTACATCTGAATTTACTTTTTGTAAAATTAGGTATTACTTCGAATTTACTTAAAAATTTATATTTTTTTTAAATTAAAATTTATTGTAACTTTTTTTTTAGAATTTCGGTTTTTAAAAAAAATGTTCTTTGTAAAAAACTAAAAACTTAATTTAAATCTTACTTCAAATTTTACTTTCTGTAGAATATTATGAATAATAATGAAATTACAAACATGGAAAAATGAAGAAAAGAAAATTTTACTATTTTCAAAATAAAACTTATTATTTGCCATCTAAATGTTTGTCGCTTGTGAGAAGTCAATTTTTTTTGTGTCAATTTTGTGTAGTTAAAATTATAATATACTTTGGAAATTTAAAAAGCAATAATTTATTAATTGTTATTTTTTTTAATAAAATGAGTAATAATTATTTTTAAATACAGTAGTACCTGTCGGAATGCAACTCTATTTAAAAAAACCTTTTTTTATTTTCAAAAATGTCCAACAAGAATTATTTTCACTTAGTTCCAGAATATTTTTCAAATATTACAAAATTAAATAAATCGCTTATTTTAATAATTACCTAATTACAAAATTAAATTATAAATCAATTTTTTAAGGCTTGTTTACTGTAATAAATTTTTAAAAATCGAGTTGCATCCGAAAAAAATTCTCCGATTGTAAAAGACAATTTTTCGTATCGATATTCATCTATAAGTAATATTTAACATGATTAAATTTTTTTTTTTATATTTTTCAATGTTAAAATATACTAGATTTTATTTCTACGTTTACAAGGTATAATTTAATTTACAGATTGTGCGCAAGGAGGTTTCCTTGATAGGTTAAATCCTTTGAATCTAATAAAGGGCAATAAAAAAAGTAAGGAGACAGGTATGTGTAACTTAATTTACATCGTTTAAATTTACTGAGGAGAAGTGGAACACAAGTGCCAGAGTGGGGATAATAAGAAAGAGAAGGAAAGATTGTAGTTTCTTTCTCCCTCTCATTGCCCCCACTCTGACTTGTCTCCTCCTACTTTTCACTAAAACGCCTTTCCTATCAGTGAAATATTAAGTGTACAATGTAATAATATTTTTTCCTAATTTTATATTCAAACTAAAACTAGTGACAGGCTATAAAATAATGTATGCACTAAAATAATTTACAAGTAAACAATAAAAAATTAATATTAATTATTTAATAATTAATTAATTTTAATATTATTTTTTAATTAATATTCTAATAAATAAATATGTAAATAGATAAATTCTAGAGCATTTTTCTAGAATAATCTTTAGAATTTTTACATAAATTTTATAGTAAATATTTCATTGAAAAAGAAAGAGATAAGAAATTTAGACACAAAAATAAAGCAATAAAGTAAACTATTTTTCCTCTCTTTTATTATCTCTAATTTTATCCATAACACTATGGGGTCATTTTTTCATAATTGTGACCAAATTTCAAATTTAATTTAAAATTATCTAAAACTTTGACTTAAAAAAAATTCTGAAACCGCTGATTACTTATCAGAAGTTTGTTTTTCAAAATTCAAAAAGGCGGATCTAATATGGCTGAAACTTTTTTCAAAATTTATTGTATTCAGTCAAATCTTGTTACTCAAAGGTTTCTGAGGTCTCTGATAACAAATTAATAGTCTGTTATTCAAATTTAAGTATAATTATACAAAATAATACGACAAAAATAAATAATAAATAGTACATTTTTTATTTATAATCACAGTTATTTTTATTTAATCATATGTCACAGAACATGTAACGAAGAGAACTTATGACGACGGAAAATATCGATGGAGTAAGTTGTCTAAAAAATCTATCGTTAAATTAGAAAAATTAACAATTTTTAACAATTTTCATAGAACCTAACAAAATATTTGATGATGGTCAATATAGATGGAGTAAGTAATCTTAAATAAAAAAAACTATTTATTACACAAGTGAACTAAAATTAAAAACATAGGCAAAAAATTACAGAAAATATGTTTACGACTGTTTTACCTTGCGATTAATGTTAAAGATTTATTTCACCAGAAAATTTCAATATTCATCACTAAAAATCAAAAATCGAATTCTTCCATTGAATTAGATTGAAATGAATTAAAAAATGAAATATCTCAGTAATTTTGAATTGATTGAATAAAAACAAATTAGAGTCACAATAAGTCCAAAACTAAAATCATGTATTATTTTATATACGAATGCAGAATCTAATGAAACGACAGGATCTTGGGGTTTGTTTTTTAAAATTTTTTCTCACAATTTATTTAATACTAATAGTTTATACATAAAACTTCACAGAATTGTTATAATAATTAATCTAACAGTTAATTCTGAGGTAAATACTAATAACGATTTTTAGGTTCGAATCAAGAACCTGATCGGACATCGTGGAACAATTCTTTAGGACTTCACCTACCATGGGGTAAGTGAAAGCACAATTTTTATAATTAGCTTAAAAAAACCAATGACGTACAAACTAACATGTCTTTTTAGGATCGGATCGAGAATCTAATCGGACATCGTGGAACAATTCATTAGGACTTCACCTACCTTGGGGTAAGTAAAAGTATCATTTTTGTGTTAGCTTAAAAAACCATTGACGTACAAGCTAACATGTCTTTTTAGGATCGAATCAAGAATCCAATCAAACATCCTGGAACAATTCTTTAGGACTTCACCTACCTTGGGGTAAGTAAAAGTATCATTTTTGTGTTAGCTTAAAAAACCGTTAACGTAAAAACTAATGTCTTTTTAGGATCGAATCGAGATTCCAATCAAACATCCTGGAACAATTCATTAGGACTTCACCTACCTTGGGGTAGGTGATCACAGAAGTTTCATAATTATTTTAACCATACCTTTTGAGATAAACATTAACGTTTTTTTTTTTGGTTCAAATCAAGAAGCTAATGGTACATCCTGGAACAATTCATTAAGACTTGGCCTACCATGGAGTGAGTAATGATTAAATTATGACGGTTGCTCTAATAAGAACTCTTGATATAAACCCTAACATCTTTTTCTAGATTCGAATCAAGAATCTAATCGGACATTGTGGAACAATTCTTTAGGACTTCACCTGCCATGGGGTAAGTTAAAGCACAATTTTTATAATTAGCTTAAAAAAACCATTGACGTACAAACTAACATGTCTTTTTAGGATCGGATCGAGAATCCAATCAAACATCCTGGAACAATTCATTAGGACTTCACCTACCTTGGGGTAAGTAAAAGTATCATTTTTGTGTTAGCTTAAAAAACCGTTAACGAAAAAATTAACGTCTTCTTAGGATCGAATCAAGAATCCAATCAAACATCCTGGAACAATTCTTTAAGTCTAAACCTACCTTGGGGTAAGTAAAAGTATCATTTTTGTGTTAGCTTAAAAAACGTTAATGTAAAAATTAACGTCTTTTTAGGATCGAATCAAAAATCCAATCAAACATCCTGGACCAATTCTTTAGGACTTAACCTACCTTGGGGTGGGTAAAAGTATAATTTTTGTGTTAGCTTAAAAAACCGTTAACGTAAAAACTAACGTCTTTTTAGGATCGAATCGAGATTCCAATCAAACATCCTGGAACAATTCATTAGGACTTCACCTACCTTGGGGTAAGTGATCACAGAAGTTTCATAATTATTTTAACCATACCTTTTGAGATAAACATTAACGTTTTTTTCTAGGTTCAAATCAAGAAGCTAATGGTACATCCTGGAACAATTCATTAAGACTTGGCCTACCATGGAGTGAGTAATGATTAAATTATGACGGTTGCTCTAATAAGAACTCTTGAGATAAACCCTAACATCTTTTTCTAGATTCGAATCAAGAATCCAATCAAACATCCTGGAACAATTCTTTAAGTCTAAACCTACCTTGGGGTAAGTAAAAGTATCATTTTTGTGTTAGCTTAAAAAACCGTTAACGAAAAAATTAACGTCTTCTTAGGATCGAATCAAGAATCAAATCGGACATTGTGGAATAATTCTTTAGGACTTAAACTACCTTGGGGTAAGTAAAAGTATAATTTTTGTGTCAGCTTAAAAAACCGTTAACGAAAAAATTAACGTCTTCTTAGGATCGAATCAAAAATCCAATCAAACATCCTGGACCAATTCTTTAGGACTTAACCTACCTTGGGGTAAGTAAAAGTATAATTTTTGTGTCAGCTTAAAAAACCGTTAACGTAAAAACTAACGTCTTTTTAGGATCGAATCGAGATTCCAATCAAACATCCTGGAACAATTCATTAGGACTTCACCTACCTTGGGGTAAGTGATCACAGAAGTTTCATAATTATTTTAACCATACCTTTTGAGATAAACATTAACGTTTTTTTTTTTGGTTCAAATCAAGAAGCTAATGGTACATCCTGGAACAATTCATTAAGACTTGGCCTACCATGGAGTGAGTAATGATTAAATTATGACGGTTGCTCTAATAAGAACTCTTGATATAAACCCTAACATCTTTTTCTAGATTCGAATCAAGAATCTAATCGGACATTGTGGAACAATTCTTTAGGACTTCACCTGCCATGGGGTAAGTTAAAGCACAATTTTTATAATTAGCTTAAAAAAACCATTGACGTACAAACTAACATGTCTTTTTAGGATCGGATCGAGAATCCAATCAAACATCCTGGAACAATTCATTAGGACTTCACCTACCTTGGGGTAAGTAAAAGTATCATTTTTGTGTTAGCTTAAAAAACCGTTAACGAAAAAATTAACGTCTTCTTAGGATCGAATCAAGAATCCAATCAAACATCCTGGAACAATTCTTTAAGTCTAAACCTACCTTGGGGTAAGTAAAAGTATCATTTTTGTGTTAGCTTAAAAAACGTTAATGTAAAAATTAACGTCTTTTTAGGATCGAATCAAAAATCCAATCAAACATCCTGGACCAATTCTTTAGGACTTAACCTACCTTGGGGTAAGTAAAAGTATCATTTTTGTGTTAGCTTGAAAATCGTTAACGTAAAAACTAACGTCTTTTAAGGATCGAATCGAGATTCCAATCAAACATCCTGGAACAATTCATTAGGACTTCACCTACCTTGGGGTAAGTGATCACAGAAGTTTCATAATTATTTTAACCATACCTTTTGAGATAAACATTAACGTTTTTTTCTAGGTTCAAATCAAGAAGCTAATGGTACATCCTGGAACAATTCATTAAGACTTGGCCTACCATGGAGTGAGTAATGATTAAATTATGACGGTTGCTCTAATAAGAACTCTTGAGATAAACCCTAACATATTTTTCTAGATTCGAATCAAGAATCAAATCGGACATTGTGGAATAATTCTTTAGGACTTAACCTACCTTGGGGTAAGTAAAAGTATCATTTTTGTGTTAGCTTAAAAAACCGTTATCGTAAAAACTAACGTCTTTTTAGGATCGAATCGAGAATCTAATCGGACATCCTGGAACAATTCATTAGGACTTCACCTACCTTGGGGTAAGTAAAAGTATAATTTTTGTGTCAGCTTAAAAAACCGTTAACGAAAAAATTAACGTCTTCTTAGGATCGAATCAAAAATCCAATCAAACATCCTGGAACAATTCATTAGGACTTCACCTACCATGGCGTAAGTAATCACAGAATTTTCATAATGAATTTAACATGATCCTCTGAGTTAAACCCTTACGTATATTTTTAGGTTCGAATCAAGAATCTAATCCAACATCCTGGAATAATTCATTAAGACTTGGCCTACCTTGGGGTAACTAATCATAGAAATTTCATTGTAAGTGTAACGAGACCGTTTCAGATAAACATTAACGTTGTTTTCTAGGTTCAAATCAAGAATCTAATCGTACATCCGGGAACAATTCTTTAGAAATTGGTCTACCATGGGGTAAGTAATCACAGAATTTTCATAATTAGTTTAACAGGAACCTCTGAGTTGAACCCTTACGTTTATTTTTAGGTTCGAATCAAGAATCTAATCCAACATCCTGGAATAATTCATTAAGACTTGGCCTTCCTTGGGGTCTGTTACTGTTCAATTATGATTATTAGTTTTACAAAAATTGTAAAATCAATTTGTTCTCAATTTGTAGAGGTTAAAATTAACATCTTTTTATAGGTGCGAATCAATCATCTAATTGGACATCGTGGAACAATCCATTAAAAGTAGGCCTACCGTGGGGTGAGTAATCCCAGAATTTTCATAATTAGATCAACAAGACATCTGATATAATCAATTACGTATGTTTTTAGTTGTGAATCAAACATCGAATTGGACATCGTGGAACAATCCAATAAGAGGAGACATATCATGGGGTGAGTAATGGAAAAAGTTTTCTGGTTACATAAACGAGAACATTTAAGATAAACCCTAACGTATTTATTTATGTTGGAATCAAGATTCTAATCGAACATCCTGGAACAATTCATTAAGACTTGGTCATCCTTGGGGTGAGTTATGGTAAAATTATAATTATTAGTTTTACAGAAATTGTTGAGGTTAAAATTAACGTCTTTTTGTAGGTGCGAATGTAGCATCAAATTTGACATCGTGGAACAATCCAATAAGAGTAGACTTACCTTGGGGTTAGTAATCCTAGAATTTCTATAGCTTTTTTGTCAAGAACTCTTTTAAGATAAATCCTAACATCTTCTTAAAGGTTCGAATCAAGCATCAAATTGGACATCGTGGAACAATTCATTAAGATTAGGCCAACCTTGGGGTGAGTAATCACAGAATTTTCATAATTAGTTTATGAAGATCATCTGAGATATACTCTCACGTATATTTTTAGTTGTGAATCAAACATCGAATTGGACATCGTGGAACAGTCCAGTAAGAGTAGGTCTACCATGGGGTGAGTAATGGAAAAAGTTTTCTGGATAGTTTAACGAGAACTTTTAAGATAAACCCTAACGTCCTTTTCTATTTCCGAATCAAGAATCTAATCTCAAAGCGTGGAACAATTCATTAAGAGTAGGGCAACCTTGGGGTGAGTAATCACAGAATTTCCATAATTAGTTAGCAAGACAATCTAAGATAACTGTGACGTATATCTTTAGTTGTGAATCAAACATCAAATTGGACATTGTGGAACAATCCAGTGAGAGCAGGTTTACAATGGGGTGAGTAATCCTATAATTTTTATGGTTACTTTAACGAAAACTCTTGAGATAAATCTTAACGCCTTTTTTTAGGTGCGAATCAAGCATTTAATAGTTCATCGTGGAACAACTCTTTAGGACTTTCGCTTCCTTCGGGTGAGTAGTTGTAGAATTATTTTTAATAGTTTTACACAAATTTTTGAAATACAAACTTTATTTCAAGTTCCAAATGTATCATCATGGAACAATTCATTAAGATTTGGTCGTCCTTGGAGTGAGTAATTGTAAAATTATAATGATTAGAGTTACAGTAATTGTTGAGTTTGGAATTAACGTCTTTGTCTAGGTTCCAATCAAGAATCTAATTGGACATCGTGGAATAATCAAATAAGAGGAGACCTACCATGGGGTAAGTGAACGCAACATTTTTTTATCGAGCATCTACTGATTTATTATGGAACAGTTGATTTGTACCGAATGTTTATTGGCATAAGAGTTTTTAACTTTTTCCTAAAAAATATATAGCCTCTATTATTAATGAAATATTAAACTTCCGTTGTTTTTGTTGACAGTTACTAGTTGAGATATAAGAAAATGTCTTTTTTAGGTTCCAGTCAAATGTATAATGATACGTTAAGAAACAGTTCATTAGGACAAATTATTCCTCGCCGTAGGTTGAATGCAAAATAAATCATCTTAAAATACACTATAGTTCCTTTGAAGAACTTTATACATCTCATTTTTCGATTTTTTCTCTTAAAGATAAAGATATGTAAGATGTACCATCCTACATAGCACAGTAACTTTTATAACAATTTTTTAAAAATTCACGTTAAACATTCTTTGAAGTGTGATATTTATATCTGTATATATATACATATATATAAAATTGTCACTAGAGTTTGCAAGTAAATATACTATGAAGTTTACAAGTAAATCTTTAATAGGTTTTTTGAAAAGTTTTGGTGCTACTGTGTAGGATAGTACCTTAAAATGAGATGTATCCTTTGTAGATTGTGTTTCAAGCTTTTTTGATAAATAGTTCAATACTAATTGTTGTGATATAAAATTTATGTTTTTTATGTTTCAGGTTCCAGGTTACTATCTGAAGAATGGAATAGTTCACCAGGATTAAATTGGACCGGGGGTAAGTATTCAGTTTTAATACTAATATTTCTTTTATTAACAAATGGAACATAAAGTACTGCATTGTTCTAGCTTCCGATCAACAATATAACGCAACACCGTTGGATACTTCACTAAGGTTTGGTTTGGATGAAGAAAATAATTTAAGAGCAGGCAACGATTCATACAATTGGAAACCATTGGGTGAGTTTGGAATTTTTTTACAATATATTATTTTATTTCCTTGAAGTCATTCATGAATTTCTCCTAACTGTATGTATTTCTCTTAGATTCGACTTTGAATGGTACATCAGGCAATGTAACATATCTCCACAGGGTACCTTCTGGTAAATTTACGATTTGCTACTAAGATACTTTTTTAAAGATTTGTACCACTAAAAGCTACAGTTTTCTTTTCTTTTTAAAATTTGTGACACTTTAAAGCAGCTAATATTTAAAATGAAAAAAATAATTCTTTTATCTTGGTCCTCCATTCTTCCTTGTTTACGTGAGTGATATTTTTATTTGTTTTTCTGATAGCAATTTGCGATTATATTTTCTAAATTCCTTTAGTTAAGGACAAGTTTCTGAGAGGTGGAAATACTACAAGCTGGATTACAGAATCGCTTCCGTTGCCTCCTGGTAAAATTAAAAAAATTTTTATGATACTTCAATTATTAATAGTGTTGCATTCGATGATCCACAAGTTATGAACGCTCAAATGAACAAAAGTTTTACCATTGTTGAAATAAAAGTTGAAGAGGAAATACATAACTTCGTTCAATTGAAAGTTTAAAACTTTAGGTGCATTACATTAAATGTTTAGATTTAAATCTATACAATAAACTCATACTCTTTTCTAGAATCTATAGGGCAAAGTAATATAATAAGGATTAAAAGAAAAGACCAGAAACCTTTGAGTAAATTTTATAATTCTTATGTTGATATAACACAATACTGATGTCAATAAAACATTAATATATAGCTAAGTATAAAAATAAAAACAATTTTAATGAAATGTATAATTTTTCTAGATTCACTGAGAGCGGAGAAATTAAGTATCTACCGTCCAACACGCACTAGGATAGTATTGCCATATAGTAAATTTTGACCTTTTTCATTAATTAAATTTATATTGTTATAGTTGAATTATTCCATTTACCTTGATTTTTCAGCTTCAGATAATATGACTGAATCATGGGGAAGCGGAGTCTACTGGAGAAATGACATACCTTGGGGTAAATTTTAACACTTTTTAAAATTAATTTATTAATTGATACAATCTAGAAGTTTTTGTTATTAATAATAAATCATTAACTATATTTTACTTCGCAGGTTTAAGACATCATACGCTTATGACACTTCTTTCAAGTGCAAATTCCATACCCGAAATGATGATTATTCTTAAAACATATGCCAAAAACAATAGTATTGATATTGAAGAACCCAGGAATGGAAACTGTACACAAATTTGTGTCAGTAATCCACGCGTGAAAAGACTAATTCTAGAGACAAACCAAAAGATATTTACAGGCTTTAGAAGATCAAAGAACCTTAGAAAAATTCTTATCTCATATTTCAATGATACCGAACACTTTGAGAATTCTTCATATTCTCTAAACAATCATCTTTTGGAAAAAATATCCAGCGTGTATAAATATTTGTCAATTAATCAGAAATTATATCTCCAAAGTGGTATTCAACGTCTGCTTTTAAAATATAATTTTGATTCTGGAAATAAAAATTACGAAATACTGCAGTTACAGATTGTGAGGTTTATTCAAAGGTACCTTGAAGATAACATCTTGTACGATAATGAAGAATTCAATTCACTTAGCGGCGCTAGTAAACTGAATTATTCATTACTTGAGAGTAAATCGATAGAAATGTTGATGAGAGTTATTGATTCACAAGGACGGATTGTAATGAAAGAAAGTGAATTGAAAGACTACATTCGATTAGTATTGTTTGAAAGTGGTATAAAATGGCCGGAATATATTCACGAAGATTATCTTCTTGAATCTGTGTACCATATAATAATAACTCATAAGGGACAGAGGAATGTCAATCTCTACGAATTGCAGAGTCAAATTATTAAATTTGTCTCTCGATTAAATGAGGAGAAGGAAATTTCCCTTCAAGTGGAACAACCACACATTGATGTGCGTCTTCCTGGAATAGAAACAAATCGGTCGGTATTTATGGAAGAAGATCGTAATCATATTCAATGGCAATTGTCGACACTATCAACTCGTAGTGAACCTACTGTTACACGAGAAAATATTGGAACTGGAACTGAGGAAGTAAAAACATCATCAAGGGTACGTTATACTGAATCGACAAGAATTCAAGAATCAACTAGTCCTGAAACTGGTACTTCTGAAGCTACTACTACTGAAGAAGTCCGTAGGAGTACATTTGGACAAAGAAGTTCAACATCAGTTTGGGAACCAACAGTAACTACAGCATCAACTAGTCCTGAAACTGGTACTTCTGAAGCTACTACTACTGAAGAAGTCCGTAGGAGTACATTTGGACAAAGAAGTTCAACATCAGTTTGGGAACCAACAGTAACTACAGCATCAACTAGTCCTGAAACTGGTACTTCTGAAGCTACTACTACTGAAAAAGTCCGTAGGAGTACATTTGGACAAAGAAGTTCAACATCAGTTTGGGAACCAACAGTAACTACAGCATCAACTAGTCCTGAAACTGGTACTTCTGAAGCTACTACTACTGAAGAAGTCCTTAGGAGTACATTTGGACAAAGAAGTTCAACATCAGTTTGGGAATCAACAGTAATTACAGATACAACTACTCCTGAAATTGGTACCTCTGAAGAAGTCCGTAGGAGCACATTTGGACAAAGGAGTTCAACATCAGTTTGGGAACCAACAGTAACTAAAGCATCAACTAGTCCTCAAATTGGTACCTCAGAAGAAGTCCGTAGGAGTACATTTGGACAAAGGAGTTCAACATCAGTTTGGGAACCAACAGTAACTAAAGCATCAACTAGTCCTGAAATTGGTACCTCTGAAGAAGTCCGTAGGAGTACATTTGGACAAAGGAGTTCAACATCAGTTTGGGAACCAACAGTAACTAAAGCATCAACTAGTCCTGAAATTGGTACCTCTGAAGAAGTCCGTAGGAGTACATTTGGACAAAGGAGTTCAACATCAGTTTGGGAACCAACAGTAACTACAGAAACAACTAGTCCTCAAACTGTTACCTCTGAAGCCACCACCACAGAAGAAGTCCATAGCAGCACATATGGACAAACTAGTACATCACCAGACGTACGTTCCACTGAACGAATTCGAGAATGGACAGGCCATGGTAAATACACAGAAGAAACACCTCTCAATTCAACAGTTCGACCTTGGTCCCGCCAAGATTATGATCATATTATGGGTGGTGAAAACCATACAGAAGAAATTGATACCCATACTCCAAAAGTCAACGAGAGATTAACAGATCTTGAAGAAAAGCCCAAAGTAATATACAGTGAAACGAAACTCCAAGGAAATGAAAAGGAGAATCTCATCTCACATGATGAAGTTTCCGTAAATACCGAATCACCAATAGTTGCAACACCAGCCACGAAAATTCTCCTAGCTCCAAATGTGTCCATACAATCAGTGTCTGTCGAAAAGAATGGCATTGAATTGCCATGGGAGAATTTGACAATCAATCTCGAGAAGATTCTTCAATCACAACTAATGCACGTGACCCAACAGAATTATCTATCTAAAGTCACAATTATCACAAAACAAATCACCAGTCTCTTCCCAGCACTGAAAATAGTATTCCCCGCCAGTGAATTCGAATTAATCATCAAGGACAATATAGCATTGGCAATAACTGATGGCTACTCGACCAATACCCAGAAACTATTGAATTTGATCATTATGGACATCAAGAATAAATACAAACTCACATCGACAGTACAGCTAGATGGCAAAATAGTCAGTAACAAATATACAGAACCGGTGATAGAAATTAGTTGGACCGAAGTGCAAAGGAATTTGAATAAAACATTCGCGACCCTTCATCAGTATTCACAAGTTAATGAAACACAATTATCGGGAAATTTGGTAAATATACTTTTCCAATTTGCTCCCACTATTGACAATCACGTGAGCTATTCATCATTTCAAAATAAGATACTAGTCTACTTGAGTGAATTGAAGAAGCAAGGATATACTGATTTCTCTGATCAGTACGTACAACAGAAAATCGTCGGCTACATGCAAGGACTCATTAAAGTCTATTCGGAAACAATGAAGTACTTGGTGGTGTTCAATATCACTCAATTTGAGAACATTGACGACGTAGCAAACATTGAGAAGGAAATCAGTAAAGAAGTGATAAGCTTAATTTTCGACATTGGTCCGGAAAATATTCGAGCAAACAGTGAACTACTCAAACAGGATATTGTCGATATTCTCGATAATTATGAAATACAGTGTGTTATTGAAGTTTACGATTCTTCAGTGAAAACTTATTCGGATTTAATCTGCCGAGCTGAGAGTCGTAACAGTGTTACAATACCCTACGTTCCTCCTCCATGGGATATAATCTTGAGTTTCCGCTCTTCATCCAGTTCAACTGGTACGCAAAAGGATGCTGCTTTATTACAGAGTCAAATTTACGATCTTGTGTCACATTTCCTTGCCTACAATGATGTAAAATCCAATTTCGAACCATTGAAAGCTGAAATTTTGAAATTAACGGCCAATTCAGGCTACGAGTTTAATGTCATTGTCAGAAATAAATTTGATGGAAAGAGAAAAGTTATTCTACCATTCCCTAGAGCTGCAAGAGCTTCGGGAAGATATTATAAACTTAATAAGGAAATTAGAACTAATGATGTGGCCTCGTTTGCATTCAATACAACGATCACTAATATTCTTGATAATAAATTGTATAATATGGAGCAAATTAAGGCTGGCATTAAATCAATTCTTGAGGAACATATTAAGAATGGAAAAATTGATGTTGAATTAATTAAGAAGGAGATAAGTAATGCTATTTCTTCAGCCTCAGCTGATATGGAAGTTAATGTTACTATTAAAATGAGAGGCAAATTATATCCTTTTACTGTTAAACACCGAGGAAGTGATCTAAACAAGGTGAAATAAATTTTTTTTTTACATCTTTCGCGGAATTTTTATTGTTTACTCAAAACGAAGGTTTAGAGGTTTCAGTAATGCCACATATCAGGGAATTCAGAGAAAACTCAGGGATTTTTATTAAAAGTACTGGAAAAAATTAAAAATTTATGAGAAAGTTATTAGTTATAAATCATTTAATCCTAACAAAACCATCTTTGATGCAAAAAGTTCCGATTTAAATGAAGTATTTTTTTGGAAAAATTTTAATCTTAATTCTGTTCACTGGGAAATAATATATTTGAATCAAACATTAATTATCTTTGTTCTACAGTCAACTAAAAATCATCTTTGAATTAAACATAATTTTGATTCAATACATAATAAATTTGGTTCAATAAAAATAATGTTTAATTCATTTACAAAAAATGTTTAATTCAAATATATTTTTTTGGTTGTCACTTATTTTTAAATCAAAACAATTTTTTTCTCAGTGTAGAAGTTACATTCAATTTTGAAGATTTTAACGAAATGCTTTTGAATTCAGGAATTTTAATAAAATGCATTGCAAAATATCAATTATCTTCACAAAATAACAAGAAACAAAGTTTCAATTTCAATTTTCAAATAATCTAAAAAAAATTGTTGTCAACATTTCAAACTATCTTTATAAATGAATATCAAGATTCTTTCATAAAATTCAGTTATTTTTAGGAATTCTAATAAAATTCATAGCGTAATTTAATGATTTTTATAAATAATAATTTTTTTACAAGAATTAAATTTTAAAAACAACTTTTAATAAAATTCACAACAAAATTTCAATTATTTGCAAAAAATTTGTTTAATTCAACGATTTTGAATATTTGACTATATTTAATAAAATTTCGAATAAGAGTTCAAATATTAAATAAACATTTTGATAAAATTTTACAAAGATATTTAATTATTTTCCAAAAAAATGAAAATTTCCCAGGAATTCAATTATTTAAAATATAATATACATAAATTTTTGTTGAAAAAATCAAATGTTTTATAATTTGACATTAAATTCCTGGCAATAATTCAATTACTTCCATTAATATTAAAATTTCTTAAAGGATTTAATGATTTTCATAAATAGTAAAATTATAATTTAATTATTTTCTAATATAAACAAAGTTTTACAAAAATTCAGTTATTAAAAATAATACAAGAACAAATTTTTTTGAAATTTTTTTTTTTGAAATGAAACTTGGTTATGAAATTTTTCCCAATATATTTAATTATTTTCATGAATAATAAAATTACAGATTTTCAGTTATTTCGAATTCAATTTTAAATACAATTTTAATCGAATTTGTCGAAAAAAGTAATTATTCTTAAAATTTTTTTTGAAATTCATCGAAAGAAATTTGAAAATTTGATGATACATTTTTTATAAGAATTCAATTTCAAGAAACATTTAATTATCCAATAAATTATCCATGTTTTTGTATTTAAATAATTGATTTCTCATAAAAGTATCTAATAATAATTGATTTTAAAATTAATTTCAGTTAAAGTTTTAAATAATAATTGAATTTTTGAAAAGTTACTAATAATTGCAACTTTTAGAACTAATCGAATTTTGTAGAGGGTTTTAAAATAAAATTTTTGAAAATCTTGATTACTATGGAAAAATAATAATGACTAAATAATTATAAAGAAATAAAGTTATTGATGTTTTGGAATAATTTTCCAATTAAAGAAATTTATAAATAAATATAATAGAATATTTTCTTGGGTCAGGAAAAAATTGTGAATTTTGTCAGCAAATTAGGGGAAAAAGCTAAATTTTTATTTCAATCCTAAGGATTTTTTAACTACTTGAAAAATTATTTTGTTTTCTATTATCAATTTTGTTTTGTTATATTGAGAACATATTTTTTAACTTTATCACTAAATGTTTTTAATAAATTCAAAAAAAGAAAATAAGAATTAACAATATTTTTTCTAACCCAAACAGAAAAGGACGAAGTAACGGACGTGTTAACTAACATCGAAAATCGATAGAAAATATTTTTGGAAATCCAGAAAAAATGTAACTGGAAATGCATGAATGAAATAACTGCTTTGAACTTTTTGACATTTTAGTTTTGTTTTTTTTTACTAATTATTTTATACTGGAAAAATTGCTTTCTTCCAGTTATTAATTATTTTCCTATTCTCTATTTTATAAATTCCTAATTATTTATTAAATAAATATGTAAAATAATACTAACAATTTATTAAATAATTAGGTAATAAATAATAATAATAACATTTTATTAAACGTAAAAAGAACATTGCAATGATTTCAAACAATTAGAATTATTAGATTAGAAATTTTGTCCTTAATTTTTTTTTCGAATCTACAAAAAAAAATCTTTCAATTGAACATTTTATATTTTATTTCTCTTTAATAAATAATGTATAAAGAGAAATTGAAATATAATTCGAAAAATCATTGCACATATTTTTCGTTGTATTTGTTGATTTTATAATTACTGTATACTGTCGCACATTTTTTTGATAAAATTAAAATATATTTATGTATTTTATCGCACTTGTATTACTTGAATAAAGGCACCTTTAAAAGAATTTAAATATTTGCTGTTTTAATGAAATGTAATCAAATATACTTTTTTTTGCATTGCATATTAAAAATAGTGTAAAGAGCATGATCTAATGTATGCTCAGCTGCGAGATTAAAGTTCAGTTCTCCTATTTTTGGATACAAGGAATAATTAGTGCAATAAATAGGAAATAACATTGTACTAAAATAATTAATGTATTAAAAAAGTTATTTAAAAAAAAATATTTAAAAAAATATTTAAAAAAATATTTAAAAAAATATTTTAAAAAATATTTAAAAAAATATTTTAAAAAATATTTAAAAAATTATTTAAAAAAAATATTTAAAATATTATTTAATAAAAAATATTAAACAAATTTTTTAAATCGGAAAAATATATTTAAAGAGAATTGAAAGTATAATAAAAAAATGTTTTAAATTAACGAATGTATTTAAAAATTTAAAAGAAATTTAAAATATATTTATAAAGTTAAACAAAAAGTTTTAATGTATTTTAAAAGATGTTTAAAAAAACTGAAAAATTGTATCTATTTAAAAAAAATTTTCAAGTTCATTAATACATTGTTATATGTATAATGCAAATAATTTTTTCTCCCGCAATTAGTATAATTATTATTATCAGTTAACAATAATTGAAAATCAAAAACAAAAAAACATTCAATAGTTATTGTTAATAATAATGGGTTTTGTATTTCTTTTTCCATGCGTAAATGTAAAAAGTGTGAGAAATGTTTGTTAACAAAATTATTTCGAGTCTGAAAGAAATCATTATGACTAAATGTTTAAACTATTTACCATAATGAAAATAATGATGTATACAAAAATATATTTACAAAATTGCAGTGGCTCATCAAAATGTGAAAAATCGAAATTGTTGACATTTTTCTTTCTTTATTATTTAAAATTTATTCTTGTAATAATTTCTTTTTACAAACAATTTTCTTTTCTGTATTTAAAGTAAAGACATGTTTTACGCAATAATTTTTTTTATTATTCGCAAATATCTAGACATTGAAAGTAGCAGACGTATAATTTTAAAGAGAATTGATTTAATTTATAACTAAGTTTTAGAAATTGCGAACAACGAAGGAGAAATATATTAATAATTCATTAACAGATAGTGAGAAATTATATCTTTTAGTATCTTATTATATTTGTTCCAAATTCGATAACATTTTAGTGGGGGTTTCGTTATTTAAAGATAAAAAAAATTCTGACTTTGACACAGTAAAAGAAGGACAATTTTCATCATGAGAGCTTTTACAGTATTCTGTCTCGTCGCCTTTCTCGGCTCTTCATCCTTTGGTAATTAATAATTATCACTATGTTATTTTATAGCAATTGGTAATTTTCGCTTACGTTTGTTTTTTGTACGATAAAAGCAAAATTTGTTTTTTTTATTCATCTATTATAGTAGAAGATACTATTGTAAAAATGAGAACATTTCTCTTTTCATAATAGAAAATTTTTTTTGTTAAACAATTTTTGATGATATTTATACTACAGGACAAGAAGTTGGAAGTTCTTCCAGTTCTTCTAGTTCGTCCAGTTCAAGTTCATCAGATGGGAAGTCTAGAACAGTGACTAAAACTCATACCACTGGAAATGGAAAAGCTGATGCTGATGCTGAAGCTGGCGCTGGTACAGATTCAGGAACAAGTGCCTACGTACCAAGTATGAAAACCTACTCTACTTTTTTCTGATTAATTAACATAACCTTTATTGTAAGTAATTGAAGATCCCAACCAAAGATACGATTATCATTTTTCCAAGATAAAAATCAGCGTTAAATATATCAAAAATTAATAAATTTTAAATTTATTATTATGAATAATTTTGAAGGGACTTTTTTGTAATCTTTATACAAATATAAAAGGCTCAAAAAAATTTTGAATCTCTTTTTAATTTCAAAGGGGAGAATTTTGGGTCTGAAGCAATTACAACCGGTTCTAATCCTCAATTAAAGAAATTTTTAAGAAGTATTTAGTAGCATTTTGATTATAATACAAGTGTACTCGAATTATTCCAATTTGCTAATCAGATTTGAATCTGCTTGAGTTGAACCTTAATAATCCTCTGAAATATACTGAAATTAACAATTTACTGACAATTATTAGTCATACTTTCAATATTAATTATTATTAATATTGAATTGAATAATTAATTATTATATATTATAATATTCTTGAAAAGGAACTAATTCATGGAGGCAACCACCAGCTAACGTAAACTATGGTCACAATCAATTACCAGATGGAGGATTCACCACTTACATTCCAGGTTGTGCGACGCCTGCGAAATGCTATCCACAATATCCTCTTCCCGTACCACAATCTGGTAAATTTTTATTGTTAATCGAAATAAGTTAATCAAGTTGCATAATAAATGTCGCATCCTGGTATCTGTTTGCTGCTTTAAAGAAAACTGTTAAGGAACAACCACTTTTTTTTGCTGTGAATGATAATAGCTGAAATATCTATAAAGGTTCATTTTTCCCTTTGTTTTTAGTAAGAGTACAACAAGTTGAAGGATCTTCGAGTATTTCAAAGTCTTCGAGTGTCGGTAGATCGGATGGACAAACTAGAACATCCACCAAAACACATGTAACCGGAAGTGGAGAAGCTGTTTCTGAAGCTCATGCTAAAGAAGGTGCCTCCTTGGGAGTAAATGGTCAACATCCTCAAAATGGACCTCATCCAGTGTATCAGCATCCAGTCTCTACTGGAGATTATTATCAAATTCCACCTAGAGGGTATGTTCAGTACGTCCCCACTTGTCCGTCTGGAAACTGCTATCAACAACCAGCTTATCCAGTACCACAATCCGGTAATCATTAATTTTTCATGACTATAAGAATACAAATAAAAATAAACCAAAAAATAAAACTGTAGGTAAAAATTAAGATGCAAAATAAATTATAGTTAGCTGTTTGACTACACTTAATTAGTATAACTTGGATAGTTATTGTTAGATATAATACAGCTTCTGCAAAACAACATTTGTAGAATTTATTTTTTCCTCACACTTTTAGTAGGAGTACAGCAAGTTAAAGAATCTTCGAGTAGTTCACAGTCTACGAGTGTCGGTGGATCTAATGGACAAACTAAAACATCCACCAATACACATACAACCGGAAGAGGAGAAGCAGTTTCTGAAGCTCATGCTAAAGAAGGTGCTTCCTTGGGAGTAAATGGTCAACATCCTCAAAATGGACCTCATCCAGTGTATCAACATCCAGTCTCTACTGGGGATTATTATCAGATTCCACCTAGAGGGTATGTTCAGTACGTCCCCACTTGTCCGTCTGGAAACTGCTATCAACAACCAGCTTATCCAGTACCACAATCCGGTAATTATTAATCTTTGATGACCATAATCATAAATTATCACAGCCTATAATAGATAATCATAAACTAAACAAATCTACAGATAAAAAAAAGGTCTAAAATTTGGCTACACTT
This sequence comes from Leptopilina drosophilae, assembly GCA_032873175.1. Taxonomy (NCBI): domain Eukaryota; kingdom Metazoa; phylum Arthropoda; class Insecta; order Hymenoptera; family Figitidae; genus Leptopilina; species Leptopilina drosophilae. The sequence goes on along the minus strand of CM065478.1, from coordinate 76,317,644 downwards.
AATTACTATTACATGGATAGCAGTTATTGTCATATAATACAGCTCTTGCTAAGATCAAAATATCAAACAGCATTTGCAGAATCCAGAATGCTATTTATTTATTTTTTTCTTTTCGTCTTTTTTCAGTGGGAGTACAAGAAGTTGAAGAATCTTCGAGTAGTTCACGGTCTTCGAGTGTCAGTGGATCGGATGGACAAACTAAAACTTCGACCAAAACCCATACGACAGGAAGGGGAGAAGCTGATTCTGAAGCTCATGCCGAAGGAGGCGCTCCTGTGAGAGTAAATGGTCAACATCCGCAAAATGGACCACATCCAGTGTATCAATATCCAGTAAATAATGGAGGTGGTTATTATCAAATTCCAGTTGGAGGCTATGTCAATTATGTTACAAATTGTCCGACTCAAAATTGCTATCAACAACAAGCTTATCCAGTACCACAATATGGTAAATTTCTATTTTTCCGTTTTATTGTTAATTTATTAATCATTTCATCTAGATTGTCATTTGGTTAGGTTAGTTCGTTAATCCCAGTATTGGGAAAAAATCACATTCGTCCAGAAAACGTTGTTCAAACCCTTCATGTCTGTCAAAAATTGTTCTAGAACATTATTTGATGATCGATGTTCTTAAAAACCTTTCGGAATATTTGGCAGACATGAAATGTTCTATAAAGATTTTAAGAACAATTTTTTGGGCTGAAGATAATTTTTATTTAACTCTTTATGTCAGAAAAAAATTGTTCTGGAAGATTATTTAAACATCGATGTTCTTATATTCTATTTGGAACATTATTTATTTGCAGACATGAAATATTCTAGAACGGTTTCAAGAAGAATTTTTTGGAACGAACATAATTGCCCACTGGATTATTATTTCGTTTTATTATTATTATTATTATTGTTTCCTCATATAGAGGAAGTATTATAATTATTATTATGATTATTATTTTGTTTCAATATTACTTTTATAATAATGATACTACAGTAATAATTTTACAACAATATACTTTTACAACAATCATACTACAATACATCTGAACAAAAAAGGGTGCAACTTAGAACTTTGGTGGAATAGTTTTGAGTCTCTCTAGAGTAGCAAAAATGTCAAACTAAAAATTTCGCTAATATTATAAAATTTACTGTTCTAAGTATAAAACTTTTTTTTTCCTTGTCCAAATGTATTAAACATTTATTTTCCTACAGGACAAAGAATCGTTCGGGTACCAGCTCAACCTCAATACTATGCTCAAGCAGGCAGCATACCTTTGTAAGAATTTTATTAAGTTAATAGTTAATTATAATAAGTTATTCGTTTTTTTCTGCAATAAATTTAAAACAAATTGAAATAAAATTATTTCAGATGGAAAATAAATAAAATTGAAAATAAAATATAAAATGAAAATCGTAAACGAGTTAGTTGAAAGTTAATGTTATCAAAATTGTATAAAAAGTTGCAAAAAAAGTTAAAATTGAAATAGAATTATGAAAAGTAGTGAAGTTGATTAAAATAGTTAAGTTAGTTGTGAATTAATTTAAAATTTTTTTTCTGATTTGTCAGCTTGAGTTCTCGACTTCACGACGATGGAAGTGCAAGCCTTCAATCATCCATGAGTTCTCCGAATGCAAAAGGTAGTTTCAGTTCCAGTTCTTCCGTGAGCAATGGTCAAACTAGTGAATTGAAGACAACAGTGGGACTTATTCACTAGAGAAGATTTTTAACTCATTTATTTATGTATTTATATAATATTTTAATATTTATAATACATTATTAATAATATAGTAATATAACAGCGTTAATATAAATATATGTGTGCTATATATAATATTTAATGTAAAAAAAAACAGCGTGAAATTAATAAAATTTAATTATAATTGAATTTTTCATTTCTTTCATTATTATACGTGTACCAATTTTCTCTTTCTTTTGTCATTGGCTCAATTATTGAGAAGAAGATAAATTTAAACTACACCGAGAATAAAAAGATATGTTCGACTCAAAGTTTACTAAACTTTTTTATTTGTTAAAAGTAAATTTTATTTTGAAATAAAGTTTTTTAGGGGTTCAAAGAAATTTTTTCTTGTGTTGAATACAATTTGTTTTAAATTTTTTAATTTTATTTAAAACTCACGTGATTCAAATTCTTTCAAAGTAAGTACAAAATTTTAAAAATTCTGATAAATATATATAACTCTGAGATAATTATTACTTTTTGACTCGTAAAAATAAACAAATTTTATTGGAACCAAATATAACATTTATTTGAGTTGAATCAATGAGTTAGAACACTATATTCGAAATATTTTTAAGTTTCTTATTTTTTTAATTGTTTTCCAATTTGATTTTTTAACTCTGTTACTTTAGTTTATTTAATATTAATACTAATAAGAATGATAATAATAAAAATACTAATAAAAATGATAATAATAAAAATAATAATAAAAATAATAATAATAATGATAAAAATAATAATAATTATAATGATAATAATAAAAATAATAAAAAAAAAATAATAATAAAATAATAAAATAATAATAATAATAATAATAATAATAATAATAATAATAATAGTAATGTAATTATAATAAAAATAAAAATATTAATAATTTAGTTTAATTTAATTTAATTTGAATTTTTCAAAAATCACACTCACAAAATCTTTCTTTTTAATCCCAATATTTGTACGCACAAAAACTTGCAGATTCGAATAAAATATTTTCTTTCTCGTATTCTTGAAAATGTTTCCATCGTTAATTGATGATTACCACCAAATATTGAGATTAAGTGATTAAATTGAGTATAATTGCGTCTGAAAATGCTATTTGCAATTCTAATTACGCGATGCATTCAAAATGAGATATTTTTATTTTCCAAAATGTAAATTTTTTTTTCGTTTCTTATTATTATCCTTGTATAACTGAATTTTACACATATGATGAATGTCAAATATGCTGTTAATTTTCCTGGATTAATTTTTGTGTATAATACTTTTTGTTTGAATCAAGAAACAAAAATTCTCATTTTAAAAATTTGGAATATTATCGGAAAATGTAATTTTAATTATTATTTTTAATTAAAATAGAAAAACGATAATTTCCTTCTATTTTTAAGTTTCAATATATAATTATTACTTATGGAAAAATGAAAATCATATTATTAATTAAGTTATTTTTTATTTAAAAATTTGACATTTTTGAGTTACCAATTTTAACTAATTTTTTAATTAGGAACAAACTTTTGCTTCTAAATTAATAAAAATTTTAATGATAAATTCTAAGGAAATAATTAATCCTTTTTTTGACGGGGTATTTTTAATTTTTAATTATTTTATACGGAAATTATTGTAATATAATGATAAATTACTAATTTTAACTAATTTTTAATTAGTATCACCCACAGCATCGAAACTTTCCTAAAGATTTATTTGAAAAAAATATATTATATATTATATTATATATATATATATATATATATATATATATATATATATATATATATATATATATTATATTATATTATATTATATTATATATATATATATTATTATTATATTATTATATATTTATTTATTTTAAAGATTTAAATGTCTGGATTAAATAAATGTTTAGTGCAAAACTTGACGGAAGATTTAAATTAAATTTTCCTGAAATTTTCGTCGCAAAAGTTGATTGAACATTTCAATAAAAGTTTCCTGAAATTTTCGTCGCAAAAGTTGACTAAACATTTCAATTAAAGTTTCCTGAAATGTTCGTCGCAAAAGTTGACTAAATATTTCAATTAAAACTTCGTGAAATGTTCGTCGTAAAAAGTACATTTTGTCAAGAATAATGTTTTTTTTATGTATTTTATAAGTCTAGTACTATTTCCAAAATAAAAAAGCAATTAAATGTTCCAAACTTTTCAAATAAATCTTTAGGAAATCTTTAGGAAAGTTTTCGTTGCTGTGGGGGATACTAATTAAAAATTGGTTAAAATTAATAATTATAATGATTTTAATTAATTCCTCACAATTTGTCATTTAAATTTTTACAAATTTAGAAAAAAATTTTTTTTGATAATTAAAAAATTAGTTAAAATTAGTAACTCAAAAATGAAAAATTTTTAAATAAAAAATAACTTAATTAATAACTTGATTTTCATTTTTCCCTAAATAATTCAGCTCCTGCGGGCAACATTTCACGAAACTTTAATTTTAAAAGTTCATTCAACTTTCGCGACGAAGATTTTACGATACTTTAATTGAAATGTTTAATCAATTTTCACGACGAACATTTCAGGAAGTTTTAATTGAAATGTTTAGTCAACTTTTGCGACGAAAATTTCAGGAAACTTTAATTAAAATGTTTAGTCAACTTTTGTGACGAAAATTTTAGGAAACTTTAATTGAAATGTTCAATCAACTTTCTCTATAATTTCACTAAAATAAAAAAATATCAGTTTGTCGAAATTAAAATAAAAAAATCAATAAAAATGTAAAAATCGAATTGAAAGTCTGAGTCAAAATCGAATATTAATTGAAAGTCAAATGCTAATGTCAAAGTCAAAATATGGAATCGAAATTCATGTTAAGGACAAAAAATCAAAGTCAAAGTTGAATTTTCATATGTCCATTAATTTTAAAATTTCTAAAAAAAAACTTGAAATATAAACTAATTTACAGTTCGGATGATATAGTGAATTTTTTTATTATAAATAACATTTTCTTCAGTGTTAACTTAAAAGTATCAAATTGTAACGAATTGACACCAAAAATGCCGATCAAACCAAAAATTGATCCGAATTTTCGACATCAATTTGATCCACTTTAGTGTCAATTTTATACTGTCAAGAAAATATAATCTGTGTTCAATATATTTTCTTTCTTCAATACACTATGAAAAAATTAATGACTACAAGTTAAGAGGAAAAGTTTTCAATTTAAACACTTATTTAAAAATTTAGGTGAAACGAAAGACATTAAAATGTAAACCATGTTTTTAAAAAAATGAATCACTTTTAGGTATATAACAAAAGTCAATCGCTTCAATGAATATTGTTGCATATATCTTGACGCTCTTGCAAACTGTGTAAGCAGGTGGTTTGGTTTATTGACGAAATGGAAAATAATGATTATCCTGATTCTATAAGAGCAAAGAACACATGCGTTTTATTAAAAAAAAAAATTATGAATTATTAATTTCGTTTATTTTCATTATTACGAAATTACGAAAATTATTAAAAAAGAAAGAAATTCAATCTTCTTTAAAGCTTTCGTTTTAACATAAAAAATTTAATTTAAGTGGGAAAATTGAGGTATAAAAGATGTGGTAAAATTTCTAGAAGGCACAGAACAACAAAAATGAACAGATTTAGAGTACTTTGCTTTTCGGCAATTTTGCTGACGGCTCTCGTTGTTGGTAAGAGAATCATTATTGTTATTATTAATATTCTAATATTTTTAGTCATCATCCTCTTCTTCATTTATTCTTTTTACATTTCATTTATTTTTCATTTTTGCTTTATTATTATTATTATTATTATTTTCTTTTATTATTTTTTATTATTATTATAATTATTTTATTTTTCGTACTATTTTTTATTACTATTCCAAGTTTTAGTATTTTGTTCTTAATTTTTTATTTATTTCTACTATTATTCGTGACGCGCTCCCAAGGAAAGTATCTAAGAAGCAAACGAATTATAGGTTAGGTTCGTGTTAGATTTATCTTGATTGAAAATTTATTTTTAATTATTTGAATTTGAAACAAAATTGACATTGAATATTTTTTTCAAGTCTTCGGACTTGAAGATCAATAATTTTAAACTAATAGTTGATTTTCTTTCTGTACTTTTACTCAAAAAAAAAAAATAATAAAAAAATAAAAAACGTAACCTCAAATTTTTTGCTTCTTAAATACTTTTCTTCGAAGCATGACACATTTTTATTATTATCATTATCATTATTATTTCTTTATTTTCTAATACTATTGAAAGAAATTGACATCAGTAATGAATGATAACTTTTCACCATTTTTGGTCGCCATGTTGGTTCCACCATTATGAATTTTGAAAATCTGACATCAGATTCGTAGTCAGCGACTTTAAGAACCCCTGAGTAACAGATTTCTAATGAATTTGATCAACTTTCAAAATTTTTGGTCGCCATATTGGTTCCGCCATTTTAAATTATGAAAATCTGGAATCAAATTCATTCCTACGGCAAATCCCAAATCTAGTTTTTTTTATTTATGAAAGACTTGAACTTTGACTGCTTTATTAACTTTGCATAAAATTTCCTTTTTAACCCTTCCAATAATAAATTGAATTTTCGAAAAATTATAACTGATTGCAGAAATTCATTTATTTTCTAATAAGTAATAAAATTCTTTGCAGAAATTCAATTACGTTCAAGAATTTTTTAATATTCTGGTCAAAATTTGAATTATTTTGAAAAATTTCCTTAATTTTATGTGAAATCTATTTATTTACAAAATTTTTATAAATTTCTTATCGCAATAGGTTAATTATTTTCATAAATAATAAAATTCCTTTTAGGAATTCAATTATTTTTGTAAATAAAACTCATCGCAGAGTTTTAATTATTTTTAATACCATTTTAATCGAATTCATTGAAAAATATAATTGTTCTTAAACATTTTATGAAAAATCGTTGAAAGAAATTAATTATTTGAAAATGTTTTGATAAAATTCTTTATGAGAATTCAATTATAAGAATTGCAATTAGCCAGCAAATTATTTATTTCTGCAATTAAATTATTGAATCCTCTAATAAAAACTTCTTTAAAAATGAAATTCAATTAAACTTTTACATAATAATGAATATTAAAAGCATTATAGTATGAATTTTAAGAAATAATTAAATTTTAAAAAGGTTTTAAATCAAATTCTTGGAAAATTTGTATTTTTCATTCTCATATGTCTAACAATTCTGTAGAATTAATTATTTGCAAAAAGTTCAATTGATTTTTTTTCTGAAATTATTTAAAGTGTTTATTTTTTAATGTACATATTCAATTGAAGAATTTCTGAATAATTTAAATTTCGTAAAATTGACTTGTAAGCAAATGGATTTTAATATATTCGCAAGGAACTCTTTTCAAAAATTATTAAAAATATGTGATTCTTGTAGAAAAATAATAATGATTAATAATAATAATAATAATAAAAATAATAATAATAATAATAATAATATTAATAATTAATGTCAGTTACCTATATTTCGGAAACTATACACATTTTACTCGCCAGTGTCCAATTGTAATCGCTACGTACAAGACGTTTGTTTGCGATGTTTTTGAATTTTGTTTAATTTTCGGTAAAAAATTGTTTAAAAATAAGTTCATATTTAATATTATTTTTTAAGAATGTATTTTAATTTTTATTATTTTTTTCTTTTGTTAAATAAATTTTAGTTTCTGAAGAGGGCAGCCGCGCTGTCGAAACGTTAAACAACTATTGTTGTTTTTTATTTATTATTCCTGACTCGGAATTGATCGTTGAATTCAATGTTTAATAATATTAATAATGATTAATAATAATAATAAAAGTAATAATATTAATAATAATATAATATTAATATAATAATGATTAAATATTTATTAAGAAAAAAAGTTATTCATGTTTTTAAATAATTTTACAATTAAAGAAATTCGTAAATAAATGTAATAGAACATTTTTTTTGGTGAATCTAATCATTTTTAGAATGAGTTAGAATATTCTTTAAGGTCGGGGAAGAAGTCAAAATGTTGTCAAGCAATTATGTTTTTCATATTAAAAAAAATATTTTCCACGATTAAAATTTATTAATTATCTAAAATGTTTGTTACAAAATGCTACTTTTTTTTTAGTAACAAAGGAAATAATGAAGAATACATAATAACATTAATAATTTTTTTAGATTAATAAAAATATTTTTGAATCATTTGAATATGACAGAATACGACGATTATTATACTTAATTAATTTTTATTTGACTTGGTGGAGGTCCTGAACAGACGTCATTGACTTCGAAAGGGTTAAAAATACTTAGAGGGAGGGGGGAGGGAGATACTTAAATTTTTACGCCACACTGAAAAAAAATTTATTTGATTCAAATAACCGATTATTTGTCTATAATCAAATAAATATTTACTTGAATCAAATCATTTTTATTTGAATCAATTAATTAGTATTTGCTTCAAATACTGAAATATTTGATTCGAATACAATTTATTTGATTCAAATACTAATTAATTGATTCAAATAAAAATTATTTGATTCAAGTAAATATTTATTTGATTCAAGTAAATATTTATTTGATTCAAGTAAATATTTATTTGATTATAGACAAATAATCGGTTATTTGAATCAAATAAATTTTTTTTCAGAGCAAGTAATACAAATGGATCTTAATTCTCATGTTACAGGTGATGCCGCTCATATCAGAGAAAAGAGAACCCTTCATCACAAAAAGAAGCATGGATCGGTGAAAGTTTCCACAGATGGCAGTGGATTGGGCCAAACTGATGTCAACATTAATTCCCAATTAGGCGGAAGTGGTGCTGTCAACGCCAATCAAAATACTGCAGCCTCGGCTGGTCTCGGTGTAAACGGTGGTGTCAACAGTAATTTGGGTCTTTTCGGATCTGTTGGCGGTCTCTTTGATGCCGCAACGGACATTCTTGACGCCAACAAAAACGCCATACAAGGTGTCGTCGATGCCAACAAAAATCTCAACATCAATCACGGTGTCAATATTCAGCATGGCAGCAACTCTGGTGCTAAAGTACAGAATAAAGATGACGCCTACTTGGGACATGGAGTTAGCTTGGGTTTCGGTGGTCACACCGCCGGCCAAACTGGAGCTAATGTCAACATTCAAAAAGGCACCGGACAAACCGGTGGTAACGTACAAAAAGGCGCCGGAAGTTCTTTTAATGGACAAACTGGTTTGAATGTGAACATCCAAAAAGGTGCCGGAAGTTCTTTTAATGGACAAACAGGTATTAATGTACAAAAAGGAGTTGTCAGTGGTGCCAATGTTAATGTACAAAAAGGAGTTGGCAGTGGTGCCAATGTTAACGTGCAAAAAGGAGTTGGCAGTGGTGCCAATGTTAACGTACAAAAAGATGTTGGCAGTTCGGTGAATGTTGACCACAACATTGGAGCCAAGGGACAAGTGAGCATAGATGCAGGCGCCGCTATTGGTGGCATAGCCAATGGAATATTCGGCATTGCCAATGGGATTCTCGACGCCAAGAAGGATTTGATTAACAAACTTGCTGAACACACCAAGGGACATGCGGGAGTTCATGTTGGAATTAACGTCGAACATGGAACCTCGGGCGGAGTTCAGAGTGGAGCTAACGTAGAACATGGAGCAGGCTCTGGAGTACAAGTACAACATGGTCAGAACGTACAAACTGGAAGTGGACTAAACTTTGGATTCGGTGGTAAACAACAACACGGTGGTCAAGTTGGTGTCAATGTTGAACATGGCGCAGGCTCTGGAGTGCAAGTACAACACGGACAGAACGTACAAACTGGTAGTGGATTCAATTTTGGATTCGGTGGTAAACAACAACACGGTGGTCAAGTTGGTGTCAATGTAGAACATGGCGCAGGCTCTGGAGTACAAGTTGGACATAGTCAGAACGTACAAACTGGTAGTGGATTCAACTTTGGATTCGGTGGTAAACAACATGGTGCTCAAGTTGGAACCAATGTAGAACATGGAGTAGGCTCTGGAGTACAAGTTGGATCAGGAAGTCAACAGGGTTCTGGTTTTCAATTAGGATTCGGTGGCAAATACGAAGGAGGAATTAATCATGGTTCTAGTTTTGGATTTGGAGGCAATCAAGGTTCTCAAGGTGGTGTTCAAGCTGGAGGAGAACATGGATCTTCAATCGGATTAGGATTGGGAGGTAATCATCAAGTGGGAGCTGGCTCTCAGGGTCAAGTACAAACGGGATCCGGAAGTGGATTCCAGTTTGGATTCGGTGGCAATCAACAGGGTGGTGTCCAACAAGAATCTAATGGTGGTTTTCAGTTTGGATTTGGAAAGAAGCACACGGTTGGGTCTAATCAAGCTGGTGCCTCTAAAAAAGGTGGATTCCAATTAGGACTAGGATTTTAATTTTCCGAATTTGTAGAATTTTTTTTTTATTTTCTGCAAAAATGAATGTACTTGTAAAAATGTTAATATACTGCTTTTTTTACTTCTAATTTTTAGTAATGTAAAACTATGATTGAAGGAATAAAATAAATATTTCTACATAATGTAAGATGTTTTTCAATTACTGGTGTAGTTCATTAGTTTTTTTGATAAATCTGTTTTAAAATGATTACAAATTCAATAGGTGATAGAAAGGATTTATTTCCTTGTTGAATGTTGAGAACTATTTTTTTTTGTATTAATTATCTTTATGTGTTATGTAACGAAAGTAAAGGACTTCTTTATTGAATTTTGAAACTTGAGATAAAGTTTAATTTTTATATTGATTTTGAAAAATTTTTTAGTTACAATTTAATACTTTTTCGAACAGTTTGATACTTTTGGTACCAACTTGACATGATTGGTATCAATTTGGTACTTTTTGCATCAGTTTGATACTTTTTGTATCAGTTTGACACTTTTTGTATCAGTTTGACACTTTTTGCATCAATTTGACACTATTGGTATCAATTTGATACTTTTGGTAATAATTTGATACTTCTTGCATCACTTTAATACTTTTGGTATCAGATTGGTACTTTTGGTTACAATTTGTTTCTTGTGGTACAAATTTAATATCTTTGGATAACATTTTAAAACTTATTGTAATAGTTCATTACGTTTCATATAAAATAATGATAATTATGCAGTTAATTATTATTAACAAAAGTAAATAATTTTATTTTTAATTAAGTAAAAAAACGTTAAAATGTGAAACAATAATTGTATTTTTGAACCAATTTAGTACTTTTGGTACAAGTTGATACTTTTTTAACAGATTGATATTTTTTTTAAAGACAATTTTTATACCAATTTGATACTTTTCGTACTAATTAAATACTTTTTGGCAACAATAAATTAAATTTTTTTCATACTAATTGAATACTTTTGGCAACAATTTAATACTTTTCGTACTAATTGAATACTTTTGGTAACACTTTAATACTTTTTGCTACAATTTTATCCTTTTAATATGAATTTGATACTTTTAGTACTAGTTTATTAAAATTTGCACCAATTTGATACTTTTTGCAACAGATTAATACTTTTAGTAACCATCCCATTTTTTTGCAATGGGCTGAAATTTTTTTTATAAAAATAGATAATTTTGTCTCAATTTAATTCTTTTTGTATTACTTTAATACTTTTGATAATACTTTAATATTTTTTGCAACAATTTTATTATTTTGGTAAGAATTTGATACCTGTAGTACTAATATATTGAAATTTGCACCAATTTGATACTTTTTGCAGCAGAATAATACTTTTAGTACCAATTCCATATTTTTTTGCAATAGTTTGATATTTTTTTTTAAAAAGAAAATAATTTTTATGTCAGTTTAATTCTTTTTGTATTACTCTAATACTTGTGGTACCAATGTTATACTTTTTCTAAGAATTCGATACTTCTGGACCTAATTTAATAAATTTTGAATCAATTTAATAATTTTGGTAGCAATTTGACACTTTTTCCATCAGTTTAATAATTTTTTTTAACAGTTTCATAATCAATTATTAATTGAATATTTTTAGTATCAATTTAATATTTTTGGTATAAATTTGAGTCTTATGGTACCAATTCAATACTGATTCAAAATTTTTTTTATTAATTTGACAATTTGACCTATCACTTTTATACGTTTTGTATTTGTTTAATACTTTTGGTGTCAATCTGAGACTTTTCCTATTAATCTGAGACTTTTTGTATCAATCTGATAATTTTTGTATCAATCTGATAATTTTGGTACTGTTTTTTTACTTTTGGTACTTAAAATTTAATTCTTATTGTAACAATCTTGTATTTTTTTACAATGAAAATAGTTTTGGAATTCATTACCTAATTTTGGTATTAATTTTACTCTTTTACTTTTTGAAGATGAATATAAAATACTTTTCAAAGATACTTTTTATTTACCACATATTTCAACAAATGAAATAAATTTTACTTTCAGTACGATTTAGAGTCTTAAAATTGACTAAAATTAGATCTAAGCTTAAAAATTGATTACACTTTTCAATCATTTTTGTTTTAAGCTGTAAAATATTTCAGATTGCTAGTTTACAAAGAAACTGCAGCAACACAACAAAAACAAAGTTTTAACACAATTTTTCGTCTCAGTTGATTTATATAATTTGATATCTTCACATATCCATAGTCATTTTGGTGTTTAAAATTAAAAATTCAGTTATTGTTCATATTTCGTACGCGGAGTTTAAGTTTTAATTTTATATTTTTTGCAGACTAGGAAATTTACTCTAAGCAAACGATAAAAAATTGCAGTCATCAATTATTTTAATCAAACAGAAATCGTAAGAAAAAATTGTAGAAACGTTTAAAAAATTGCTCTAACAATTAATATATTGCAGATAAATAATATAGCAACTGGTAAATATCACAAAATGCTTTATTTTCAAATTGTATAAAAATTTCCTAATTCCGTTGCATTTTAATATGTAAAAAATTGAAATTTGTATTATAAACATGCCCTACTTATGAATTTTAAAAAAGTTTCCTCTCCTCCTATTGTTGAAAAATTATACCTACATTTATATTTACGCAAACTTAATATCAAGCAATGACGCATGTTTCTGGATTATTTTCAAAAAGAAACAGATTCATAATCTTTTTGCAAAGAAGAAGAATTCATTAGGTTTACTATACAATGTTCCGAATCTTTTTAAAATTTAAATCGAAATACTTTATAATAAAAGCAATTTAATATTTACTATTTAATATTTAATAATTTAATAATTTAATAATTTAATAATTTATTACGATTTAAAAAAATATTTCTCAATTTCGTGCGACAAGATATTAAAAAGATCATAAAATTTACGTCGCAAGGTCATGAAATCAAAATCATAAGGCCTATTTGTTTATATTAATTCCATACTATTGCATACGATTTTATTAATAAATCTTTTCATTTTCTTCACAAATTTCAGTTCATGTGAATGGTTTGAATGATTTTTATTTGTATAATCAAGTGTTTTAATTTAATTGCTTTTCAATAAGATTTTTTTTTATATAAAATGCGTATATTGCACTTGAAACGCAAAAAAATGAATTACTAATTATATTTATTCTTATTTTTCAAATGACGAAAATCGTATTTACATGGAATTTTTATTTAACGAGTGACACGCTGGGGAAAATCAATATATAAAAGAAGAGATTTAATTTGTTTAGTAGATAATCTTTTAAATATGAACGCACTTGGAGTATTTTGTTTTTCTGCAATTCTTTTCGCCGGATTTGCTTCTGGTAAGGTTGAAACATTTTTCAAATTAAAACGTAAAAAATAGTCTGGAAAAAATTACAATATTTTCGCTTTTATAGTTAAAAAATTCAAATAGTACAACTTGTCAATTTTTAATGCAAGTCTTTTTGAATTAGTTGGTACATTTTTATATCATTTTACTACTTTTAGTATGATTTTGGTACTTTTTGTATCATCTTACTACTTTTTGTATGATTTTGGTACTTTTTGTATCATTTTAGAACTTTTTGAATCATTTTAGAATTTTTGTACCACTTTAGCATTATTGTACCATTTTAGCATTTTTTGACCATCTTTCATATTTTTGTATTGACTAACGGTATTAATTTGGTTTTATGGGTATTAATACAATAATTTTTGACAATTTTAGTATCGATTTCATACTTTTGGTTCTAATACAATACAGTTTGATCATTTTGGAATCAATTTAATACTTGATGTAACAATATTATACTTTTGATACCAATTTAATAATTTTGGTTCCAAATTAATTAATTTTGTAGCTACATATTTAATACTTAATGTAACATTTTGGTACATTTTCTATAATAAAAGATCCTTTTTTTCTTTTTTTTAAATTTTGGTATCAATTTAATACTTGATACAACAATTTAATACTTTTGGTACCAATTTAATTAATTTTGAAACTATTAAATACTTAATGTAACATTTTGCTACATTTTCTATAAAAAAAGATTCCTTTTTTTCTTTTTTTATTAAATTATTAGTATGATTTTAATACTTGAAACAACAATTTAATACTTTTGGACTTTTGGTACCAATTTAATTAATTTTGGTATCAATCTAATACTTAATGTAACAATTTAATACTTTTGGTACCAATTTAATTAATTTTGTAGCTATTTAATAATTAATGTAACATTTTGATACATTTTCTATAATAAAAGTTTCTTTTGGTACCAATCTAATACTTAATGTAATAATTTAATACTTTTCGTATCAATTTAATTAATTTTGTAGCTATTTAATAATTAATATAATACTTTGATACATTTTCCATAATAAAAGATTCTTTTGGTACCAAGTTAATAATTTTGCTATCAATCTAATTCTTAATGTAACAATTTAATACTTTTGGTACAAATTTAATAATTAATATAATATTTTGATACATTTTCCATAATAAAAGATTCTTTTGGTACCAAGTTAATAATTTTAGAATCAATTTAATACTGGATACAACAATTTAATACTTTTAGTACCAATTTAATTAATTTTGTAACTGTTTAATACAAAATGTAACATTTGGATACATTCTTTATAATAAAATTAAAAATAACACAACTTGTTAATTATTAACGCATGTTGTTTTGGCGAAAAAAAATCTTTTTTTAGAAATAAAGATCAGAACCGGAAAAAATTTTTAACAAAGTTGGATTTTTGTTTTTGCAGGTAATAATGAGGCGTTTAGGCTGGGCAGAACCTATCCCTCGAATTTCAGACCATTTCCCATGATACCAAATACGATGCACAATTTTGGCTCTCACAGTATGTCGAAATCGTCGAGCAGTGTTGTTAATGGTGTTCCTGAGACCATCACTAACACTCAAGTGTCTGGAAACGCTGCAGCGAGTGCCAGTGCCAATGCACAAATAAATGATGGCTTTGGTTTCAATCAGGGTTTCCAACCAATCGATAAACCATTTGCTGATGTCAATTTTGGAACTAAGGTGGACGAGGACAGTAAGAATAGTTGTCAAAATAAGGGACAAGAGGAAAGTGATTTCGAAAAGAATAACAAGAGTCAAAAGAAATCATTTTCCATGGAGCGAGGAGGTATGATTAAAATTTTCGTATTTTCTATTCCTTTTATGTAGTATGTAATAATTTTGCTTCATTGTTAACTAAATATTATCAAACTGGAACGAATTTGATATCCAAAAAAATGTGGATCAAATCAAAAATTGATCCAAATTTTTGACAACGATTTGATCCAAATTTTTTTCAACGGTTTGATCCAAAGTTTTGACAACGATTTGATCCAAATTTTTGACAACGATTTGATCCAAATTATTGACAACGGTTTGATCCAAAGTTTTGACAACGATTTGATCCAAATTTTTGACAACGATTTGATCCAAATTTTTGACAACGATTTGATCCAAATTTTTTGACAACGATTTGATCCAAAGTTTTGGCATCGATTTGATCCAAGTTTTGGCAACAATTTGATTCAAAATTTTTGGCATCAATTTGATTCACTTTAGTATATCAATTTGATACATTCAAAAAAAAACTGTGTCAATACAGATCCATAATTAAAATTTTATGATAATTTTGTCTTTGATTTCAGGATTTGGACAAAATTGCAATTGTGTCTGTAAAGGTATATGTTTTTTCATTATAATTTACAACTAAAAAAAGAATTAATATGCATTACTTTGTATTAAAATAGTTTTCTTTTATTTATCAGTATTAAATTTGGGAGAAATTAAGACATTTTTTTAACAGATTATTATCAATGATATCAAATTGAGAACACATTTTGCTATCAATTTTAAACTTCCGGTATATCAATTTAATATTTTTGACTTCAAGTTGATACTTTTTATGCTGACTGGAAAAATTTTGTACCAATTTAATACTTTTGACAAAAAATTGATTCTTTTTATGCTGACTGAAATAATCTTGTACCAATTTAATACTTTTGACGAAAATTTGATACTTTTCATACAGATTAATCAAATTTTGGTCCAATTTAACATCGTTATGACTTTGATGCTTATAGTAAAAATTTAATACTTTCGTTACAAATTTTGTGCTTTTAGTACCAATTTGCTATTTTTTCTAAAAGTTTGCTATTTTTGGTATTAATTTTACAAATTTGGTGCCAGAGTAAATTTTTTACACCATTTTCGTACTTTTTGTGACATTTTTAAATACTTTTTTAATCAGTTAATACATTTTGTATCACTTTACTACTTTTTGTACGATTTTGGTTCATTTTGTATCACTTTAGAATTTTTTGTATCATTTTAGCATTTTTGTACCATTTTAGTACTTTTTCTACCCTTTTAGTACTTTTTGTTCAATTTTCATATTTTTGTATTGATACAAAAAATGGCATTAAACTGCGGTACGGAATTTTTTAATTAATTTTATTTATTTACGTTATTAATTTGATTTTATGGGTATTAATACAATAATTTTTGACAATTTGAAACTTTTGGTTCTAATACAATTCAGTTTGATAAATTTAGTATCAGTTTAATACTTGATGTAACAATTTAATACTTTTAATACCAATTTAATTAATTTTATAACTATTAAATACTTAATGTGACATTTTGTTATATTTTCTGTAATGAAATATTCTTTTTTTTAAATTTTAGTACTAATTTAATAATTGATGCAAAAATTTGATACTTTTGGTATCAATTTAATAATTTTGGTACCAATGTAATTAATTTTGTAGCTATTTAATACTTAATGTAACATTTTGGTACATTTTCTATAATAAAAGATTCTTTTGGTACCAAGTTAATAATTTTGGTATCAATCTAATACTTGATGTAACAATTTAATACTTTTGGTACCAATCCAATACTTTCTGGATCAGTTTCATGCAATTGGTATTATTTTAATGAATTGTGTACCAATTAAATAGTTTTTGTAATAATTTCGTAGTTTTTTTGGTTAAAAAAGCTAATTTTCTACCAGTTTAATAATTTGTTATAATAATGTTATAATTATAATAATTAATTTTTGTTACTCATTTGATAATTTTGGTATCAATTTAATATTTTTGGTATCAATCTGTTGTTTTTTTGCGTCAATCTGATAATGTTTGTAAAAATATAATAATTTTGAACTTAATTAATAGTTTTTGTTACAATTTCGTAGTTTTTTTGGTTTAGAAAACTAATTTTCAACCAGTTTAATAGTTTTGGTATCAATCTGACATTTTTGATATCATACTGATATTTTTGGTAGCAATCAGATTTTTTTTTGCCTCAATCAGATAATATTGGTAAAAATATAATAATTTTGTACTCATTTAATAGTTTCTGTAACAATTTCGTCTTTTTTTGTATAAAAAAATTAATTTTATACTAGTTCAATACTTGATATATTTTTTAATCTATATTATTAAACAATTTAAAAAAATAACGATATAAAAAACTCTTTAACAAAAAAGTCCCAAAAACTTTTTTTCCAGTGAACTTAAAACTAATTTTGATAAATGTACTCTAATAGATAACTTGAAATTTTTTTTAACTACAGAATTTATTATTATTTTGAGAAATGAAGAGCTTATTGCGTAATTTTACTTCTACTTGACCTCACAATTCGTTTTACGCACATATATATATAAGACACATTTATTTTTATGGTAATCAGAACTAATTTGACTATTGCGTAATCATTTTACTCTTTTTTTCTTTGTGTGAAAGAAATTTTTCATTTCTAAATATCTAACTGTTAATACACTTCCATAATTTTAACTTGTCCTTATTTTATTAAAAAGATCTTTATTAATTTACCAAGACTAAATAGTTCTGCTGAATCTATAAACTAACTAATAGAGTAATAGAGTAATTTTAATAGAGGTCTAGTAATTTAAATAAAGGACAAGCCTTCAAAAAATATGGTTTTAATTTTTAAATTACAAACTACAAAATTACAAAATTACAAAATTACAAAATTACAAAATTACAAAATTACAAAATTACAAAATTACAAAATTACAAAATTACAAAATTACAAAATTACAAAATTTTTAAAAGAGACTAAAAAATTTGTCTTAAAACAATTTTTTTAAAGGATTTTAAAAATAAATGTAT
Source organism: Leptopilina drosophilae (assembly GCA_032873175.1). Lineage (NCBI taxonomy): Eukaryota > Metazoa > Arthropoda > Insecta > Hymenoptera > Figitidae > Leptopilina > Leptopilina drosophilae. The sequence continues at coordinate 76,299,366 of CM065478.1, read as the reverse complement.
AAAGAAATTTTTTTTTTCGTTAAATCATATAATAAATGAATTGTTTTTTTGTAAACAGGAATCAAGTTTTTTGATGATACTGATACTGACAGCCAAAGCACTAATGCTGACTTCAAAGGAGGAATTAAGTAAGAGTGAGGAGAATTATTATTGTTATTAATGATTTTATGATTAATTGAGGAAACTGAATAATTTTTTTCCTTTTTTTTGACACATAAGACAATATTGCGGATATGATTTTTATACATTGAAGATTTTCAAGAACTGATATATGATTTTTTCTCAAAACAGAAAAAAATGCGAATAACATTATTTTTGTTTTCAGTATTGATACTCGTTTTGGAAGTGATGTTTTTTACAAGAGTGGTACTTTCCAAAAAGGACCTTCAAGAGGTGTTTCAAGTAGCAGTTCTGCCCAATCTTTTCCCGATGGTTCTGGTTCCTTTGAAGTTTCAGCCAGTAAAATTCCAGCCTAATTGAAAATTTGACCTTTCCATGGTAATTAAATTATTTTTTAAATTTATTTGTTTTTGATTTAATTTTGTTTTAGTTTTTATTTTATTTTTATTTTTTTTTATTTTTAAAATAAATATCTATTGTGTTTCAAATGTAAACAGAGTATTTATTTCGACTACTGTATATAATATTCCGATATAAAAAAGAAATCATATTCTTTTTTTTTCTTAAAACAATTTCTTTGTTTTCAGTTTTCTCGCCGTTTGATTTCTATATAGTGTATGTATATTACATATGAGAAATAAATGAAAGAGATTTTCAAATGGGAAGCTTATTTTCTTGTGTAAGATATAATAAATGTAAATTTAAGAAAAAAAAATAAATTAAAGGATATTGTATAATATTGTGTTTTTATTTGTCCCTTATAAATATATTTTTTTCCCCGATGAATATAATACGTGGTTTATAATCCTTGAAAAAATATTATTTTTCTTAGTATTAAAAATAATTATAAAAGAAAAATTTATCTCTGTCAATCTGACGGAAATTTATGCAGAATATTTTTGCAACGGAAATGCTTTACAAAAGATGTTTAATAATAATGTTGTTTATATTTATAGAAAAATGTTAAAATGGGTAAAATTTATTGAACTTTGCAATTTTATTATACTGTTAAGACTAATTATGCTTTTGTTTATTATTCAACTGCGTTCAAAAAATTTTCATGAAATTCGTTTTTTAAATTACTTTTTCACGTATTTTGGTATAAAAATAAAGGATTGAAAGAAAATGTTATTTTGTATTAATTATTTAAATGTTTATTATTTATATAATTTATTTACAAGGCAAAGATTTAAATTTTCGTACATATGTGATGGTAAAATATTTAAAACCAATGAGTTCGAAAAAATTATAATCAAAATATTCAAAGAATTACCTTTTTTTGAAAATATTTTAATATAATTTTTTGAACTGAATATTTCTTAATTTTCATTCTTAGATTTTTATTTAAGTCAATTAAAATATATTTGGTTTAAATTATAATTTTCTCTGGGTGTAGTTATTTTAATTTTGTTATTTTTAATTTATAGTTATTTTTAATTTTCATAATAGGTATAATTATTTAATTTATGTTTGTTTTTTTATTTATTTACTTATTTTTTTATAGTAATTTATTTGTATTTATTTATTTATAAATATTGAAAACAATTGAATTTAAGAAAATCATGATTGTAAAAAGTTCAGGAATATTTTTTGTTTTAATATTTAAATAAAATTTTCTAAAGCTAATTTTTACACATTTTTAGTATGAAATTTTTACTTAAACATTTTTCCTTTAAAATTTTTTTAGAATTCAATTATTTTTCAGATTTGCAATTGAAAATCATCACTTAATTTTGAAAACTTTCAATAAAGTAAATAATACAATAAATTATTTTCAATTGAATTTTGACTGAAGTAAAACAACATTTTAAATAAAATAAATTTTCATTCCATGATTTTTATTTAAACATTTTTCCTTTAAAATTGTTTGAGAATTTAATAAATTTCCAAATTTGGAATTAAAAAACATCAAAATTTGAATTTCAAAAATTTTAATAAATTTTATGAAAGAACGAATTATTCACAATAAATTTTGACAAAAATTTTGTTAATTAACAACTTTTTAGTTATAGATTTAAAAAATTCTAATGACCTTTAAAAAATTATTCAAAAATAACTTTCTAAAAGATTTGACTACAGTTCGACGCCTCCCGTCAATATAATGCTTTTTGAACAACTAATGCAAGATCATCCTTATTCAACTTTAGTGCAATAAAATGCCTTTTGGAGTTTTCGTGCAATAAAATGCCTACTCAAAATTCTACGCAAAACAATTGCCACTGATAGAATTATAAATGTAACCATCAATCTTTCTTCTAATATTAAATTAAAATTATATATCTAAGAATTTCAGTGACTATCTATTATTTAAAAGTATTTTTTATTCTCAGATATATAATTGTAATTTAATATTAGAAAAAAAATTTTAGGGTTACATTTATGGTTCTGTCAGTGGCAATTGTTTCGCATAGAATTTTGAATAAGCATTTTATTGCACTAAAGTTGAATAAGGATGATCTTGCATTAGTTTTTCAAAAAGCATTATATTGACGGGAGGCGTCGAGTTACTCTTTACACTATAAAAATTAAAATCAATTGCATTTTATATTAAAAAAGTGGTATTTCATCTCAATATTTGAAAAAATAGTAAAAAAATGTCACATTTGTATAGAAAATAAATGGTAAAAAATGAACTTTTTTGAAAATAGTTGAAAAGTGTCCAAAAAGTCACATAGGTCATTCTACGTGAAATTTTCTTTAAAAATTCCATTTTTTTGGAATAATTTTTTTACTAGTTTTGTGTAAAAAATAATAAAACACATATTTTTTATTTTGTTATTGAATAAAAATTGTGAAACTTGTGATTTTTTTAAATTCAACTTCTTCAGAAGCCCGTCGGCTTTTAATTTAATTATTAAGTTTTTATTTCAAGATTTTTCTTTAAAATTTTTTAAGAATTCAATTATATTCGAAATTTTCAATAACAAATTATCAAATTTGATTAAAAAAAATTTTAATGAAATATTCACAAATAGATTTGCCAAAAATTCAAAATAAATCTTGAAAATTTGACTTTTTTTTGAATATAATCGAAAAACGACCGAAAAGTCACGTGAGTCCCATTTTAAATTTTTATCAAAACTTTCTTTTTGTTCGGAACAATTTTTTTTCGCGTTGAAAAATAAGAAAACAAGTATTTTTTTATTGAATAAAAATTGTGAGAGTTGTAATTTTTTTAAGTTCAACCTCTTCAGAAGCAGACGACTTTTAAAAGACGTTTTTCTCTTATACTTCTATAAAATAAGTAAAGATGTACTAAATATTAAATATTTTTAAGTATTAAATAAATTAATATTTAAAATTTTTTTGTACTCTATCTTATAAGTAATTTTTTTTCATTTTTTTATTTCAGTTAAATTAAACGCATTTTTATCAATGTGTTATTAAATATTAAACGTACAATTTACATTAAGTAATATTTGAATTAAGTGAACGTACTGTTTTTTAACATAAAATTATGATTGGAGTCATTAAATTAATTGAAAATTAAATTTTTATAGTTAAAAAGAAAAACAAAATTTTCCTCTTAAGTGTCGAACGAAGTTTTAAACAAATAAGTATTATTTTATTATTATATTTTCAAAATTTTTTGGACTAAAATAAAAAATATGGAATAAATTCAACATTTAGAGAAACGAATTAATTTGCTAAATTGACAGAAGAATATTTTCTAAGAAAAATCAAATTTTAACGAAGTGGAAAAAAATAGTTGTTCATTGCAACGTTCAAATCTTTAGAAACAAATAATTAATTAGCTAGAAATAAATGAATTAAAAAAATTGAAATAAAATAAAATTAATTAAAATTAAATTAAAATTAATTAGGTTATCAATTAATGAAATTAAATTTGGTTTCAAAAAAACAATTAGATTGAATATTATTTTTTTCCATAATCTTGTACTTGATTATGAATAAAATAAATTTCTTTCGAATGTAAAATGGAATTTTTATTTTTGTTGAGAAATAAGTCAATAAAATATTCAGTTTAGTTGAAAAAATGCGGATGATTTATTTAATATTAATCTTGCACTGTTTTTTTTGTTTGTTTTTGTTTTCAAATGCAAATTAAAATTTCTATTTTCGTAAAATGGGGGAATTTCTATTTCTATAATGTTTTTTTTTCGGAAAACCCGCGAGAGTAATATTATGCTATCAAAATTTCACTATACAGGAAGCACTGTGAATATTAATTAACTGTATACAGTTAGTTTTCAATTCTTTTTTTTTCGTATATTTAGTAGTAGTAGTAGTAGTAAATCATACAGATTTACTACTTCCCCCTAAATGGATGTTGGGGTTATCCCAAAAGAAGTTCCATAGAATATTACAGCAGCCTTGGTTTAATTTTATTTTTCATCTTGGGAACATCCAAATGCCGTCATTTCAATGGAAGGAAGGGGTCATCGGTGGGAGTTTCTACTATTTAAGATTCACTTTACTCTAAGATCGCCACAGTCAAACATGACGAAGCATCAAGTTTTCTTCGGACTTTTAGTCCTTTTGGCTGTTACAGTTTACGCACAAGGTAAATAAAGGAAATTACTTTTTATTTACATGTGCTTTCATTTTTTGCAAAAAACTTTTTCAAACATTTCTTTTCGTCTTCGTTTGGTGTTTAATTTTAATTTTTTAATCGAACAACTATTTTGAAAAACTATTTCGAAAAATAGAAATTTGTTACAATTTTATAGCTGATGAATTTAATTCAAATAATAGTCTGACTGAGTTAAATTAAATTTAATTAAAATAAGTTTCATTAAATTAAATTTAATTAAAATAAGTTTCATTAAATTAAATTTAATTCAAATAAGTTTCATTAAATTAAATGTAATTAAAATAAGTTTCATTAAATTAAATTTAATTATATTCAACATAATTAAATTGACAGTAATGAAATTAAACCTAATTAAATTAAATTTGATTAAAAAAAGTCAAATTAAATTAAATCTAATTAAATTGGACACGAAATTTCGCGGACCAAATTAAATTTAAATCATAATTATTAATTGAAATTACAGCAAAAATTCTAATTAAAAATACAAACCAGGACAAAAGAAAGAATTAATTATTAATTAACACAGTAATTGTAAATTGCCTTTGAGAAACTGAAATGAAATGAAAAAATTTTTTGTTAGTGATTTTTTGTCTACAGAAATAATACTAAACTACTTTTGTCAAACATGATAGAAAAAAATATCTATTTTTATTGATGAATGAATTTTGTAAGTTCAATAATAAATCATTAGCCAACAATTAATTACAAATGAATATGCAAATTTCAATTTTAGTATTCACAATTTTAAATTTTGATACAAATCACGATTTATTCCTAAAGGAAGAACATAAATTAAATTACCAGTTTTTAAATTTGCAAAAACGTACAACTCTAGCAGAATATTTTACTCATATTTTTTTTAAATTTCGAAAAAAATACAATGTATATTTTTATGAATTAAATATTCAATAATTAAAATAGTGAATAATAGTAAAAGACGAATTTATTTAAGTAATGAAAAATTCGTTAACAATTCATCTAATATTTAGTGTTTTCAATAAATTTTGAAATTACATATTGTCGACAATATTTAACAATTAAACAATAATCTTGTTTTCAAGGTTTTTTTCATAAATTTATTATTAAAATATTATTATTTATTGAAATAAATAAATGTTATATTAAATTATTATTATTTATTGAAATAAATAAATATTATATTAAATTATTATTATTTATTGAAATAAACAAATATTATTTTAAAAAATTTATTTCTAAACAAAAAGTCATTTATTTACGCGCTCACAGATTAACTCCACTATTAAAGGGAAAAAAATAACACATTGTGTAATAAACGATAAATAAATACATGTAAATAATAACAAAAAAGAAATCGACAATAATTAAGGAAATCAAGTGACCCATTTTTTTATCAACAAACTATAACAAAATAAAGAATGTTGACCTTTTTCGTAATTTTTATTTTATCGTGTCATAATTTCCAAACGTTAGTCAATCTTCTTTTTTTTCTCATCTCGTCTCGATTGATCATAATTGACCTTGCCTTTGGGTTTTCCCAGTCTTCAAAAAAAGCCGTTTTGCGCGTGTTGATAACTCTTCTTTCTTGTTTTTCAAAAAAGAATTTTAGTGTTTCGTTATTTCTGAGGTTCAAGAAGTTAAATTATTTTTAACGCAGTTATTGATGCGTTTGGATTAATTAATATATCATTTACTTGCATTGATTGAAATAAAAATTAAAAAAAAAACAAAATGTTTCGACCACATGCAGATAAATATGAAACTTACGAGATAACAAATTGTGGTGTAATATTGTATATTTATCAACAAAAATTTATAATCAACACTTTTTTTTTAATCTTCTAATATAACTCAATTGCACGAGTTTCAAAGATTTAATGGTTGTATTTATAAATCTGACACATAAATAAATTACATAATTGCAATAATTAAAATGCAGTTTTACATTCCAAAAACAGTTTTGCTCTTCTTAATTACGGAATAATTAAAAATTATGAGAATAGAGGAAATATAATGTATATGTGTTGAACTGTAAATTAATAATTTTACTTTTTTTCCCACAATTTCGTGACACTGAAAGATGGTCTTTTTTTACAAGAAAATAATTTTTTATTCTCATTTTCAATAATAAGAATAATAATAATAATAATAATAATCAATAATAATAATAATAATAATAATCAATAGTAATAATAATAATAATAATAATAATCAATAGTAATAATAATAATAATAATAATAATAATAATAATCAATAGTAATAATAATAATAATCAATAATAATAATCAATAATAATATTACATTTTTAATTAAAAAATTTTTTTCTCAGTGTATCATTATTTTATTTATTATATAGTGTAATAATTCATAAGCTTTAATTAATAATTGTTTAATCAATGATTAATAAATAATTATAGACTAAAGAAACGTATATAATTTAATGTATTTGATTTATTTTTGTAATTTAATATATTTTTTAAAACTATATAATTTAGTCAAATTAACATTTAAATTAATTTGTAATATTACAGTATTTATTTCATAATTTCGCGCTCCAAAGAAAGAAACCCAAGAAGCAAATAATTCTAAGTTTATTTTTACCTTATTTTTACTTGAATTTTCTGTTTTTTTAATTATTAAACTAATAAAAAAATAATTTTTAATTATTTTTTTAAAGGAAAAATGTTTAAGTAAAAATTTCACACTAAAAATTTATCAAAATTAGCTTCAGAAAATTTTATTTACATTTTAAAACAGAAAATATTCCTGGACTTTTTTCAATCATTATTTTTTCAAATATTGAGATGAAATACCACTTTTTTAATATAAAATGCAATTGATTTTAATTTTTATAGTGTAAAAAGTAACTGTAGTCAAATCTTTCAGAAAGTTATTTTTGAATAATTTTTTAAAGATGATTAGAATTTTTTAAATTTATAACTAAAAAGTTATTAATTAACTAAATTTTTGTCAAAATTTATTGTAAATAATTCGTTCTTTCATAAAATTTATTAAAATTTTTGAAATTCAAATTTTGATGTTTTTTAATTCCAAATTTGGAAAATTATTAATTTCTCAAACAATTTTAAAGGAAAAATGTTTAAATAAAAATCATGCAATGAAAATTTATTTTATTTAAAATGTTGTTTTATTTCAGTCAAAAATTCAATTGAAAATAATTTAGTGTTTTATTTACTTTTTGGATAGTTTTCAAAAGTAAGTGATGATTTTCAATTGCAAATCTGAAAAATAATTGAATTCTCAAAAAATTTTAAAGGAAAAATGTTTAAGTAAAAATTTCATACTAAAAATGTGTAAGAATTAGCTTTAGAAAATTTTATTTAAATATTAAAACAAAAAATATTCCTGGACTTTTTTCAATCATGATTTTCTTAAATTTAATTGTTTTCAATATTTATAAATAAAAAAATACAAATAAATTACTATAAAAAAAATGAGTAAATAAATAAAAAAAAAACAAAAATTAAATAATTATACCTATTATAAAAATTAAAAATTACTATAAATTAAAAATAACAAAATTAAAATAACTATATTGTAATATAGTTATTTATTAAATATAATTATTTATTATATTATTTATTTATAAACAAATAATTATGACATTTATTGATTTTAATATAATTGCGATAAACGAATAAAAAATAGAAACTAAAAAAGCACATTTTTTATAAATATAAAACTGAGTCAAAAAATGTATCAAAATCTGTTGTGAATAATTTGCGAAACTTTTTGTCCTAATTTGCCAACCTTAGAAAAACTGTCAACAAAATATAAATAAATAAATTATTATTCTCATCTAAAAATAAAAATTAATACTTTTTTCTTTCAAATGATGAAACATCAATGATTTTGAACTACTATTATAAATTTTATTTTTAGTAAAAAATCATAAGTGTAACGCGTATACGCTAAATGTAAACTACACGTGAGTCATTAAAGAACTTTTTTTTCTCTAAAGTATACATTGCATTAATGAAATTTAAATATAGTTCTTAATAAGCTTCACATTGATTTTCGTAGATAATTAACTTGACATTGAAAGCAATGTACCTTTTCTTTCTTCTCATTCTTTTTTTTCTTCTTTTCTGCTGAGTCAGATAATATAGAGACAGATTTAAAAGTTGTATTGACTCGCGTAACCTTCCTTCGAGAATAGTGTAAAGCATATATCTCTCTCTTTGATGATGTCAATTATATTGTAGGAGAGACATTATATACACATATTGTTTGTGTTTATTCAATTTCCATAATATGACATGATTTTCTACCGGTTTCAATTAATTACTTCTAAAAAGTAATAAAAAAACGGAATATTGATGTCGTCGTAACTTATTTTTTTGCTTGTCAGGTTTTAATATGCGGTTGTTTAAAGGGGAGAAAGATATTTTTTTGTAATTGTCAAATATCCGGGATTCGAGTGAATGAATTAATTTGTGTTTTAACTTTTAAATTCCTAGGCTATTTACTTTGGTAAATTTTTTGCAAAGGTAAAAAGCTTTTGAAAGTTAATTGTACTCAGAGTACAAGGTAGAGATTTAAATTTTCGTACATGGGTGAATTTTCTGAAAGTGACACTTTTAAATTTCAGTTTTTCAATTAATTTTTTTCTTCAATTATATGGTTTTTTCTATTAAAACTACTTAATTTCATACTCAAGAGTAAGATTTTTAGGTTGCGCAAAATTAATTCTTAAAAATATTAAAGTTTTTTTCATTTGAAAAATATTATTGTTGCTCCATTAAATTAATTTTATTTAATTGGCGAGAGCTTTTCTATTAAAAATTCACGCTAATATCGCGTTCACGAAATCGAAAATAAAATTACACTGCTTAAAAATTAATAATTTGTATATTTTAATACCAAATATATTCAATTAGATGAAAATATAAATGTATTTAAAGTAATTGATTTAATGGTAATTTGGGTTAATTTTTTCAAAGCAATGCAGGTAAATACTAAAAACAAAAGAAAAACTAGCATATTTCAAGGAAAAGGCTTCGGAGATGAAAAATAAATTTTCTTTCATATTTGTACACATTAGGGCGCAATTAAAATATGTTTTTTAGTAAAACATACAAATCTCACACTCCTATTTTATATTACCATCGAAATATTCCGTTAAATTTACTTATACATTCAGTTATTTATCAAAAAGGAAGGCTTCGGAGATGAAATTAATTTTTACTCGGAGAAAAATGTAAATTTCGATTATTTATAACAGCAATAATTTTTCTCCTTTTTGTAGATAAAATATAGGAAAATTTAACGTCAGATTCTCAGCTTTATTTTAATGTGCATTAAAATTTTGTTTAAGATATTTTTAAAGTATAAAATGCGTCAGTAATCATTGTAAAGTAATTTTAACCTAAAACTGAAGACAAAGTTTAAACATTTTTATCAAAAATAAAAGTGAGGTCTACAAAATTTTAAAATGCACATAATGATAGAAAAAACATTGTACTTTCTGACAATATTTTTAAAAAATTTCTGAGAATTTGAAAAAAACCATGAAAATTTAATTTTATTGTAGAAGTCCTATTGGAGACATGTTGAAAAGGCTTCGGAGATGAAAGTAATTTATTTATTACGTAAATTAAGTTGAATAAAATTATTTAATTTTCTTTTAAAAATGATAAATAAGTGCTAAATTTTCACTATGAAAATTGATAATAATTATTAAAGAGTAGATTTTGTAAAATTAATCGAGACATAAAAAATGTCACTTTCAGAAAATTCACCCACATATGTGATGGTAAAATATTGAAAACAAAAGAATTCGAAAAAATTATAATCAAAATATTTAAAGAATTACTGTTTTTTTTTGAAAATATTTTAGTAGAATTGTTTGAAGTTAATGTTTATTAATTTTCATTATTAGATTTTTATTTGAAGGCTTTTCTTTAAAATTTTTGGAAAATTCAATTATATCCAAAATTTGCAATGAAAAATCATCACTTACTTTTGAAAACTTTCAATAAAGTAAATAAAACAATAAATTATTTTCAATTAAATTTTTGACTGAAATAAAACATTTTAAATAAAATAAATTTTCATTGCATGATTTTTATTTAAACATTTTTCTTTTAAATAGTTACTAAACACTGTATTTAACGATCATTCCTGACTCGGAATGATCGTTAAATTCATAGTATTTAGTAACTATTTAAAATTACCGAGTGATAATATCATATAATAATTTTTCCTTTAAAATTGTTTGAGAATTTAATTATTTTTCAAATTTGCAATTAAAAAGTTATCAAAATTTGATTTTCAAAAATTTTAATAAATTTTATGAAAGAACAAATTATTCACATTAAATTTTGATAAAAATTTAGTTAATTAATAACTTTTTAGTTATAAACTTAAAAAATTCTAATGATCTTTAAAAAATTATTCAAAACTAACTTTCTGAAAGATTTGACTGTAGTTATTTTTTATACTATAAAAATTAAAATCAATTGCATTTTATAGAAAAAAAGTGGTATTTTAAAAAGCTTTTAAAAGTTAATTGTATTCAGAGTTTGGATTAAATTTTCTTGAATTAAAAATCATGATTTATATGGTTTCTTGATAAGTTTCGTCAAAAAGACCAGCTGGTCAATAAAGTGATCATTATTGCCCTGGAGTAATAATGAGTACTTTCTTGACCTACGAGCGGTCTATGGGACCATTATTGCCCTAGGGTAATAATGGACAGTTTATTGACTTATAAGTATTGCAGAAAAAAAATTACAAAATTAAAAAATACAAATATTTTCAGGTGAAAGGAATAAGCGATATGCTTACAGCAGCAGCAGTAGTAGCAGCAGTTCAAGTTCAAGTTCAAGTTCAGGTGGCGGAACTCAAACGTTGACAAATTCACATGCGACCGGAGGAGCGACCGCCGATGCCAAGGCTGGAGCAACCGCTGATGGCGGTCATGGAGGTAAATATAATTTAATTCTTATGGAAATAGAATTTTAAATGTTAAAGAAAAAATAAAAAAAAAGAAAAAAAAAGAAAGAGAAAATAAAAAATTACTGTATTTATTAAGGGCATGGAGTTGGTTTTGGAGGAGGTGGTGGAGGACTAGGAGGTCATGGTGGGGGATTAGTTGGTAGTGGTGGAGTTTTGGGTGGAGGAGGTTACACGGGAGGTTTGGGAGGAGGTGGTCATGGAGGATCACTCGGCGGTAGCCACGCTGGTGGAGGTTCCTATGGTGGTTTCGATGGAGGAGTAGGAGGTGGACATTCTGGAGGGGGACTTGGTGGTAGTCACGCTGGTGGTGGTTCCTATGGTTACAATCAGGGTGGTTCCCTAGGTGGCAGTCATGCCGGAAGTGGTGGTTACGGTGGTAAAGGAGGTGGTCTTGGTGGTAGTCACGCAGGATCTGGTAAGAATAATTTTCTGTTTCAATAATAATTTAATAATTCCACTCAACTATTTTTTTTCTTTCTTATTTGTTAACTGTTTGCTTTATTTTATTTTCTTTATTAATTTACTAATCATTAGCCGGGTTTTTCTTCTTTAATTATTATTTCTAATTCGTATTTTTTTCTTATTACTTTTTTGATTCTTTATTTTATTAATTATTTCCTAAGTTAACAGGTTTCTCATTCTTTTCTTTATTAATTATTTAGTTCTTATATTCATTAACCTTGATTAACTTTCATTAACATTTTTTAACTCCTTTTCTATCTTTATTATTTATAAAAAATTAGTTTGTAGTTTATTAATAATATTTATTAATATTTAATATTTTATTAATTATCAACTAACTCTATAGAATGAAGTTTGAATTTTTAAAAATTAATATTAAACAAACAATAAAAACGAAATTAAACAACTAATATTAACAAATTAAAATATTAAAATTTTTAAAATATATTTATTAAAAAATATTTCGTTAAATTAATTTGAAAATCAAGTTTTCGTGATTATTCATTGCAATTTTGGAAATTAATTGAATTTTTGAAAATTAAATTTTTTTCAATATATTTAAATGCATATTTACGAAAATTCAAGTCTTTTTACAAAAAATAATAATTATTAACAAAGGTTTTATGAAACTTTATTATTTTCTTGAATAATTATTTTTTTTTAAGCAAACAATCATTTTTCAAATTTTTAATTAAAATTTTATAACAATGAATAGATTCTTTTTTAGTGTTATAGGTTTAATCCATCCTATTTTCTAGAAATAATAGAGAAAAACGTCTTTCAAAAGCCTTCGGCTCCTGATGAAGTTGAATTTAAAAAAATCACAACTTCCATAATTTTTATACACTAATAAAGTAAAAAAATACGTGTTTTCTTATTTTAAACATAAAATTCGAAAAAAATGGTTTAAAACCAAAAAAGTTTTAATAAATAAATTCACCTGGATAAATTCTCCAAGACCTATATGACTTTTTGGACTTTTTCTAACTATTTTGCTCACTTTTTTAATTTTACTTCAAAATTTTTGCAATAAAATATCACTTTTTTGTAAAGTGTAACTTAATTATTTTAATTTGAATAGTGTAAAAATAATTATAGTCAAATCTTACTAAAATTTTTTTTTGAATATCTTTTTAGAGATATATACATTTTTCAAACATTTAATTAAAAAATCATATAATAATTAAATTTTTTCAAATTTTATTGTAAATAATTCATTCATTCATGTATTTTATTAAACAAAAGTTAAATTTTAATGATTTTTAATTGCAAATTTTAAAAATAATAATTTAATGTTCGAAAGATGTTGAATTTAAAAAGTCATAACTTTCATAATTTTAATTTAATAAAAAAATAAAAAAGTACTTGTTTTTTTATTTTTCACATAACATTCGAATAATATTAAAATAAAATACCATTTTTTGGTATAAAATGTTAATTGTTTCGTTTCGAATTCTCTAGTGAGAAAAACAACTATTATTAGTCAAATCTTGCAACAATTTATTTTTAATTAATTTTTTAGGACAATTAGATATTTCAATATATAATTAGCATATTCCAATTATTTTGAAAATAATTCTTAAAATTTTTCAACTATTCAAACTAGTCCATTTTTATTAGAAATAATTAAAATAATTTTAAAAATTAAAAATAATTAAAAATTAGAATTATTAAATTAATAATAATATAACTATGACTAGAATTTTTTTTTCTATGTTTTAAGAAATATTAATAGTTTTTAATTGTAACTTTCGAAAATAATTGAATTCTCGAAAAAGAAGAGTCTTCAAAATAAAAATTTAGTAATGAAAATTAATAAAAATTAGTTTAAAAAATTGTATTTAGTATTTTTTAAAAAAGTAATTCATCGAATTTTTGCATTATGATTTTCTTAAATACAATTGTTTTCAATGTGTAATGTAATATGAGTTTTTAAAAATTATATGTAACTTCTTCGATTTTTGTAGTGTGAAAAATATTCACTCTCTCAATTTGAATTAGTTAAAATAATAATAATATTTAACTTATTGACTGACTTTTCGCTTTTGAATTAATAAATTTTACTAAATAATTAGTGGAAATCGCTATTTATTATTAAAATTAATTCAAAAGCAAAAACTCAGTCAATAATTCAAATTAGTAAACATTTTCACCAATTCAAATTTAGCCAGTATAGTCAAATCTTTAACCCATTAAGTCCCATGAAGAAACCAGCCATTGTATTAAAAAACTAACAATTGGATTCATAGGAAAATGGAAAAAAAAGAAATACCTGTTTTTTGTTTTTAATTTCTAATTGTTTAACAACAATTGTTTAAACAAATTAACAAAAATTTAAAATTTTTTGAAATCTGTTACCGCCAATCGATTCTACGTGAAAAAATAAGAATATTTTGCATGGATCATTTTTCTCTCCAAGTCGTATTTTGTTTATAAAATTGTTATAAACAAATTAAGCTGAGTAAAGGGTGTTTCATCCCAAGCATAAACAAATGGATTTTAAGTAAAACTAAAAATTTGATTCATAGGTAAATGGAAAAAAAGATATACCTGTTTTTTTTGTTTTTAATTTCAAATTATTTAACAACAATTATTTACCCAGCTTAATTTGTTTATAACAATTTTATAAACAAAATACGACTTGGGGAGAAAAATGATCCATGCGAAATATTCTTATTTTTTCAAGTAGAATCGATTAGCGGCAACAGATTTAAAAAAAATTTTAATTTTTGTTAATTTGTTTAAACAATTGTTGTTAAACAAATGGAAATTAAAAACAAAAGAACAGGTATTTCTTTTTTTTTCATTTGCCTATGAATCCAATTGTTAGTTTTTTAATACAATGGCTGGTTTCTTCATGGGACTTAATGGGTTAATTGTTTAAATTTAGCTTTAAATTATTTTTTGTTTTTAGGAAATTAAAAAAATAAATTGAAAATATAATTTTTAGTAAATTTCATCTACGTTTCACTGATTCATGCTCGACAGGAAATTACAGAAATTGTTTATTAATTGAAATATTTGTTTTCTAAAGGTGGCTATGGAGGAAACGGTGGTTTTGGAGGAGGTCATGGAGGAGGACATGGAGGAATAGGTGGTAGCCACGCTGGTGGTGGCAGTTTCGGAGGAGGCTATGGAGGTGGACATGCAGGTCAAGGTGGAGGTCAATTCGGAGGATATGGAGGTTACGGAGGCTTCGGTAATTGACAACCTATATGCTATATGTGACGCGCTCCGAAGAAAGGTACCTAAGAAGCAAACGAATTATAGGTTAGAGTCGTGTTAGATTTCTCTTGATTAAAAGTTTATTTTTTATTATTTGAATTTGAAACTAATTCTTATTGAATATTTTGAATATAATGAAGACTTGAAGAAAAATAATTTTAAATTAATAATTGATTTTCCTTGTTTAATTTTACTTGAAAAATTAAAAACATAACCTCAAATTTTTTGCTTCTTAGGTACCTTTCTTCGGAGCGCGTCACATATTTACAGACTCAAACTTTCAGTAGTGTTATTAATTTTTATTATTCACTTGATTATCATTTTTATCTGCTCTGGATCATTATTACAATTATTATCATTACTTTTATCATTATCATTATTCGTCATTTAATTATGAAAATAGTTATTCATCATTATTCAACCATTATGAAAATAGTTACGAAAATAGTTATTCATCATTATTCAGTCATAACGAAATAAACTGAAAGTACTTTCA
The DNA here is from genome assembly GCA_032873175.1 of Leptopilina drosophilae. Classification (NCBI taxonomy): domain Eukaryota; kingdom Metazoa; phylum Arthropoda; class Insecta; order Hymenoptera; family Figitidae; genus Leptopilina; species Leptopilina drosophilae. The sequence continues at coordinate 76,283,547 of CM065478.1, read as the reverse complement.
TGAAAGCTCCTCTCATCAACACTACCATCTATCGAATTTATTTTCAGGTCCCCTACCTGGACAACCAGGATTTCAACTTGATCCCGGATTTGCACCAGGAACATTTAACTATCCAGGTTGAGTAAAACATTTCTTCATTCGCTTCATTATTTCTCCATGCATTGTAAAAAAAATAAAAATTCTCAATAGATGCTCCAAAAATGGTGTCTGAAAGTACTTTCCAAATCCGCCTATTTGACCATAAACACAATTTGTTGTCTTGATTTTTAAAAATATCGCCTTTTTTCTCATTTAGGAAACCGACCCCTACCTGGACAACCAGGATACCAACTTGACCCCGGATTTTACCCTGGAAACTTGAATAATGGTTACAATAACTTTGGAGGAGGTGCTGGAGGTGGTGGTGGCGCTTCTGCAAATTCCAAGGCTGATGCCTCTGCCGGAAGTAATGCTGGTGGTCTCGGTGGAGGATTGGGAGGAGGAGTAGGAGGTGGTCATGGAGGAGTGGGAGGAGGTCATACTGGAGCACTCGGAGGAGGTCATGGTGGATCGCTCGGTGGAGGTTATGGTGGTAACTACGGAGGCGCTCACGGTGGTGGTGGAAACTATGGAGGTGGTTATGGTGGCAACCTTGGAGGTGGTTACGGTGGATCTCTTGGTGGTCCTCTTGGAGGTGGACTTGGTGGTTCCGGAGGTTCCGGCTCTTCCAATGCTCAGGCTAGTGCCAGCGCCAGTTCCAATGCCAATTCCAACGGAATTAAGTGAGTTTAAATTTAATTTTTTATTTAACAATAAAATTCTGTTGTATCGGAGAAATATTAGTAACATAAATATAAATATATAAATATAAATATATAAATATAAATATATAAATATAAATATATAAATATAAATATATAAATATAAATATATAAATATAAATATATAAATATAAATATAAAAATATAACTATGTAAATATAAATATATAAATATAAATATATAAATATAAATATCTAAATATAAATATCAGTAACATAAATATTATCAACAAAAATTCAAAACCAACCGATTATTACTCTAGGGCAATAATCACCACTTTATTAACCAGGACTGTAAAAAAGTACCTACAAAGTTTGTTTTTTTTCTCAAAAAAATTGTAAAAAAAAAATTTCCCTTTTCCAAAAATAACGCAAAAAAAAAATTATTTCAGCATCTTCTCTCGATTCGGCGAAGGTGAAGATGGAGCGAAGGAAGTTTCTCAAAGTGGAAATGTCGAGGGTGGAAAAGGTGTCTTCAGCAGCAGTTCCGTGAGCGTTGGTCCTGATGGAAAGGGAACATACAGTGTCCAAGCGGGTAAAATCCCGTAAATTATACGAAAAAAACAAATTTCTCTTTTTTTTACAATTTTATATTAAACGCTATTTATAATAATTATTAAACATTTGCGAATAATTTGATACGAATCTTTTTTCTCTTGGCAAAATTGTAAAATAATATTTTTCTTCTTACTTTATAAGAATTGTTCGAAAACAAAAACGTCAAATGTGTACCTAATAAAAAAACAAAATTGAATATAAAAAAAACGTGAATTCAAATTAAAAAAACATTTACAATAATTGGAAGAGGAAAATTCTAAGTTTGTGTATATATAAGAATTTACATTGTAAGTACCATTATTGTGATAATATTAGTGCCAATAAATGAAAAAAAAAATTATTCTCAAAACTTGTTTCCTTTTTTTTCGTTTAGGAAATGAATAATTTATTTTTTAGAATAATTAATTTTTTAAGATTTCAAATTGAGGTAAAGAGTAAAAAATGGATCACAATTGTTGCATCGCAAAAATGTTGATACGCTTCTTGTCTGAATAGAGAAAAAAAAAATTTTTTTTCTCAAGTAGTAAACGCAAAAATAGTAAAAAAAAAGTAAAAACGACAGAAAAGGAGTATAATAATAATTTAATATTACTTTATAATATAAAATATACTTTATTATCAATTTATATAAATGTTGAAAAAAAATGGAAAAAAATTACAAAAATTAAAAATATAAAATCAATACAATTGGAGATAAAAACAACAGTCGCAGGAAGGGGAAACTGGAAACTTCTTCTTCTTCTTCTTTATAAACTTATTATATAAAATTATTATACGGGCGGCGGGGGGTGAGCAATATTACCCCCCTCCCACTTCTTTCCAAGAAATTCACGCCTGCTATCAACAAGGTCAAGAAAAAACATTTTTTTTTTGCTATAAGTTATAAGTTTATTCTTCGCACATATTTTTTTTTTTGATATACATATACAAACATTCCCGCACTCTTGTATACATATTAAGTACACATACTTAAGGATTCAAACTTGAAGATTTAAACTGTTGTTTATATGAATATTAATACTTTTACGGTATTTACTTGCGCACAGCGTTACCAAGGACGCAACAATTTTTCTGAACATATATAAAATTGCGGTTCTGCTTGCATTCATTATGAATATTATCGGAATTTCCAAAAAATCCAGTCATGAATTTATAAAAAGAAGTTGAACTTTAAATATTGATTTATGAAGCAAATAAAAGTGGAAGATTTAAATTTGCAGAGAAGAAATTTTTGTTCGCATGGAAAAATTAACAAAAATGTTAATAAAAAAGAAAAATTTTTGTACTCCTTAATGTATTTTTATTTACTCATCGATTTCGTTTATTAACTGTTTAATATATTTTATGAGTTCTTTAATATTTTTAAGTTGTTCCTTAATATATTTGATTTGTTCTTTAATATCTTTCTTTACACATTTAGATTTTTGGGTTTTATAGAAAAATTACAAAATTCTTAACGCAAAATGTGTTTTAAAATAGTTCAAAGCTACTTATTGGAATAATTTTAATTTTTTACTTTGTGTTAAAAATTCTTAACAGCGTTTCTGATAGACGATTAAAGAAAATTTATATTTTTGCCAAAAAAAAAACAATAACAGAATGAAAAAATATGTCAGCTGAAATTAAAAAAAATTGTTTCTTACAAATAAAAATTTTTAATAAACAATTCACATTCATAATTCAACAATTCATTTTTATTACTATTTTGGACTTTTTCCAACAATTTTCAAAGAAAGTCGAAAAAATACAATTTTTTGTTGGTAAATTTTATTAATTTTTGCTATTAAATTTTTACTTGAAGATCTTTCTTTAAAATTCAGTTATTTATTTTTATTTGCTATGAAAAATCTTCAAAATGTAATTTTTAAAAAATTTTAATGAAATAGATAAAAGAATGAAATAATTCTAATAAAATTTGCTGTAAAATCAGTTATTTAATAACTTTTCATTATATTTATTAATAAAATTTTATATCTTAGAAGGAAGTTTAAAAAAATTTTTTGAAAGATTTGACTAAATAGTTATTTTTTACAATATAAAATTTGAAATAAGTTTCATTTTATACTCAAAAAGTGGTATTTTATTTTAATATTTAGAAAATTATCAAAAAAGTTAAATTTTTTTAAATAAATCGATAAAATTGGACTTTTTTGAAAATAATTGGAAAAAATTCGAAGTCATATGGGTCATTCCAGGTGAATTTATTTATTAAAACTTATTTTTTGTCTGAAATTACTTTTTTTCGAATTTTATGTTAAAAATAAGAAAAGACGTGTTTTTTTATTTTGTTAGTGGATAAAAATGAGGAAGTTGTGATTTTTTCCAATTCAACTTTTTTAGAAGCCGAATACTTTTGAAAGACATTTTTATCTAATATTTTTTAGAAATTAGAATAGATTAAAACTGTAATACAAAAAAAATCTATTCATTGTTATAAAATTTTAATTAAATATTTGAATAATAGTTTGCTTTAAAAATATCATTATTAAAAAAAAATTTTTTTAACTATGATAATTATTTTTTGAATAGAGATTTGAATTATCGTAAATATTATTTGAATATATTGAAAATAATTGAATTTAAGAAAATCATAATAAAATGATTCGAGGAATTTCTTTTTTAACAAATATTTGAATAGAATTTTTTGAACCTTTTTTTTCATTTTCGTTTTTAAATTATTATTGAAAGATTTTTCTTTAAAATTTTTTAAGCATTCAATTATACTCCAAATTTACAATAAAAAATCATCAAAATTTGATCTTATAAATTTTAGTGAAATATTTACCGCAAGATTTGCCAAAAATTCAGTTATTTAATTACTTTTTTGCTATATAATAAAAAAAATTTAATATTTTTAAAAAATTATTCAAAAATTAATTTTCTAATTATTTGAACATTGTTATTTTTCACCTTTATAAAATTTGAAGTAAGATGCATTTTAAACCCCCCCCCCAAATTGTTATTTTATTTCAATATTTGAAAAAAATGATCAAGACAGTCGCATTTTTTGAAATTAAATAGTAAAAATTTTGACTTTCTGGAAAATAATTGAAAAATGGCCAAAAAGACACGTGAGTCATTCCAGTTGAGAGGTTGAATAAAAAATTTCTTTTTGTTTGAAACAATTTTTTTTTTCAATTTCGTGTAAAAAATAAGAAAACACGTATTTTTTCATTTTGTTATTGAATGAAAATGATGAAAGTTGTGATTTTTTTAAATTCAACTTCTTCAAGAGCCGAAGACTATTCAAAGAATTTTTTCTCTGATATTCTTCTAGGAGATAAGCAAATCTCTTTTCTTTTATTTATTTTAATTTATTTTTTATTTTTTTATTTATTTCTTCTATTTTTTTTTCTTTTATTCGATTTTTTGGTTATTTTTTATTTGTCATACTTTAAACTATTTTCAGTAAGATTATTTAATATTAATTTTTTTTAAAAATAGTTTTCAAGCTATGAAAATGTTTTGTGGAAAATTCTTGAAAAATTCAATTAATTTTTTAAAAAGTTTACTTAAATTATTTTTTTAAGATTTAGTATAAAAGTGTATAAAAAAGAATGTTTAAATTTTCATTTCTCTTTAAGGGCATTTGAAACATTATGACGTCAAAGCATGTGTTCTAAATTCGTGACATCATAATGGTTCAAATTCCCTTAATGTTAATATGTTTAAGATAATTATTATTAATGACTAATATATTAATTCTTATTAATTCTTATTAATTTTTATTAATTCTTATTAATTTTTGTTAATTCTTATTAATTTTTGTTAATTCTTATTAATTTTTATTAATTCTTATTAATTCTTATTAATTCTTATTAATTCTTATTAATTCTTATTAATTCTTATTAATTTTTATTAATTCTTATTAATTCTTATTAATTCTTATTAATTCTTATTAATTCTTATTAATTTTTATTAATTCTTCTCAATTCTTATTAATTCTTCTCAATTCTTATTAATAATGGATAAAATTAGAGGATAAAAAATTAGGGAAAAAATTGTTATTAACATTATTGACATAGATAACTAATTTTTATTTCTATTTTAAAATTACGCGTCTCGATGTATTTGGCAATAGAACATTTTGTAGGTATATGTGGAATTGTGAAAACCCTAGGTACAATAAATTAAATGTATAAATGTGATAAAAATAATCTTTGACTTTTTTAATTTTCGACTGTTGTCGATTTTGCCTCGGCTGTTGTTGCTTTAGCCTCGGCAGTTGTAGTTGAATTTGTACTGTCGTCACTGTCGTCGCCTGATCGACTGCCCAAGAAGAATTGAGGATATGGTTGATATCCGAAACCTGCATTGCTGTTGCTGTTCGAATAGGAGCTGGCTCCTCCATTGCCAGAAGCTGCGGCAGACGCTGCAGCCGCAGCACTCGCGTGCGGAATTCCATTGTGGAAGCCGACTCCAGCAGCTGAGCCAGCACTTGCAGCGCTTGCAGAATTGCCATTAATTGAGTTAGCAATTGAATTTGCCAGAGCACTGGAGAAACCATTGTTATATCCGTTGCCAAAGGAATTTGCATTGGCATTTGCGTTGGAATTGGCATTTCCGTAACCGTTTCCGTAACCGTTTCCATAAGCATTGGCATTAGAATTGGCATTTCCATATCCGTTTCCATGTCCATAAGCATTTGCATTCGAATTAGCATTGGCATTTCCGTAACCGTTTCCTTGTCCATAGGCATTTGCATTGGAATTAGCGTTGGCATTTCCGTATCCGTTTCCATAGCCATTGCCATAGCTGTTGGCCTTTGCACCCGCATTTGCATTGTTGTATCCGTTTCCATAGGAATTTGCATTTGCATTTGCGTTCGCATTCGCATATCCACGATTGTAAGGGCTAAACAAAAATATCAGTTTTCATTGAATTTTCATTTTTTACCATTTTTTTTTAAATATATTTACTTATTTATCAAAATGTTTAATATATGGGTGAATTTTCTGAAAGTGACATTTTTTATGTCTCGATTAATTTTACAAAATCTACTCTTTAATAATTATTATCAATTTCCATAGTGAAAATTTAGCACTTATTTATCATTTTTAAAAGAAAATTAAATAATTTTATTCAACTTAATTTACCTAATAACTAAATTACTTTCATCTCCGAAGCCTTTTCAACATGTCTCCAATAGGACTTCTACAATAAAATTAAATTTTCATGGTTTTTTTCAACTTCTCAGAAAATTTTTAAAAATATTCTCAGAAAGTACAATGTTTTTTCTATCATTATGTGCATTTTAAAAATTTGTAGACCTCACTTTTATTATTGATAAAATTGTTCAAACTTTGTCTTCAGTTTTAGGTTAAAATTACTTTACAATGATTACTGACATTTTATACTTTAAAAATATTTTAAACAAAATTTTAAGGCACATTAAAATAAAGCTGAGAATCTGACGCTAAATTTTCCTATATTTTATCTTCAAAAAGGAGAAAAATTATTGCTGTTATAAATAATCAAAATTTACATTTTTCTCCGAGTAAAAATTAATTTCATCTTCGAAGCCTTCCTTTTTAATAAATAACTGAATGTAGAAGTAAATTTAACAGAATATTTCGATGGTAAAAAAAAGAGGGTGTGAGATTTGTATGTTTTACTAAAAAACATATTTTAATTGCGCCCTAATGTATACAAATATGAAAGAAAATTTATTTTTCATTTCCGAAGCCTTTTCCTTGAAATATGCTAGTTTTTCTTTTGTTTTTAGTATTTACCTTCATCGTTTTGAAAAAATTAACCCAAATTACCATTAAATCAATTACTTTGAATACATTTATATTTTCATCTAATTGAATATATTTGGTATTAAAATATACAAACTATTAATTTTTAAGCAGTGTAATTTTATTTTCGATTTCGTGAACGCGATATTAGCGTGAATTTTTAATAGAAAAGCTCGCCAATTAAATAAAATTAATTTAATGGAGCAACAATAATATTTTTCAAATGAAAAAAACTTTAATATTTTTAAGAATTAATTTTGCGCAACCTAAAAATCTTACTCTTGAGTATGAAATTAAGTAGTTTTAATAGAAAAAACCATATAATTGAAGAAAAAAATTAATTGAATAACTGAAATTTAAAAGTGTCACTTCCAGAAAATTCACCCATATGTTAAGTGAATTTTTTTACAAAACGAAACGCGCTCCGAAGAAATTAGATACCCAAGAAGCAAAAAATTTTAGGTTATGTTTGTCATTTTTAAAAACAAAAATACTCAAAGAGAATCACATCTCAATGTAAAATCCTAATTTTCAAGTCAACATTACAGCTAAAGTAATGAATAATAACGGATCTCAGCTTTTAAGAATTAAAACGAAACAAAGTTAAGCTAAAAATAACACAAAAATAACCTCAAAATGATTTGCTCCTTAATTACCTTATTTTTCCGATCATACTGTTTACTACCTTCATGACTTTTATTACGGAATTATTCTCCATCAAATTTGAAAAAAAAATATTCAGAAACTAATAATATAATTTATTTACTTTACTAATTAATTTTTTATTTTGTATTATTTTGTATTTTATTTTAAGGTATCATGCAAATTGTGATTTTTTTTAAATTCAACATCTTCAGAAGCCGAGCTTCTTTTGAAAGACATTTTTCTCTAATAATTCTAGAAAATAAAATAAATTTAACCAATAAGAAACAATTCAATTTTTTAATGATTATAATTAAAAGCTTTTAAAATTATTGTTTGCTCCGAAAAACTTATAATAATTCTCAAAAATTGTGTTCAAAAAAACTATAAGAATTATTTTTAGTAAAAATATTTGAATTTTCGTTTAAATATTTGCATATATTTTGAAAACAATTGATCTTGAAAAAATCTTAACAATTAAATTTGAGGATTTTCGTTTTTAAAAAATATTTTCAAACAATTTTTTAAAGTTAATGTTTATTAATTTTCATTATTAAATTGTTATTTAAAGAATCTTTTTTTAATTTTTCGAGTAGTCAATTATTTTAAAAAATTTTTGAAGTAAAAATTATTAAATTTTGATTTTTCAAGAATTCAATCTAAAGTACATAAAAGAATAAATTATTTACAATAAAATTTGACAAAAATTTCAGTTATTTAATAACTTTTTGAAACTATATTTTCAAACTGAAAATTCAATACAATTTTTTGAAGTTAATTTTTCTTGCTTTTCATTATTAAATTTCTACTTGAAGATTTTTCATTACAATTTTTTTTAAAAATTCAATTATTTTCAAAATTTGCAATTAAAAATCCTAAAAATTTGATTTTTGACAAGTTTAATTCAAAAATACATAAAAGAATGAAATGTTTAGAATAAAATTTGCCAAAAATTTAGTAACTTTTTAATTATATAGATTAAAAATTTTATTATCTTTAAAAATTTTTTTAAATACTTTTAAAAAATTATTTAAAAATAAGTTTTTGAAACATTTGACTATAATTATTTTTCACACTAAAAATATTTGAAATAAATTGTCTTTAATACAAAAAGAAGTTGTATTTTATTCCAATGATTGGAGAAAAAGTCGAATTTTTTAAAAGTAAGGAGAAAAAAATTAATTTTTGTTTGAAAAAAGTCGAAAAAATCCAAAAAGTCATGTGGGTCATTCCATGAGAAATTTCTATCAAAAATTTCTTTTCGAATTTTATGTGAAAAATAAGAAACACGTATTATTTTATTTTTTTATTGAATTAAAATAATGAAAATTATGGTTTTTTGTTAAATTCAACCATTTCAGAAGCCTAAGTTTTATTTTTAATTTTGCTTTAAATTTTTGTTTTTAAATTGAATTATTTTCACAATTTCTAATTAAAAATCATCAAAAATTTGATTTTTAAAAATATTAATAAAACACAAATTAAAATAAATTATTTACAATAAAATTTGATAAAAATTCAATTATTTTATTTAATACGAATTGAGAAATGTCACTTTCAGAACACTGTAAAATGAAAGGTACTAATTTAGAACCAATTTTGGTACTAAATCGTAATTTTGTTCTACTTTAATACCGAAATCAGCTCTAATTTAGAATATTTTTTTTACAGTGAAGAATCACTTGTATTCATCATAGAAAAAATTAATTACAAAATTTCAAAATGAAAATTTATATTTTTAATATTTATTCACATTTTCACTTTTCGAAATAATTTTAGCAATTCTGTATTTTATAGAAGAACCAAAAATATTTCATTTTAAACTTTAATAAAAAACATAACTAGTTCTGTTAAAAGTAAAACCATTGGTTTGAAATAAAATGAAGTAAAATAAATACAAGTAAATAAAAATAAGTAAAAATAAGTAAAAAAAAGTAAAAATAGTAAAAAAAAGAGAAAAAACATTAAGATTATTAAATTCTTAAAGTTTTAAATATCGAAAATATTTATTTACCGGGTGTTTCCATATTGTCCCACCGATCGTGATTCTAACTCATCGGGGAAGAGAAAATCACTGCCATTGGCTGTAACTAGCAAAAAATAATAAACAATTATTATCAATTATTCTTTTCTTTCATTATTATTATTTACAATAATTATTATTCACTATTACAAAATATTGAGTTTGTCATAAATTATTATTATTATTATTATTATTATTATTATTATTAACATTCATCAAATCAAAATATTAATTAACACAAGAAAATATTAATTTTTAAGAAAAGAAATCTAACTGTTTACTCGATGTGCAATGTTTATAAATTTATAACAACAGAAAAATAAAATAGCGTTAAAAAAAATAGTCAAAAAGAAGATAAAATTGTCAAAAAAAATATTACTCACCAATGGCTATAATTAAAACCAAACCAAGAATTAACTTCTCCATTTTGCACAATAAAAATAACTGTAGTCTATTCGTCTTTTTACAAGAAACAAAACTCGTTTTCTCAGCTAAAGCCTTTATGAAAAACAATTTATCATACGTCACTCAAAGATTGATGTAGAATCTTGATTAAAAAAAGATTCACTCAGAAAATAATAATCAATTCTCAACTATTATTATTTTCTTTATTTTCTCGAATTTTTCCTCTTCTAGACACGTTACTATATTTAAAAAGGTAAAATGTATGTTTGTCAAAATGAAAAAAAAAATATTTTTTTTAATGGTTTTAATATTTTATAGTTATCAAAAAAATAGAAAAAAAATGCTTCTCTCTTAAAATGAGAACTTCTGTACTTGATCTTGTGGTTGAATTTTGACTGATGTTTGAGAAAGAAGGTCCTCCACCTTTATATCTAAACAGAAACGCACGTGCTTTGGGACTTTTGTTTTTTTTTTTGTGGGAATTTCTCAACGGACATCTCGAGATATTTTCTGACTAATTTATTGTATATATGTGAAGCTATAGCTCGCGTAAAGACAGTGTGTCGCAACTATCAATTTTATTCATAGAACTACCATTATAGGGGGACACATGTTGTTAAAAATTAAATTAATATAGACTTCTTTCAAATTGAATGAATTTATTATTTTTTTGGGTTTTTCGGACCTTGACTCATCATTGACCGTTTGTCCCACTCCTGTTCTTTCTTTTATATTGTATCTCATTATTTATTATTATCATCATCACGCGCAGCTCCTGAACCTACAGCAATATATTGCTTCAGTATTTTTAAATTGCAGCAATATTTCGGAAATGATTTTAATACACATTTGAAATATTGAACTTTTTTTGTTTATTTTTTTTTTAATTTTACATCATTTTCCTTTTTTTCTTATAAATAATTTGTTTTGTTCCTTTTGTTTCAGTAATTTGGATTTTTTTATTGTAATGTAATTTTTTCGTTTCATTTTATTTGAAATAAAAAGCAAAAAATTAATAAAATTTCACAAAATATTAATAAAAATTTTACAAAATATTAAAAAAATTTCACAAAAATTTAAACATAAAAATAAAATTTTGTCTTAAATTTCGTCCTTGACTTCAAATCATCTGTTTAACTATAATTTAGACCTCGAACTCGTAATTTATTTTTTAAAAATAAATTACTAATGACACTTTTAGAAAAAAAGAGGATAAATTTTATCTACTTTTTCTCTTTTTCCTTTAAATATTAATTTATTTAAACTCTCATTGCAGATACATTATTTTTTAATTGAATATAAGAAAAAGTTTATGAAAACTCGAATAAATTTTATAGAGAACAATTTTTGTTATATCTCCTAAAAGTATTAGACGAAAACGTCTTTCAAAGGTCCTCGGCTCTTGATAAAGAAATTGAATTTTAAAAAATCACGACTTTTATAATTTTAATTTAATATGATAATACAAAACTAACGGTTTTCTTATTTTTCACATGAAATTGAAAAAAAAATTGTTGCTTACAAATAGAAATTTTGATTAAAATTTTACCTGGAATGACTCACATATGAATTTTTTTATTTTTACTAATTAATTTCGAAGAAAGTTGAATTGTTTCTAATTATTTTTAAGAAATCTGACTTTTGTCGATGTTTTCTCCAAATATTGCAAATAAAACACCATTATTTTTGGTATAAAATGAAACTTAATTCTATTTTTAATAATGTGAAAAATTGCTACCTACAGTCAAATCCTTGGAAAATATATTTTTAAATAATTTTATTAGAGATATTTAAATTTTTTAAAATATGTAATTATAATGTTATTAAATAACTAAATTTTTTACGAATTTTTTTTGCAAATAATTCATTCTTTAGGTGTTTAATTAGAATTTTCAAAAATCAAATTTAGATGATTTTTAATTGAAAATTTTAAGAATAATTGAATTCTTCCAAAATTTCGAAGAAAAAACTTCAAATAAAAGTATAATAATGAAAATTAACAAAAATTAGATTCAAAAAATTGTATTAAAAATTTAAAATTTTTGAAATATTTAAAGAAAAAGATTTAATCATTATGTTTATTTAAATTTAATTGTTTTCAATGTAGCTAATTACATATTTTAGAAAATTCAAATCTTTTTACTAAAAATAATTGCTATAGTTTTTTTAAACATAAATTTTTATAATTCTTTCAAAATTTTCAGAGCAAACATTAATTTCTTTTATTTTTAATAAAAATCATTAAAATATTGTATAGATTCTTATTGGATAAATTTATTTTATTTTCTAGAATTATTAGAGAAAAATGTCCTTCAAAAAAGCTCGGCTTCTGAAGATGTTGAATTTAAAAAAAAATCACTGATTTTAATTCAATAATAAAACAAAAAAATACGTGTTTTCTTATTTTTCACATGAAATTCGAAGAAAATAATGTAAAATAAAAAAGAAATTTTTAATGAAAATTTCATCTGGAATAACCCACATGACTTTTTTCAACTTTTTACAAAAAAGTCCAATTTTTACGATTTAATGGCAAAAATTGCGATCTTTTTTAATTTTACATTAAAATATTGCAAAAAATATCACTTTTTTGTGTAAAGTGTAACTTAATTATTTTAATTTTAATAGTGTAAAATTAACTGTAGTCAAATCTTACTAAAATTTACTTTTGAATAGTTTTTTAAAGATATATAAATTTTTCAAACATTTAATTAAAAAGTCATATAATAACTGAATTTTTTTCGAATTTTATTGTAAATAATTCACTCTTTTAAGTATTTTCTTAAATGAAAATTAAATTTTAATGATTTTCAATTGCAAATTTTGAAAATAATAATTTAATACTCGAAAGATGTTGGAATAAAAAAAATCACAAATTTCATAATTTTAATTTAATAACAAAATAAAAAAATACTTGTTTCTTTATTTCTCACATAAAATTCGAAAAAAATTGTTCCAAACAAAAATAACTTTTTAATAAAAATTTATTGTGGAATGCTCTATATGACTTTTTCCAGCTATTTAATAAAAAAATCGAATTTTTTCGACTTATTTTTAAAAATTGTGACTTTTTCTTCTTATTTTTCAAACATTGAAATAAAATACCATTTTTTTGTACAAAATGTTAAATATTTCGGTTTTTTAGTGTGAAAAATAACTAATAACTCAAATCTTTTATTAGAAATAATTTATTTTCTATTTTTTAACAAATATTGATGATTTTTAATTGTAATTGAATTCTCGAAAAAGAAGAATCTTGAAAATAAAAATTAAATAATGAAAATGAATCAAAATTAGCTTAAAAAATTGTATTAATTATTTTTTAAAAAAGTAATTCACCGAATTTTTGCATTAGTATTTTCGTAAATTCAATTGCTTTTAATCTTTATATTACATAATATTCAGATTTACGTAAATTCAAATCTCTATACAAAAAGTAATTAATGTTTTCATGAAATTTCATATCTTGAAATTATCAAATTTTTAGTGCGAACAAGCATTATTGAAATTTTTAATTAAAATCTTTAAAATATTGAATAAATTCTTCTTGGTATTATTGATTAAATTCATCTTATTTTCCATAGAAATATTAGAGAAAAATTTCCTTCAAAAGTCCTCGGCTTCTCCGAAGAAGTTGAATTTAAAAAAAAATTAACAACTTCCCTAATTTTAATTCAATAACAAAATGAAAAATATACGTGTTTTCTTATTTTTCAAATTTAATGCAAAATAGTTTTTGGAAAAAATATTATTAAAACTTTAATTAATATATTATAATTTTAAAAAAAAGCATAATAAAAATCCGGCATTGAAGAAGGTTTCTCTATTTGCTTGAGTGTGATGATAATAATATAAGTACATATCCTTGACGGATTAGAAACCAGTTTGTCTCTAACACTTAAATCTCTGAGGGCCGGGGAATTTCCAAAAAATAAGAACTGCAACCTTGAGTGTATATTAAAAGAATCATAGAATCATATATTTACATATATACCTAATAAAATCATTGACACTATATTAGATATACAGGTAATTACATTTTTTTAACAATAATTAACAATATTATAATTTATTGAAATAATATTTTATTACTACAAAAAAAAACCATTTCAGATCAGAGTCATCGTCTTCGAAAGAAATCAAATCCACCTAAAAAAAATTATATTATTATTTATACAAATATTGTTCTATTCAATAATTATTTTAAAAAAAAATTTTAACGTAATCTTTAATAATAAATTTAATTTAAATCAAATTAAGTTAATTTAATTAACTATAATTTTAATTTTTTAAAATGTGATTTAAAGCAACTTGAATATTTTCAATTTAATTTAATTAAATTCAATTATTTATGGTATTAATTAATTTATTATAATATTAAAATTTGTTTTTATTACTACTAATTGTTTACTTTCATTATTTTTAAATAATTATTTTCATGATCGTAGTATGCGATAGTTTTTTAAAAACTGACCATTTCCAATTGGACTTCTTATGTTGAAATCAGCATCATTACGTCCACCGTACCGACCATAGTCATTGTAATCATTATAACCATAATTTCCATCATAGTATCCTTCTCTATTGTTAAAACCACCTCTTCCCCTTCCCATCCCTCTTCCTAAATGAAAATTAATTTCGATTAATAATTAATAATATAATTTCTTAAATATTCATACTATTAAACATTGAAAAAAATACCGAAAATTGACTTTTCAAAATGAAAAAATTTCTGTAAATATGGAGAAACCTCTGTAACTTTTTTAATTTTTATGCTAGAAAAATGCGTCTAAAGAAGAAGTTGCTTGTTTTTGTTCCAATTATTAAGCAAAAAATCAAAATCCTTAAAAAAATAAACTGGCAAAAAGTTACCGAAAATTGACTTTTCAAAATGAAAAAATTTCTGTAAATTTGGAGAAACCTCTGTAACTTTTTTAATTTTTGTGCTAGAAAAATGCGTCTAAAGAAGAAGTTGCTTGTTTTTGTTCCAATTATCAGGCAAAAAATTAAAATCCTTAAAAAAATAAACTGGCAAAAAGTTACCGAAAATTGACTTTTCAAAATGAAAAAATTTCTGTAAATTTGGAGAAACCTCTGTAACTTTTTTAATTTTTGTGCTAGAAAAATGCGTCTAAAGGAGAAGTTGCTTGTTTTTGTTCCAATTATCAGGGAAAAAATTAAAATCCTTAAAAAAATAAACTGGCAAAAAGTTACCGAAAATTGACTTTTCAAAATGAAAAAATTTCTGTAAATTGGGAAAAACCTCTGTAACTTTTTTAATTTTCGTGCTAGAAAAATGCGTCTAAAGAAGAAGTTGCTTGTTTTTGTTCCAATTATCAGGCAAAAAATTAAAATCCTTAAAAAAATAAACTGGCAAAAAGTTACCGAAAATTGACTTTTCAAAATGAAAAAATTTCTGTAAATTTGGAGAAACCTCTGTAACTTTTTTAATTTTTGTGCTAGAAAAATGCGTCTAAAGAAGAAGTTGCTTGTTTTTGTTCCAATTATCAGGCAAAAAATTAAAATCCTTAAAAAAATAAACTGGCAAAAAGTTACCGAAAATTGACTTTTCAAAATGAAAAAATTTCTGTAAATTGGGAAAAACCTCTGTAACTTTTTTAATTTTTGTGCTAGAAAAATGCGTCTAAAGAAGAAGTTGCTTGTTTTTGTTCGAATTATCAGGAAAAAAATCAAAATCCTTAAAAAAATAAACTGGCAAAAAGTTACCGAAAATTGACTTTTCAAAATGAAAAAATTTCTGTAAATATGGAGAAACCTCTGTAACTTTTTTAATTTTTGTGCTAGAAAAATGCGTCTAAAGAAGAAGTTGCTTGTTTTTGTTCCAATTATCAGGAAAAAAATTAAAATCCTTAAAAAAATAAACTGGCAAAAAGTTACCGAAAATTGACTTTTCAAAATGAAAAAATTTCTGTAAATTGGGAAAAACCTCTGTAACTTTTTTAATTTTTGTGCTAGAAAAATGCGTCTAAAGAAGAAGTTGCTTGTTTTTGTTCGAATTATCAGGAAAAAAATCAAAATCCTTAAAAAAATAAACTGGCAAAAAGTTACCGAAAATTGACTTTTCAAAATGAAAAAATTTCTGTAAATTTGGAGAAACCTCTGTAACTTTTTTAATTTTTGTGCTAGAAAAATGCGTCTAAAGAAGAAGTTGCTTGTTTTTGTTCGAATTATCAGGAAAAAAATCAAAATCCTTAAAAAAATAAACTGGCAAAAAGTTACCGAAAATTGACTTTTCAAAATGAAAAAATTTCTGTAAATATGGAGAAACCTCTGTAACTTTTTTAATTTTTGTGCTAGAAAAATGCGTCTAAAGAAGAAGTTGCTTGTTTTTGTTCCAATTATCAGGAAAAAAATTAAAATCCTTAAAAAAATAAACTGGCAAAAAGTTACCGAAAATTGACTTTTCAAAATGAAAAAATTTCTGTAAATTGGGAAAAACCTCTGTAACTTTTTTAATTTTTGTGCTAGAAAAATGCGTCTAAAGAAGAAGTTGCTTGTTTTTGTTCGAATTATCAGGAAAAAAATCAAAATCCTTAAAAAAATAAACTGGCAAAAAGTTACCGAAAATTGACTTTTCAAAATGAAAAAATTTCTGTAAATATGGAGAAACCTCTGTAACTTTTTTAATTTTTGTGCTAGAAAAATGCGTCTAAAGAAGAAGTTGCTTGTTTTTGTTCCAATTATCAGGAAAAAAATTAAAATCCTTAAAAAAATAAACTGGCAAAAAGTTACCGAAAATTGACTTTTCAAAATGAAAAAATTTCTGTAAATTGGGAAAAACCTCTGTAACTTTTTTAATTTTTGTGCTAGAAAAATGCGTCTAAAGAAGAAGTTGCTTGTTTTTGTTCCAATTATCAGGAAAAAAATTAAAATCCTTAAAAAAATAAACTGGCAAAAAGTTACCGAAAATTGACTTTTCAAAATGAAAAAATTTCTGTAAATTTGGAGAAACCTCTGTAACTTTTTTAATTTTTGTGCTAGAAAAATGCGTCTAAAGAAGAAGTTGCTTGTTTTTGTTCGAATTATCAGGAAAAAAATCAAAATCCTTAAAAAAATAAACTGGCAAAAAGTTACCGAAAATTGACTTTTCAAAATGAAAAAATTTCTGTAAATATGGAGAAACCTCTGTAACTTTTTTAATTTTTGTGCTAGAAAATTGCGTCTAAAGAAGAAGTTGCTTGTTTTTGTTCGAATTATCAGGAAAAAAATCAAAATCCTTAAAAAAATAAACTGGCAAAAAGTTACCGAAAATTGACTTTTCAAAATGAAAAAATTTCTGTAAATATGGAGAAACCTCTGTAACTTTTTTAATTTTTGTGCTAGAAAAATGCGTCTAAAGAAGAAGTTGCTTGTTTTTGTTCCAATTATCAGGCAAAAAATCAAAATCCGTAAAAAAATAAACTGGCAAAAAGTTACCGAAAATTGACTTTTCAAAATGAAAAAATTTCTGTAAATTTGGAAAAACCTCTGTAACTTTTTTAATTTTTGTGCTAGAAAATTGCGTCTAAAGAAGAAGTTGCTTGTTTTTGTTCGAATTATCAGGAAAAAAATCAAAATCCTTAAAAAAATAAACTGGCAAAAAGTTACCGAAAATTGACTTTTCAAAATGAAAAAATTTCTGTAAATATGGAGAAACCTCTGTAACTTTTTTAATTTTTGTGCTAGAAAAATGCGTCTAAAGAAGAAGTTGCTTGTTTTTGTTCCAATTATCAGGCAAAAAATTAAAATCCTTAAAAAAATAAACTGGCAAAAAGTTACCGAAAATTGACTTTTCAAAATGAAAAAATTTCTGTAAATTGGGAAAAACCTCTGTAACTTTTTTAATTTTCGTGCTAGAAAAATGCGTCTAAAGAAGAAGTTGCTTGTTTTTGTTCGAATTATCAGGAAAAAAATCAAAATCCTTAAAAAAATAAACTGGCAAAAAGTTACCGAAAATTGACTTTTCAAAATGAAAAAATTTCTGTAAATATGGAGAAACCTCTGTAACTTTTTTAATTTTTGTGCTAGAAAAATGCGTCTAAAGAAGAAGTTGCTTGTTTTTGTTCCAATTATCAGGCAAAAAATCAAAATCCTTAAAAAAATAAACTGGCAAAAAGTTACCGAAAATTGACTTTTCAAAATGAAAAAATTTCTGTAAATATGGAGAAACCTCTGTAACTTTTTTAATTTTTGTGCTAGAAAAATGCGTCTAAAGAAGAAGTTGCTTGTTTTTGTTCCAATTATCAGGCAAAAAATTAAAATCCTTAAAAAAATAAACTGGCAAAAAGTTACCGAAAATTGACTTTTCAAAATGAAAAAATTTCTGTAAATTGGGAAAAACCTCTGTAACTTTTTTAATTTTTGTGCTAGAAAAATGCGTCTAAAGAAGAAGTTGCTTGTTTTTGTTCGAATTATCAGGAAAAAAATCAAAATCCTTAAAAAAATAAACTGGCAAAAAGTTACCGAAAATTGACTTTTCAAAATGAAAAAATTTCTGTAAATATGGAGAAACCTCTGTAACTTTTTTAATTTTTGTGCTAGAAAAATGCTTCTAAAGAAGAAGTTGCTTGTTTTTGTTCCAATTATTAAGCAAAAAATCAAAATCCTTAAAAAAATAAACTGGCAAAAAGTTACCGAAAATTGACTTTTCAAAATGAAAAAATTTCTGTAAATTTGGAAAAACCTCTGTAACTTTTTTAATTTTTGTGCTAGAAAAATGCGTCTAAAGAAGAAGTTGCTTGTTTTTGTTCCAATTATCAGGAAAAAAATTAAAATCCTTAAAAAAATAAACTGGCAAAAAGTTACCGAAAATTGACTTTTCAAAATGAAAAAATTTCTGTAAATTTGGAGAAACCTCTGTAACTTTTTTAATTTTTGTGCTAGAAAAATGCGTCTAAAGTAGAAGAAGTTGCTTGTTTTTGTTCGAATTATCAGGAAAAAAATCAAAATCCTTAAAAAAATAAACTGGCAAAAAGTTACCGAAAATTGACTTTTCAAAATGAAAAAATTTCTGTAAATATGGAGAAACCTCTGTAACTTTTTTAATTTTTGTGCTAGAAAAATGCGTCTAAAGAAGAAGTTGCTTGTTTTTGTTCGAATTATCAGGAAAAAAATCAAAATCCTTAAAAAAATAAACTGGCAAAAAGTTACCGAAAATTGACTTTTCAAAATGAAAAAATTTCTGTAAATATGGAGAAACCTCTGTAACTTTTTTAATTTTTGTGCTAGAAAAATGCGTCTAAAGAAGAAGTTGCTTGTTTTTGTTCCAATTATCAGGCAAAAAATCAAAATCCTTAAAAAAATAAACTGGCAAAAAGTTACCGAAAATTGACTTTTCAAAATGAAAAAATTTCTGTAAATTTGGAAAAACCTCTGTAACTTTTTTAATTTTTGTGCTAGAAAATTGCGTCTAAAGAAGAAGTTGCTTGTTTTTGTTCGAATTATCAGGAAAAAAATCAAAATCCTTAAAAAAATAAACTGGCAAAAAGTTACCGAAAATTGACTTTTCAAAATGAAAAAATTTCTGTAAATATGGAGAAACCTCTGTAACTTTTTTAATTTTTGTGCTAGAAAAATGCGTCTAAAGAAGAAGTTGCTTGTTTTTGATCCAATTATCAGGCAAAAAATTAAAATCCTTAAAAAAAAAAAATGGCAAAAAGTTACCGAAAATTGACTTTTCAAAATGAAAAAATTTCTGTAAATTGGGAAAAACCTCTGTAACTTTTTTAATTTTCGTGCTAGAAAAATGCGTCTAAAGAAGAAGTTGCTTGTTTTTGTTCCAATTATCAGGCAAAAAATCAAAATCCTTAAAAAAATAAACTGGCAAAAAGTTACCGAAAATTGACTTTTCAAAATGAAAAAATTTCTGTAAATATGGAGAAACCTCTGTAACTTTTTTAATTTTTGTGCTAGAAAAATGCGTCTAAAGAAGAAGTTGCTTGTTTTTGTTCGAATTATCAGGAAAAAAATCAAAATCCTTAAAAAAATAAACTGGCAAAAAGTTACCGAAAATTGACTTTTCAAAATGAAAAAATTTCTGTAAATATGGAGAAACCTCTGTAACTTTTTTAATTTTTGTGCTAGAAAAATGCGTCTAAAGAAGAAGTTGCTTGTTTTTGTTCCAATTATCAGGAAAAAAATTAAAATCCTTAAAAAAATAAACTGGCAAAAAGTTACCGAAAATTGACTTTTCAAAATGAAAAAATTTCTGTAAATATGGAGAAACCTCTGTAACTTTTTTAATTTTTGTGCTAGAAAAATGCGTCTAAAGAAGAAGTTGCTTGTTTTTGTTCGAATTATCAGGAAAAAAATCAAAATCCTTAAAAAAATAAACTGGCAAAAAGTTACCGAAAATTGACTTTTCAAAATGAAAAAATTTCTGTAAATTTGGAAAAACCTCTGTAACTTTTTTAATTTTTGTGCTAGAAAAATGCGTCTAAAGAAGAAGTTGCTTGTTTTTGTTCGAATTATCAGGAAAAAAATCAAAATCCTTAAAAAAATAAACTGGCAAAAAGTTACCGAAAATTGACTTTTCAAAATGAAAAAATTTCTGTAAATATGGAGAAACCTCTGTAACTTTTTTAATTTTTGTGCTAGAAAAATGCGTCTAAAGAAGAAGTTGCTTGTTTTTGTTCCAATTATCAGAAAAATTTTCAAAATCCTTAAAAAAATAAACTGGCAAAAAGTTACCGAAAATTGACTTTTCAAAATGAAAAAATTTCTGTAAATTTGGAGAAACCTCTGTAACTTTTTTAATTTTTGTGCTAGAAAAATGCGTCTAAAGAAGAAGTTGCTTGTTTTTGTTCCAATTATCAGCCAAAATTTCAAAATACTTAAAAAAATAAACTGGCAAAAAGTTACCGAAAATTGACTTTTCAAAATGAAAAAATTTCTGTAAATTTGGAGAAACCTCTGTAACTTTTTTAATTTTTGTGCTAGAAAAATGCGTCTAAAGAAGAAGTTGCTCGTTTTTGTTCCAGTTATCAGATAAATTTTTAAAATCCTTAAAAAAATAAAGTGGCAAAAAGTTACCGAAAATTGAATTTTCAAAATGAAAAAATTTCTGTAAATTTGGAAAAACCTCTGTAACTTTTTTAATTTTTGTGCTAGAAAAATGCGTCTAAAGAAAAAGTTGCTCGTTTTTGTTCCAGTTATCAGATAAATTTTTAAAATCCTTAAAAAAATAAAGTGGCAAAAAGTTACCGAAAATTGAATTTTCAAAATGAAAAAATTTCTGTAAATTTGGAGAAACCTCTGTAACTTTTTTAATTTTCGTGCTAGAAAAATGCGTCTAAAGAAGAAGTTGCTTGTTTTTGTTCCAATTATTAAGCAAAAAATCAAAATCCTTAAAAAAATAAACTGGCAAAAAGTTACCGAAAATTGACTTTTCAAAATGAAAAAATTTCTGTAAATATGGAGAAACCTCTGTAACTTTTTTAATTTTTGTGCTAGAAAAATGCGTCTAAAGAAGAAGTTGCTTGTTTTTGTTCGAATTATCAGGAAAAAAATCAAAATCCTTAAAAAAATAAACTGGCAAAAAGTTACCGAAAATTGACTTTTCAAAATGAAAAAATTTCTGTAAATATGGAGAAACCTCTGTAACTTTTTTAATTTTTGTGCTAGAAAAATGCGTCTAAAGAAGAAGTTGCTTGTTTTTGTTCCAATTATCAGGCAAAAAATCAAAATCCTTAAAAAAATAAACTGGCAAAAAGTTACCGAAAATTGACTTTTCAAAATGAAAAAATTTCTGTAAATATGGAGAAACCTCTGTAACTTTTTTAATTTTTGTGCTAGAAAAATGCGTCTAAAGAAGAAGTTGCTTGTTTTTGTTCCAATTATTAAGCAAAAAATCAAAATCCTTAAAAAAATAAACTGGCAAAAAGTTACCGAAAATTGACTTTTCAAAATGAAAAAGTTTCTGTAAATTGGGAAAAACCTCTGTAACTTTTTTAATTTTCGTGCTAGAAAAATGCGTCTAAAGAAGAAGTTGCTTGTTTTTGTTCCAATTATCAGGCAAAAAATCAAAATCCTTAAAAAAATAAACTGGCAAAAAGTTACCGAAAATTGACTTTTCAAAATGAAAAAATTTCTGTAAATATGGAGAAACCTCTGTAACTTTTTTAATTTTTGTGCTAGAAAAATGCGTCTAAAGAAGAAGTTTCTTGTTTTTGTTCCAATTATAAGGAAAAAAATCAAAATCCGTAAAAAAATAAACTGGCAAAAAGTTACCGAAAATTGACTTTTCAAAATGAAAAAATTTCTGTAAATTTGGAAAAAACTATGTAACTTTTTTAATTTTTGTGCTAGAAAAATGCGTCTAAAGAAGAAGTTGCTTGTTTTTGTTCCAATTATCAGGAAAAAAATCAAACTCCGTAAAAAAATAAAGTGGCAAAAAGTTACCAAAAATTGACTTTTCAAAATGAAAAAATTTCTGTAAATTTTGAAAATTTTTATGTCAGGAATGCAATTTTGACAAGAATTAATAAAAATTTTAATATAGAAAAAAGTTATTTCAAAAAATCCAAAAATTAAAAAATTGTTGAAAAAACATTTTTTTTATATATTTTTGAAAATCTTTCTGTCTGATTTTTGGTATTTATGACCGTAATACACCTACAAAATTTTATCGAAATCCGTCAAGATGTGTAAGAGAAAATTTGTTCACAAGAATCGGTGACATACACACACACATATATACACACATACATCCGGACATTTGTTCCTCTCGACGAATTATATATACTACACTTGAAAATTTGTAAAAATAATTGATTCTAAAAAATTCGTAAATCGACATCACTATAAGGTTTTCTTTATGAGGAAGCAAAATTTGTAACAAAAGTTTGGTTGAAGCAATAAAATAACAATGCATTGTTGTATATACAAGTAACAAAACATTTTTTTTTGGTTTAACTAAAAATTTACTTTTAGTGAACAAATTTTTTTTTATAAAAGAAATATTAATATTATAATTATTATTATTATTATATTATTTATTAATATTATATTATAATATTAACCAAATATTTATTAAAATCAAATATTTACATAATAATATTTACTTAAACAATAAACTTTGCTTCAAATAGCACGTGAAAAGATTTCTATACAAAAAAAATGAAGGTTGCAATGAAAAGAAATTAATTTTTAACAAAAATAAAAAAGCCAGGAAAAAAATTTATTTTAACCGTTGTATTTATTAAAATAAATAATTATTATTTCTTACCATATTGTGCATTGCTGAGAGTGATAATTACAAAAATGAATAGTAAAGCATGTAAAAATATTCCTTTCATGTTCTCCATGATGTGTCAATATAAAAACGACAACTGCAAATTTAGTACATGTCGAACTGTCTTTTTATACAGCTTTCAGTCTATAATTATATTAATAATAATTGGCCAATTGTTTTATTATTCAGAATGCAGAAATCAAAAATAATAATTTTTTAATGAGAGAAACTATATTGATTACAAGCGCTTGTTTTTTCCTTGAATAATATTTTTTATACGTGTACAAAGCGACAAAAAAATGAAAAAAAAAATGAAAAAAAACATTATTGGACGAAAAATATTTTTAACTTAGTGTGATTTTAATTTAATTTTTGACATTAATTTAATAGTTAGAGAATATGAAGATAAAGATCATTACGAGTCGAATCCGTTAAATTACGATTATGATTTTTGATTATTAAAAATGACTAAATTACAAAAAATAAAATAAGTTGCATTTTCTACCAAGAAAATTGGTATTTTATTGCAATATTTTGTAGTTAAAGTTAGATTTTTTAAAAGCACGTCGAAAAAATACGATTTAAAAGAAAACAATCAATATTTTTAACAAATAGAAAATAAATTATTTCTAATAAAAATTGACTAATTTGAATAATTAAAAAATTTTAATAATTATTTAAAAAACTTTTATTAATTATTTATAAAACTTTTATTAATTATTTAAAAATTAATTATATACTGAAAAATCTAATTATCCTAAAAAAAATTACTCAAAAAAAAAAATTACCGCAAGATTTGACTAATAGTTCTTTTTCATACTAGAAAAAAGGAAGAAATTAACATTTTATACCAAAAAATGGTATTTTATTTCCATGTTTGAAGGAAAAAAAGAAAAAATTACAATTTTTAAAAATAAGTCGAAAAAATTTGATTTTTTTTAAACAGTTGGAAAAAGTCATATGGAGCATTCCACGTTAAATTTTTATTGAAAAGCTGTTTTTGTTTAGGACAATTTTTTACGAATTTTATGTGAAAAATAAAAAAAAATAAGTATTTTATCATTTTCTTATTAAATTAAAATTGTGAAAATTGTGATATTTTTAAATTCAACATCTTTCGAGTGTTAAATTATTCTTTTCAAAATTTGCAATTAAAAATCATTAAAATTTAATTTTTCATTTAATAAAATACATAAACGAATGAATTGTTTACAATAAAATTCGAAAAAAATTTAATTATTATGTAAATTTTTAATTAAATGTTTAAAAAAGTTATATATCTTTAAAAAACTATTCAAAAATAAATTTTAGTAAGATTTGACTATAGATATTTTTCACACTATTAAAATAAAAATAATTAAGTTACACTTATACAAAAAATGATTATTTTATTGCAAAAATTTCGAAGTAAAATTAATGAATATTCTTCTTTTACGATAACTCAATTATTTTCGAAATTTACAACTAAAAATCATCAAAATATTTGTTCGCAATAAAATTTTAATAATATAGAAATGAATTATTTCTAATAAAATTTGATGAATTTGGAAATTTAAATATTTAAAGAATAGTTCTTTACAAATTAATCATATATTAAAAACTCTAATTATTTTTAAAAACTTATTCAAAAATAAATTTTTGAAAGATTTGCAGTAATCTTTCTAGTTAATTTTCTAGTTATATTTTTCACACTAGAAGTATTGAAATAATTCGCATTTTATACCAAAGAATGTTATTTTATTTCAATATTCAATCATCTTCAACTTATGTATTAAATTAATTTATTCCGTTTAATTATTGGGTGATACGATGAAAAAGGAACATTTAAATTAAAAAATTATTATTCAACAATTTTTACACAGTTTTCAATACTTATAACAGTTATTATTATAATTTTTTGCTTAGTGCTATTACTCCGTTCGACAAAAATTGGCAGAAATGTATTTATTCGACATTTGGTGATTTTCAATACCATCCACCTGAAATTGTAAATTTTTTTTTTTTTAAATAAAAGTAATTATTCATAAAAATAATCACAACATTATCCAAAAATAATTTTCCTCAGTTTTGAACTTTTAAATGATGAGCGAAATATTTTATTATCAATAAAAATTGAAACCATAAACTTAATTTTTAGAAACCTTATTATTCAAAGAAAAAAAACTTTAATAATTATTAAATAAATAAACGTATAAGCAAATGAATGAATAAATTAATTAATTATAATTAATTAATAAATATTTAATTTAAAACTTTAATATTTTTAAACAATTAATTTTGCGCAAATTAAAATTTTTACTCTCAAGTGTGAAATAAAGTTGTTTTTATAGAAAAGGAAAGCAAATTGATTTTTAGAAACTGGCGATAATGAAAAAATTGAAGTTCAAATGTGGTACTTTCAGAAAATTCACTCATAATTATTTGAAAAGCATTGCATTGAAGTTATTATAAATTTAAAAACCATTGAATTAAAATTATTAGTCAATCAAAAAGCTTTGAATTGAAATTATTAATTAATTAAAAAGCATTGAGTTAAAATTATTAATTGATTTAAAAAAATTCATCAAAAACCTTTGAGTTAAAATTATTAATTTATTAAAAATCACTGAGTTAAAATAATTAATTGATTTAAAAAAATTAATTAAAAAGCTTTGAGTTAAAATTATTAATTAAAAATCACTGAGTTAAAATTATTAATTGATTAAAAAACTAAAATCTTTGAGTGAAATTATTAATTGATTAAAAAATAAAAATCATTAAGTAAAATTATTAATTAATTAAAAATCACTGAGTTAAAATTATTAATTGATTAAAAAATGAAAATCTTTGAGTAAAATTATTAATTGATTTAAAAAAATTAATTAAAATGCTTTGAGTTAAAATTAGTAATTAAAAATCACTGAGTTAAAATTATTAATTGATTAAAAAATAAAAATCATTGAGTAAAATTATAAAATAATTAAAATACAAAAATACGTACGTCTTCCATAGCCACCATATCCACCGTGTCTTCCGCCATAACCACCATATCCACCATAACCTCCGTATCCACCGTAACCACCACGTCTTCCTCCGAATCCACCATATCCACCATATCCGCCTCGACCACCATATCCTCCATAACCACCATAAGCTTATTATAAAAAAAAATATTCGTTAAAAATAATAGTAAAAATTAAAGAAAATAGAACGAAAACAACAAAAACGAAAAGAACAAAAAATACAAAAGAAAAATAAAATAAAATGGAAAATACTGTCTAATGAAATGAAACAAAATGAAAAGTACAAAAAAATGTTTTCAATGACAAAAAATAAATCATATATAATAATGAACAAAATATACCCTGCACTAGGCTATAGCTGGCGAGAGCAGCAAAAATGACAAAAAGAAGATAAAGGAATTTCATGATTTCACTTAGTGAATCCACTGCGGACAACTGCGTTTGCTAAAGTAAATCAATCTCCTTTTTATATGCACCTCTTTTGCAAAGATCTTTTAAAATAATTATATTGCAGGAAATAATAATTACCTTGAAACTGTCAGGGGAAGAACTTAAGAATTACAATTAATCATCGTCGTTGAAAATTCCAGTATTAAAATTAAAAGTAGGTAAAAATCATATATTTTCTCAGAAAATTTATTCAAACTTTATTTTTTTCCTTTTTCTGAATCTATTTAATGAAAAGGAAATTCATTAAATTGTTTTTAAATTTCACTTCTTTTTTTTAGATATTAAATAAATGCGACAATAAATTTAGTAAAGTATTATTTTCTGTATACTGCGCTTTTTGAGGAGAAGAAGTAAAATATTTTTTTAATTTGCTAATGATGTGCGTATTTTCCGAAACTGCTGTTTTCACTTTCTATTAAAATGTTGAGTTTGCATAAATTTTGCTCAATGGAAACTCAAATATACAATGTTAGTCACAATTCTTGGAATAATTCATTCAGAAAAGTCATTCCTAAATATTGTTTTTATACGTGAAGATGTATGCAGATATATAATTAAGCTTTTATTATCTATTACTTGGAATCATAATATGAACATTGTGTACGTTTGAAATTTTAGCACAATTATTTTTCCACAATTAATAATCGATAAACGGAAAAAGTTGTTCAATATTATTTAAATTAAAAATTTTTTTTTCTTTTTTCTATCAAAAACTATGGTTTCGAATTTTGAGTTTCGGTTTCGTTCGATTTCAAATTCTGATATTCGCTATGCTTCTTGAAGAATTTTTACCAAACGAATTTTAAATTTAATTAATTTTTAACTTATAACGAATTTTCAAAATTGAAATCGTGCTGTTTTTAATTAACACAATTTTCTTGCTTTTTACAATTTATTGAAGAGTACAATAAATATTTCATTACAAAAATATAAGTTCAAAAAAATATATTTAACATTAAGTATAGTTTTCTTATTAATTATATTTTTAATTAATAATAATTATCATCTATAATTATACTGATCTTCGATAACTAATTATTCTTATTATTAAAAAGTATTTTTTTATCTAGAAAAGTATTTGATAAAGAATTTCGTTTTATTCCCTAAAGTTTTAAACGTTTAAATGCTAAAGACGTTTTTTCTATCTAAATATTTTCAAAAATTATTAAATTATTATTATATAAGAATAAAAACAGAAAAATAATGTAAGCCATTGCTTCTTTGATTTTTTTTAAATTCACAATATATAATTTTTTGGGGAAAAAAACAAATTAACAAAAGTACTATAAAAATGCGTCGTCATTCATTATTCGAACGTTTAAATCTTTTTTTTCAAAATTTGATTTATCAAAAATATTCACTAATTTCAATTATTAGTGACTGAATTGTTCCTTTTGAATTAGTAAATTTTACTAATACATTTAAATTATTGATAAACTAATTTTTATTAAGTTCTACTAATTTACTAGTCAAATTTACTAATAAATTAAAAAATTAAAAATTAAAATTTAATAAATTTGACTAATAAATTTAAATTATTGACAAACTAATTTTTACTAAGTTCTACTAATTTACTAGTCAATTTTACTAATAAATTAAAAAATTAAGAATTAAAATTTAATCAATTTTACTAATAAATTAAAAAATTAAGAATTAAAATTTAATCAATTTTACTAATAAATTAAAAAATTAAAAATTAAAATTTAATAAATTTGACTAATAAATTTAAATTATTGACAAACTAATTTTTACTAAGTTCTACTAATTTACTAGTCAATTTTACTAATAAATTAAAAAATTAAAAATTAAAATTTAATAAATTTGACTAATAAATTTAAATTATTGATAAACTAATTTTTACTAAGTTTTACTAATTTACTAGTCAAATTCACTAACTCGAAAGCAAAAATCCAGCAACTAATTCAAATTAGTAAAAATTTTTACTAATTTAAATTTAGGGAGCTAAAAGCCTAGTAGGTGATTCTATATATATACAAGTACCACTTTTACAATGATAAATAAATTATTATTAATTACGAGAAAAATATATTTATGCACGTTAAATAAAAATAAAATGTAAATATCATATTACATTGTAAAAAAAATGAAAGTTTTATAAATAATTAAGAGTGTATCTAAATGCCATTAATATATAAAAAAAATAATTTCATAAAAATGATATTATTCTATCATCGTTTCTTCGAATTGAACTGAATAATTTCCGGCCAGTAACCTGAAATCATATTTTTAATACGTAAATATTTGAAATCGGGAAATTTTAAACATCACATGTTTATGTTTAAGGGCATGTGGGAAAAACCTCTAAAAAAAAGTGGTTTCCCCCGTGTTTCGTCTCACTCATCCTAAATAAGTTGAGATATCGAGCACTGATTATGAATAATCTGCATTCATTAAAAAAAAAATTTATTTGATTCAAATAACCGATTATTTGACTATTATCAAATAAATATTTATTTGAATCAAATAATTTGTATTTCAATCAAATATTTGAGTATTTGAAGTAAATATTATTTAATTGATTCAAATAAAAATTATTTGAGTGAAGTAAATATTTATTTGATTCAATTTATTTGAATTTCATTTATCAATTATTTGAATCAAATAAATTTTTTTTCATTGTAATATTTTAAAAGTAATTTTCGAAAATATTATTTTCTTTTTTAATTATGAAATAAGTTAACTACGAAACCACTTTTTCTCTCCTTTGCCCTTAATAAAATGTTTTTAAATATTTAAAAAATAATAAAGAATATGATAATAAAACTCACTGTCAACTTGAGGTTGTGGATTTGGATAAATAGGAGGATTCATGGGCCATGAAAATTCTCCGATAATTTGATCATAATCTTGAGTATCTAAAATAGAAAATTGTTAATTTATATATTGGATCACTGTTAATGTATTTTTAAAATATTTCAATTCAATATTTATCTAAGTATTTAGATTTTAATAGCAAAAGGAAAATTTATTTCATTTAAATAATTAGCGAGAAAAGTAAAAATAAGTTGACCAAAAAGTGTATATTTGATTCAAATATAACCAAATTACTTGTCTCAGTCAAAAAATAAGTAACAATAAATAATAACCAATTGGTTTATTAAATAGATATTTACTTGATTCGAATAATGTTTATTTAAATCAGATAAATTATATTTGCTTTTTAAATATTGAAATTATTGGTTCAAACACTGTTCAATTGATTTAAATAAAAATTATTTGATTCGAGTAAATATTTACTTGATTTTAGTCAAGTAATCGATTATACTTGAATCGAACTAATTTTTTTTCTATGTAACAAACAATAATTTCATTTAATTTTTGCATTTGAAACAAATTTAATTGATTTAAATAATTATTATATTCAAAACAATGATTTCGTCTGAATAAACATTATTTAGTTTAAATAACAACTATATTAAAGAAAATATTTTAAATTCTTAACCTGAAAACTATTTTTTGTTGTTGAAATAAATGCTAAAACTTTTGTAAATATTAATTTCTTCATTCGGCAATTTTTTTATGTATAAAAATTTAAAAAGGGTCAAAATAAAAAAAATTATTGTCTGACCATTGAATAATATACATTTATGTCAACATTCCGTTTTACCTTGTGCTAATTGATCAAAATCCGGTGATTGCCTTGGAATATTAAATGGAGCAAAAGTTGCAATCGATGGAAAACCATTGAATGGCTCATATTTTTGTTGATCATTATTATTTCCAGGTGAATCATTATTTCCTGAAGAAAACCCATCTCGTGGCATTCGGTTTTGGGAATTTCCATTATTTCCTCCGTTAAAAAGTCCCGAAAAGAAGGGATTTCCCTGTCCAATTTTTCTATCACTTCCGGGATAGAAGGGTATATTGGAAGGAATTTCTCCTGGTGGACTATTATTATTGTTGTTGTTGTTGTTATTATTATTAGAAGGGTCAGTGTTTTCAGGCGATGAACGAGGTGGTAAAGGTGGTGGTGGATTATTTCCTTTTCCAAATAGTCCGGAGAGGAAAGGATTACCAGGAGGTGGTCCATTCCCGTATGGATTTTCAGATGGCGGAGCAGCATTTGAATTCTTAGGATCATCTGCGAAATTTAAATCAGAATTATATTTGTGACATTCTAAATATTTATTTCCAAATAGCACAAAACTTGAGCTTTATTGGACGCTTGTACACCCAGAGAAAATTATTATTTAAACCAAATATATTTTATTTGACTTAAATAAACGTATATTTGTCTCAAAACCAACTAGACTTTTTATTTGTCTTAAATAAGAATTATATTTGACAAAAATAAAAAATATATTTGAGTTAAATAAAATTTTATTTAAACCAAATAAAATATATTTGAAATAAATAAAAAGTCTAGTTGCTTCTGAGACAAGTATACCATTTCTCTGGGTGTAGGTCAATAAAGTACTCATTATTACCCTAGGGCAGTAAGGCGCACTTTATTGACCAACTGGGCTACAGGCAGGAATTTAGCCAATCTTAATTTAAGCTCGGCTTGCGTGAAAATAAGGGTGAGAAAACTTAATTTAGAGTTCTACTTTTTAAATTAAGTATACTGAAAAAAAATTTATTTGACTATTATCAAATAAACCCAGTGGACACAAAAATCGCCTTACGTTTTGACAACGTTCTAAAAACGTTCCTAATGTTCTGTGCCGAGAGGGAATATTTACTTGAATCAAATAATTTTTTTTTGAATCAATTTAATAGTATTTGCTTCAAATACTGAAATATTTGCTTCAAATACTGAAATATTTGATTCAAATACTGAAATATTTTATTCAAATACAATTTATTTAATTAAAATAAAAATTATTTGATTCAAGTAAATATTCATTTGGTAATAGTCAAATAATTGGTTATTTGAATCAAATAAATTTTTTTTTTCAGATATAGAACTGTTGATTTTCAACATGATTGCCTTAAATGAAGCCCATTTTTTACTGATATTCAGCAAGCTTTTGCTCTTTAAGTTCAGCAAAAAAATATGATTTGAAATTAAACAAAGGCTGTCTTAGCAATGTCGCATTTTAAATTAAGATACGTTTC
The DNA here is from genome assembly GCA_032873175.1 of Leptopilina drosophilae. Lineage (NCBI taxonomy): Eukaryota > Metazoa > Arthropoda > Insecta > Hymenoptera > Figitidae > Leptopilina > Leptopilina drosophilae. The sequence continues at coordinate 76,251,617 of CM065478.1, read as the reverse complement.
ATGGTTGAAAATAAGACTTTCTTTTTACTGTGTATGTAAATTACTGTTAATAAATAAATATTTACCTTGGGAATCAAGACTATTTGGTGGTCTTTCTGGAAATCCTGGCGCTATGGAACCTGGAAAATCAGGGTCATAATTATTTTTGCCCAGGGCTGATAAAAATCATGATTTTTTTTAAAAAAATAAAAAAAATCAGATTTTTTTTATTTAAATCGGATTTTTTTTATTTAAATCGGATTTTTTTTATTTAAATCATTTTTTAGTACTATTTTTTAAATATTTATTTTTTTAATATTAGGAATTAAAAAATTAATAATAGGGTGCATGCAAAATTTCATTTTTAGAATTTCCTGATTTTTCCTGACTAATTTTTCATTTTTCCTGATTAACAAATTTTTAAATTATTATTTAATACTCTGCATTACTAATTAAAATTTTAATAATGCAATTCAATTCAATTCATGTTTATTCTGCATATAAAAATACATTTTTGTGGCAGAAGAGTTCCGCTTAATTTTACACTTAAAAAAAAATCTTATAAAAATTTATTAATGCTTTTTAAGGAACAATTTTATTTATAAAAAAAACATAAGACATTTAAAAAATGTTTGTTTAATTATTAAATATTATACAAAAAAAGTCTAAATACAAAAACTAAGTTTATCAAAGTTTTTTAATTTGTGGTTTTTTTCGATTAAAATTCCCTGACTTTTAAAGAATTTTTAAAAATTCCCTGTATTTTTCTGACCAACTAAATCTCTGATTTATAATTGTTTTTATAATTTGTGGCTACCCTTAATAAAAAATACATATATAAATTCTTGTTACAATAAAATTTGTTTTAAAAAAGTTTAGGAAATCTTAACAAAATGCTGATATTTAATGCTTCTTTGACTCAAATATAAAATACAGATTTTTTATCTTTCAATAACTTTCGCCAAATAAACAAAAAATAATAATTATTATTTTCTGATATTCATTATATTATCTTTATAAGATATTCTTTTTTACTTTTATTTAATTAAAAACTTTTAACATAAATTCTAATTTTGTATCCTTTTCGGTTTCTAATGCATTTCGCAGTTTGATTTAAATCATGATTTAAATGTCAAGATTTAAATCAACTTGATTTAAATCATTGCAGCCCTGTTTTTGCCAACGGAAAAAATTACAGTAAAAAATATCCTGAATAGCACAACATTTGAGCATAATATCGAATATTGTAGTCAAATGTTCTGCTGTTTGGAAAATAGAATTTTAATTTAATCCATTTTGTTTAAAAAACATCAATTAGAAATAATAAATAATAATTAATAATACCTTGATTGGGAATTTTTCCTCCAAAAGCACCCTTGAGGAAAGGATTATTTGGATTGAAAGGAAAAGCCTGTGGTTGTTCACTGTTATTTGGTGGTGAATTTTCACTCGGGGCATTAGAATCTCGAGAACTTGGATTCTCTGGTTGAGAAGGATCTTCTGAACAGTTGCAGTCTTCATTTTTATTTTCTGGATTCACATCTTCGGGAATATTGTTGCGAGCATCGAAAGGTGAGTCACTTTTTGGAGGATTTGATTCAGGATTTTTGTCTTTATCATCATCGAATGTTGAAGGAGTTCGTAAATCCTTATCATCTGGGAAGACGATATCAGGTTTTTGGTCTTCATTCATGGGATCTTTTGACATTTGTGGTTTATCTATTTTTTCTTCTGGTTGAGATTTATTGGGATTTTCTGGCTGATCTTGCTTGTCTTCTTTCGGCTCGTCATCGTCAGGTTTATCTTCTTTGGGTTCATTAGGTTTATCTTCCTTAGATTCTTTAGGTTTATCTCCTTTAGGTTCCTCATCTTTAGGTTTGCCTTCCTTGGGTTCTTTAGGTTTATCTTCTTTTGATCCTTTAGGCTTTTCTTCTTTGGGTTCATCTTCTTTAGGCTCATCGATTTTAGGTTCATCTTCTTTCGGTTCTTCCGGTTTATCTTCTTTGGGTTGTTTAGGTTTATTTTCTTTCGGTCCTTTAGGCTTTTCTCCTTTTGGCTCATCATCTTTAGGTTCATTTTCTTTAGGTTTTGTAGGTTTATCTTCTTTAGGTCCTTTAGGCTTTTCTTCTTTGGGTTCTTTAGGTTTATCTTCTTTAGGCTTATCGTTTTTAGGTTCATCTTCTTCCGATTTATCTCCTTTAGGTTCATCATCTTTAGATTTACCTTCCTTGGGTTCTTTAGGTTTATCTTCTTTTGATCCTTTAGGCTTTTCTTCTTTAGGTTCATCTTCTTTAGGCTCATCGATTTTAGGTTCATCTTCTTTCGGTTCTTCCGGTTTATCTCCTTTAGGTTCATCATCTTTAGGTTTATCTTCTTTGGGTTGTTTAGATTTTTCTTCTTTAGGTTCTTTAGGCTTTTCTTCTTTTGGCTCATCATCTTTAGGTGTTTTTTCTGAAGGCTCATCATCTTTAGGTTCATCTTTTTTAGGTTTTGTAGGTTCATCTTCTTTAGGTCCTTTAGGCTTTTCTTCTTTGGGTTCTTTAGGTTTATCTTCTTTAGGCTTATCGTTTTTAGGTTCATCTTTTTCAGGTTTGTCTCCTTTAGGTTCATCATCTTTAGGTTCGTTTTCTTTAGGCTCGTCTTCTTTCGGTTCTTTAGGTTTATCTTCCTTAGGCTCATCATCTTTAGGTTTACCTTCCTTGGGTTCTTTAGGTTTATCTTCCTTAGGTCCTTTAGACTTTTCTCCTTTTGGCTCATCATCTTTAGGTTTATCTTCCTTAGGTCCTTTAGGCTTTTCTCCTTTTGGCTCATCATCTTTAGGTGTTTCTTCTTTTGGCTCATCATCTTTGGGTTCATCTTCTTTCGGTTCTCTAGGTTTATCATCCTTAGGTCCTTCAGGATTTTCTTCTTTGGGTTCTTTAGGTTTATCCTCCTTAGGTCCTTTAGGCTTATCATCTTTAGGTTCATCTTTCCCGGGTTCGTTAGGTTTATCTTCCTTTGGTTCTTCAGGCTTTTCTCCTTTTGGTTTATCGTCCTTAGGCTCATCATCTTTAGGCTCATCATCCTTAGGTTTATCTTCTTTAGGTTCTTTAGGCTTTTCTCCTTTAGGCTTGCTGTCCTCCTGCTGTGGTTTACTATTTTCATCTTCTGACGTCTGAGGTTTGTCATTCTTTTTATCTTCAGCTTTAGGTTTATCAGTTTTCTGTTTCGGCTTGTCGTCTGGTGTTTGAGGTTCATCTTCCTTGTCATCTGGTTTATCAGAATCGTCATCTTTCACCTTGGGTTTCTCATCTTCTGGTTTGTCATCATCGGGTGTTTCTGGTTCCTCCATTTTTTCACCAGGTTGGGAGTCATCTGGCTTCTCAGGTTTGTCATTTTTATCTTTATCTTTAGGTTCATTATTCTTCTGCTTCGGTTTTTGGTTAGGATCTTGGGGTTCATCTTCTTCTTTATCATCCGGCTTAGATTTATCGGGACTTTCAGGTTTATCCTTCTCCTCTTCAGGTTTATCATCAGGCTGGTCACTATCAGGCACCTTGGGCTCCTTTTCCTTCTCATTAGGTTTCGATCCTTTGGGTTTTGCAGGTTTATTATCTTTAGGTTTGGAGTCATCAGGCACCTGTGGTTGCTCCTTATCTTCATCTTCATCCTTTGGTTTATCATCTGCGTCCTTAGGTGCATCACTGTCAGTTTCTTGTGGCTGATCTTCCTTATCATCTTTTTCATCAGGTTTCTGGGGTTTGTCCTTTTTATCATCAGGTTCGGATTCACTTGGTTTCAGTGGTTTATTATCATCTTTAGACTTTGGGTCCTTGGGCTTTTGTGGTTTATCATCTTTATCGTCAGGTTTTGGACCATCAGGTTTCTTTGGCTGGTCTTTATCTTCCTTTTTAGGTTCATCGTCTTCTTGATCGGGTTTCTCTCCTTCAGGCACTTCCTTATCATCAGGTTCGGATTTTTCAGGTTTATCAGCGTCAGGTTTCGGTGGTTTATTGGTTTTATCGTCAGGTTTTTGAGGCTTGCCTTTGTCAGCATCCTTAGGCTTTTGGGGTTCATCTTTTTTGTCATCGTCTTTGGATTCACTTGGTTTCTCCGGTTTGTCATCTTGATCTTTAGATTTTTGATCATCAGGCTTATCATCTTTAGATTTTGGTTCGTTAGGCTTCTTAGGCATCTGTGGTTTATCATCTTCATCGTTAGGTTTTGGATCATCAGGTTTCTTTGGCTGGTCTTTTTTATCTTCCTTTTTAGGCTCATCACTTTTTTCATCTGGCTTTTCTTTCTCAGGCACTTCGTCTTCTTTATCATCAGGTTTCGATTCTTCAGGCTCATCAGTATCTGACTTTGGTGGTTTATCCATCTTATCATCAGGTTTTTGAGGTTTGCCCTTACCAGCATTAGGTTTCGAATCATCAGTCGTCGGTGGCTGATCCTCATCATCATCTTTTTGTTTAGGTTTGTCCTGTTTCCCTTTTGGCATTTCATCGTCCGGCTCATTCATTTTGTCATCTGGTTGTGAATCATCTGGCTTCTGGGGTTTGTCAGTTTTATCCTCTGGCTTAGAGTTATCAGGCTTTTCTGGCTGATTTTTCTTTTTATCATCTTTTGGTGTTTTGTCCTTCTCTGGCATTTGAGGCTCATCCTTTTTATCATCAGGCTTAGACTTTTCTGGTTTTTTGGGTTTATCGTTCATATCTGCAGGTTTTGGATCTTTTGGATTTTGGGGTTCATCTTTTTCTTTATCTTCCATATCTGGTTTATCCTTCTCCTTTTCTGGTTTGTCATCATCGGGTGTTTCTGGTTCCTCCATTTTGTCATCTGGAGGAGAATCATCTGGCTTCTGAGGTTTGTCCTTTTTATCTTTAGGCTTAGAATCATCTGGCTTTTGAGGTTTTTTATTTTCATCTTCAGGTTTGGAATCATCTGGTTTCTGTGGTTTTTCATCTTTAGGTTCAGAATCATCTGGATCTTGTGGCTTATCTCCTTTCTTATCATCTTTCTGTGGTTTCCCTTTCTCTGGCATTTTAGATTCCTTTTCTTCATCATCAGGTTTATCATTTTCGTCATCTAGTTTAGAATTCTTTGGTTTCGGTGTCTTATTAGACTTATCTTTAGGTTTGGGATCATCAGGTTTGTCTTCGTCTTCATCATCCGGTTTGGAATCATCTGGCTTTTGTGGTTGGTCTTTTTTATCCTCCTTCTTAGGTTTGTCATCTTTTTCTGTTGGTTTATCACTATCAGGCTTAGTATTTTTATCTTCTGCTGGTTCCTCTGGTTTATTGTCGTCTTCATCTTTTGGATCATCAGGCTTCTTAGGCTGATTCTTTTTGTCCTCTTTTTTGGGTTTATCATCTTTTTGATCGGGCTTCTCTTCGTCAGGCTCTTGAGGCTCATCTTCGTTGTCATCGTCTTTAGATTTACCTGGTTGCTCTGGTTTATCATCTTCACTTTCATCTTTTGGGTTATCTGGCTTCTTAGGCTGATTCTTTTTGTCCTCTTTTTTGGGTTTATCATCTTTTTGATCGGGCTTCTCTTCGTCAGGCTCTTGAGGCTCATCTTCGTTGTCATCGTCTTTAGATTTACCTGGTTGCTCTGGTTTATCATCTTCACTTTCATCTTTTGGGTTATCTGGCTTCTTAGGCTGATTCTTTTTGTCTTCCTTTTTGGGTTTATCATCTTTTTGATCGGGTTTATCTTCGTCAGGCTCCTGAGGCTCACCTTCTTTGTCATCGTCTTTGGGATCACTAGGTTCCTCCGGTTCATCCTCTTTATTTTTTGGATCATCAGGCTTCTTAGGCTGATTCTTTTTGTCTTCCTTTTTGGGTTTTTCACCTTTTTGATCGGGTTTATCTTCGTCAGGCTCTTGAGGCTCATCTTTCTTGTCATCATCTTTGGCATCACTAGGTTTCTCCGGTTCATCCTCTTTATTTTTTGGATCATTTTTAGCTTTGTCCGTGTCTTTCATTTTAGGCCCACCCTTTCCTTCCTTAGGTTGTTCTTCCTTAGGTAGTTCTTCTTCAGGCTTTTCTTCCTCTGGTTTTTCTTTCTTAGGTTTTTCTCCCTTAGGTTTATCACTTTCATCTTCGGGATTTTTATCATCTGGTTTTTGTGGCTGATCTTCATCCTTGGGCTTATTATTCTTCCCCTTTCGCTTATCATTATCAGACATTGGTGGTTTTTCTTGTTTATCATCCACTTTAGGTTTTTCCTTCTCCTGCGGTTTATTCTTTTCATCATCCTTCTTAGTGTCATCTGGTTTTTGTGGTTGATCCTCTTCATCACCTTCCTCTGGCTTGCCATTCTCTTCGTCAGGTGTGTTATCTTCTGGCGTCTGAGGCTCGTCTTCTTCGCCATCCGGTTGAGAATCTTTAGGTTTTGCATCATTTGGTTTCTTCGGTTTTTCATTTTTGGCTTTTGGTGCATTCGTTGCTGGCCTTCGATCTGGCTTTTCGTCTTTCTTTCTAGGACTATCTTCATCTTCTGGTTCATCTTCTTTATCATCTTGCTCAGGAGTGTCTGGTTTCTTCGGTTCATCATCATCCTTTTGTTTCGGTTCCTTTGGTTTTTGGGGTCGATTATTTCTGTTTTTCGGTTTTTGTGGCTGATCTTCCGGTTTATCATCTTCCTCGGGTTTTTCACTGTCTTCGTCCTTGTCTTCATTATCATCGACTTTTGGTTTTTTCTGCTTATCACCAGGCTTTCCTGCACCAGATTTTTGCGGTTGATCTGGCTTTGTATCGTTTGGTTCGTTTTCTTCATCAGGAGTAGATGTATCATCCTCCTTGTCATCTGGGTTTTCAGTTTCATCATCATTGTTTTCCTCTTTTGGTTCCTTGGGTTTTTGGGGTCGAGCATTCTTTCCTGGTTGATTTTTGGGTTTGTTCCTGTCACCCCTGGGTTGATTTGGAGTCTGTGGTTTATTCTCATCGTCGTCTGGATTTTCAGAATCGTTACCCCTAGGTTTCGAGTTCGTAGGTTTTTGTGGCCTATTTTTCCTATCATTTGGCTTTTGCGGTTTATTCTCCGTATTCTCTGGTTCTGATTCATCCGGTTCTTGGGGATTCTCATCTGCATCTTCAGTTTTATCTGGTGCTTCACCTTCATCATCATCATCATCATTTTCGTTAGGTTCTTCTTCATCTTTAGGTTTTTTATCACTTATCCTCGGTTTAATGTCCTTTGGTTGTTGTTCTTGACCATCATCATTTTCCTTAGGTTTTGTTTTAGGTTTTCTATCTTTATTCCCTCTATTATTATTATTATTATTTTTATTCTTCTTTCCCTGTGGATTTTCGTCATATTCTCCAGTATTGAAATCCGGATTTGGATGATATTGTCCATCATCGAAATTATCCGGATGGTATTCTCCATCATCGAACTTATCAACTGGATGGTACTCTCCGTCATCAAAATTAGCATCCGGATGGTATTCTCCGTCATCAAAATCGGGATTCGGATGATATTCGCCATCGTCTCCTTCGTTATTTTCCGGGTAATCACCATTGTCACCATCATCGTTCTCATTGTAGTCACTATTTTCACTTGGTTTTTTACCATCATCATCACTGTTATCACTTTTTTTAGCACCACTATTATTATTTTTTAACGGCTTTCCTGAAACTCTAGGAGGATCTTTGATATTTGGTGCTTTTCCATCGGCCCAAACAAGACAACCTTCGAAGGGTTGTGAATTTTTTCCACTCTGCTTTCCTGCTGCTGGAAGTCCCGTTCTCCTTGGACTCGTTTTCACATTTTTTCCATTCTCGGAATCCGAATCAGGTGAATTTGCTGAAAAAAGAAAAAATAATTATTGTCTATGGTAATAAATTTTGAAAAAATAAAATTATTCTATATGGAAAAATAATGAAGTTTCTATTATTAAAAATGACATGGTATTAAGAATTAGTACTATCAACAATGACTGAAAATTTATTTCGAAACAAAAGAATGATGAAATAAAATAAAAAACATTGGAAATTTAATTTGAAAAAAAAAACAAAAATAATACCTGGACGAGCGTGAGCGGAAAAAACAAAAACCAATAGAATGAAGGTCAGATAGGGCCCGATAATTCGGCCCATCTTATTTTTTAATCTTATTATTTAAAATATCAATGCTGTGTTTGTGTCTATTTTATATTTCGATAAAAAAAGGATCTTATTTGATTGAAATTTCTTCAATAATGCGTAATCGTTTCTAAACTGTAAGGCTTATATCGTAATTCCCCCACTGATGAAATCCGGGAAGAAGATAGCGATTGTTTCATCGTCGTCAGGTAAAGGATCTTCTTTAAATGATAATCCTGGAAAACTGGAATAAATTTAATTTAAAAAAGAAAATCTAACTCTAGACCAATGACTTCAGCACTTACCATTAAATAGTTTGTCAGTTTTCTCGTAATTACACTATTAGTGTGAGTATGCAAGTTCGAAAGATTTACTGTCGGGTTCAATCAGAAATAAATTTTGTAATAAATTATTATACAATGCGAAAGTCATTGAAAGGAAATAATCATGATCGCAGATTCATAATATTTATTCATTCACTCAATAATACTCATGTTTATTATTATCAATTATCATTATTATTAATTTATTTATCTACTTCTGTAAATGAATAAATAATAATTCATAACTAATTCCACACTAATGATCAATAACTAATTCTTAAATAATAATTAATAATCTAAATAATTAATAATACAATAATAATAATAATAATAATAATAATAATAATAATAATAATAATAATAACTACAACAATTAATAATCTTAATAATTAATATTCTAAACTACTAATTAAAAACAAATTCTAAACTAATAAATTAACAACTAATTCTAAAAAAATTCTAATAATAAAAATAATAAAAAGTAATAAGAAAAATAATAAAAATAATCAAGATGAATAAGATTAATTTTTATGAACTTTAAGAAAGACAAGTGAAAATTTAATTGTTTCATAGATAATTTGTAATTGCAAAACATTTTTTTCACTTGAAATTGTAAATAATTTCCCTTTTCCTGCTTTGATTTGTTTTATCGAGAAATATTGCAAAATGTGAAAAATTATTGTTAATAAAGTAAATATTCATCACTATAGTTTATATAAAATTACGATTATGATAGAATTTACAATTTTTAAACGTTCAAATCTGTACGAAATATTTTTTAGTAAAAGTATTTTTAAAACTTACTGATCGAGGGAAAAATTGAAAATATAAATTTTGCATTTAGAAACTATGATTAATTTCTTTTTTGTATATTGACGCAAAAATTATTGTAATGAAAATTTAATTCGAAGAAAATGTAAATGAATTTCATTATTAGTAATGTTTTCTATTTCAATTATTTTTCTAAATTACTGTTCAAAATAAAAATTTTAAAAATGAAATTTTATATTTAGAAACTTTAAATTTTTTTCATTGAAAATTATTGTAAAAAATTTAATTTCAAGAAGAAATAAACAAATTTTTTGATGGTCCTGAAATGTGGATCGTTCAAAAAACAGATGATACACTTTAACATTGTTCAAAATTGTATTTTTTTATGCAAAAATTATTTTCTGTATTTTTTAATTTTTATTTCATTTGTTAAATATTTTTTGGAGAAAATTTTTTATATAATTTTTACTTTTTTTTAACTTTAGTGCAGTAATTTTTTTAAATATTCAAAAGGAAAAAGAATTTTCGTTCATTTCAATGTTATAAACTTGAGAAAAAAAAGATTTTGTTATTAAAATACCTACTATTTTTTTATTTTAAAAAAACGTTTATCAATTACTGATTAAAATAAAAATTGTAAACTTTAATTCTACATTTAGAATTAATAATATTCAATAATTAATAATTAATAATTATTATAATTAATTTAGAATTAATTTTTTCCATAGATCACCAAAACTTATTGTGTATTTTTTATGCAAAAATTATTTCGCGCATTAACAAAGTTTATTTTTAACCAAGAAAATATTTAATTTAATTTATTATTTAATTACTTTTTATTTCAGCGTCGTAGTTTTTAAAAATATTTAGCAAAAAGTAAATTTTGTTTGTTTGCATGTTTAAAATTTTGAAGAAAACATTTTTTCATTAGAAATATTTTTCATATTAAAAACATTTTTAAGAAATAATGATCGCGATAAAAAAAATGTTAAATTTTATAGAAACTATTAGAAACAGAAATTAACTAATTGAATGAAATTAAATTAATAAATTAATTAATTAGATTAATAAAGTAATTAATTAAATTAATGAAGTAATTAATTAATTTAATGAAGTAATTAATTAATTTAATTAATAAAGTAATTAATAAATTGAATTAATTAAGTAATAAATTAAATAAGTAATAAATTAATTGAATTAATAAAGTAATTAATAAATTGAGTTAATTAAGTAATAAATTAATTTAATTAATACACTTTTTCAATCAACTAAAACAGAAATAAATTTATTTTTCAACAGTGACGAAAAATTACAGCAATAAATTTTTGCAGAAGAAATAAAAAAAAATTCCCTTCATTCGAAAGTGCGGAACTTTATACAATCGAAAAGTAATTGAATTTTTATTTTCTAATTATTGTTATTTTCGCGTATTAAGAAAAACAAGATTAAAATCAGTGCTTGGGGTTAAATCGTCGATAGAAAATTGCGCGTCGTTGCGATGAGTTTAATCGGGAAAATGATTCATCAGGTGGTGTAATTTTCAGAATGTGACCTTTACACCAATATTTCTTAACAATTTTTTTTCTTTTTTTTTAATATTACGACTTTTCCGACGACTACGACGACGACGAAGACGACAACGACGAATAATACACGCTCTGATAAGATCGTTATTGCAAACGGACGTTTGCGTTGATGAGGCGCTTTCAGAGAAGTTTTAGCTTGTCTGGCACCTATTCTGATCCTAACAATAAGATACATGGACAATTACAGTGCATTTCGCATTAATAGCTTTCAATTTAATTTATTCAAGCAGGTATCCGCCTACTATTATATTGCCAATTAAAATTTCCAGCACGTAATTCAAAAAAAAAAATATTTATTTATATTAGTCATTATGAAAAAATATACACGCACGAGTCTGCATGATATGATGATGAATTCTTATTGAGAAGAAACAATAACAAAATTTCTCGCAAGTTTTTTGATTATTTTTTCTAGGGAAAAAAATTAATGTTGCTTTTTTTACTTTACTTTTACTTAATTTTTTAACTTACCAATAATTTTTTATTCACTAATTTATTTTGTTTTATTCTTTTATTTTATTTATATAATTTAATTTTTTCTTTTATTTATATAATTTAATTTTTTACTTTATTTCAAAATTTATTTTTTTTTCATTTTTGGCAAAATCTTTTCTAAAAATTAAATATTTGAAGAAAGCTAATGATTAATTTTATTTTATTACAGAGATATTTTTAACTTTTTGCGTTTATTATTAAATTGTTTGTGATAAAGAGAATGCATTATTATGTTATCTATTTCATTTGATATAATAATGACTTTATGCAAATGTCAAGGAATTTTCAAGTTACATCAATAGCAGAATTAAGTAAATATACTTGTGTTTTGTCTGTGGATTTCGTCGCTTCAAACCGTAAGAAAAATATCACCAATATTTGTATTTATTTTGTTTTTTTGAAATTTTTATATTCTTTTATAATTAATTTATTTATATATATTTTTAACTTTTTAATAATTTTTATTTACCTATTATTTGTTTTACATTTATTTTTTATTTATATTTTATATATTTTTTATTTATTTTTTATTTATTTTTATTCATATTTTATTTATTTTTTATTTAAATTTTTTTATGTATTTTATTAACGAATGATTTTTATTATTATGTTTAATTCAAATTTATTATTGTTATTAATTTTTATTCATTGAATTTTAGTAGTTTTATTAATATTAAATTTTATTAAACTTTTATTACAGTTTAATTATGAATTTTAATAATTTGTCAATTAAAGTAAATTGATAAATATTTGTATATTTATTTTATTTTATATTTATTTTATTTATTAATTCTGTAATTAAGCAAATTTAAGTAAACATTGTTTATTTATCTAATTTATTGAAAATGTAAATTTATGCAATTTTTATAATTTTTACATATTTATTATATGATTATAATTTATTTATCTAGATATTTTTTTAATAATAAATAATAAAAATAATAACCAAAACTAATTAAAATAATACTAGTATAATAAATAATAATATTAATAACAGTATCAATAATAATCATAATAATAACAACAATAATAATAATAATAATAATAATAATAATAATAATAAGAATAATAATAAATAAAAATGATAATAATAAATAAAAACACTAGAATAAGAACTAATAAATTAAAGAAAAAAATTAAACACTGTAAATTTAGAAAATAATACAAAGCCATAGGTAATATTTATTTATTATAAAAATGACATTTTATGATCTTGAATCTTTTAATTATTTATTTATAATTATTCTTTTATTTCCTTCCTTTTTTAATATAACAATTTTAATTTTATTATGAATGTTATTTTAAATTTTATTTTGAATTAAAGGAAACGGAAGATTTTTTTAAATAAGAACAATAATTAGCATTAATTAAATTTAATTTCAATAATTAGAAGAATTTTCTAACCAACGTTTCTGATAAACAATATGTTAATGAAAAGTTGAATAACAATATTGTGATCGTTGCATTATTGATCGAAAACGCCTGATTGTAGGCAACCGTCCATACACGCAAGCATAAAGTATAGCGTTCAACTCGAAAACATAGTGTATTGATCTAAATCTTTTAATTACTATACAAAAATTAATTACTTTAAATATACACTCTTCTAATTACACATAACATAAATTTCATCAATTTTTAAATTACCGATTACAATTTTTTCATAATTTTATCAAATTTTCTCGAATTTATCTTGTTTTTTTTCTTGCTCTTTTTCTTTTTTCCTCTTTTTTTCCCCTTAGAGCGCCCTCACGACGCCATTTGACAGTCTAATGAATTAACGTTCTCGATACATATCGATTCATTTCGAGATAAGAAAAATACAGTCAAAAAGTAGTATTTTGGTTTTCTGTATTATTGAAATTTTTTGTAATATAAATAAATTTTGCATAAATGCTAGAATTGCTCTACAAATTGCTGACAAATTGTAATTAACGGTAAGAAAAATGGAATAAATAGAAAACACTGCTTACAATACTGGGAGTCGTTGTCAAATTTGAATTTTTGAACGATATCGAAAAGGCACTATCGACAGATCGAAATTATCGATACTTTCTGTCGTCACAACTTCTACTACGTTGTACCAAGCGTTCTATAATAAAAAGTGTCATAGGTGAGTTGAATGTTGTAAATAATCCAAAATACAGTGTAATTAAAGTACTTTTCGTTAATGTGGACAATTACATTACTGCAATACACGACAAATTTGATTTTAACAATACATTTGAATTCTTAATCAACCTAATTACTTGTAGCGTACGACACCGTAAAACAAGTGTTTTGGAGCATGAAATCATTCATCTATTTACACAACATTAGATTTGTTTACTGCACAGAAATTAACCGTTTTCATTAAATTTAATTCTGGAAAATTCAACCCTGTTCAATATTCATTTCTAAACGACAGATTTTCCTACGAATTATAGGTTAGGTTTGGCAACGTAAGCTCTGTGTCATTGTTGCAACACATTTTAGAATTTCATTTTTTTTCATAACAATATTTCTAATAGGATAGAATTTTTAATCAATTTTGGTAGTTTACGAACTTATTTTTTTTTGTCTTAATATTCAAAGGATTTCAAGTTTTTATATAATTTCAGGTCACAGGTTTTTCTTTTACAATAATGGCAGACTCTGATGACGAATATGATCGTAAAAGGAGAGATAAATTTCGTGGAGAAAGAACGGAATCATATTCGAGAGAAGGTAGAAGAGAAGATCGTCGACGAGATGATTGGGTTGATAGGTGAGAAAGTTATTCTTTTTTCCTTTAAAGTTTGTTCTTACTTTTTTTTTTAACACAAAACAACAATTTAAGAAAAAAAAGAGAATTAACTCTTAAACTCTCAATTAAGACTTTGGAAACCAAGATCAAAACATTTAATTTTCAGGAGGAATCACAAAAAATCCGTTGTTCGATCTCCAAGTTCCAATCCCTTCTCATCTTCCTCTCCTCCGTATCCCTCTTCTATAGGATCAATGTTGGTAAAAAGGTAAACAGTGCAAAATAACTAATTAACACAATTTTTATAAATAGAGCCATTTCACTAGTTTCAATCAGACCACACGTTTTTTTTGTGATTTGCATGGAAGAAGAAAATTATTCTTCAAATTTTCACGATCCCTTGAGTTCTAAATCTTTTCAAATGTTCAAATGAACGAAGTTTCTTTCTTCTTTTTCGTTAAATTAAATGTTGCCTTACTGCCAGGAAAAATAAATTCAAGTTTTAAATGCTTGAATAAACAAAACTAGTTTGTTTCTTTTTCAAATTCAATTTTTTTTTAATAAAAATATTGGGCCTCTAGGGAAGAGATAATTTTTTTAATTTTAAAATTTAATTTTTTACTTTTATTTTAGTATTTTAATGATAAATTATTTTCAATGGACATTTAAATACTTATATTCGTCGAAAAAAATTGCAAAAGGGAAAATATTTTCGTAAATATGAAAAATCTTTGCAAGAATTCATTTATAATAAAATTTTTCGAAAGAATTTAATTTTTGTTTCCAATTTTAAGACACTTTTTGTAAAAATTTAATTATTTTTTGTGTAAATAATAAATTCTTTAGATCAATTTAATTATTTTGAATTTATATTAATTATAATTAATTATTTTTATTAATTATTTTCAATGAAGATTTCATTACTTATATTCGTCGAAAAAAATTGCAAAAGGGAAATTATTTTCGTAAATATTAAAAATCTTTGCAAGAATTCATTTATAATAGAATTTTTCAAAACAATTTAATTTTTGTTTCCAATTTTAAGACACTTTTTGTAAAAATTTAATTATTTTTCGTATAAATAATAAATTCTTTAGATCAATTCAATTATTTTGCATTTATTTTAATTATAATTAATTATTTTTATTCATTATAGTAAAATTTTTCTTGAGAATTCAATAAATTTCAGAAATATTTATATAATTCATTAAAAGAATTCAATAATATTAAATAAAATTTTAATTTTATTTATAAATAAATTTCATCGAAAGAATTTAAGTATTTAAAAATTTTTTTTTACATATTTAATTAAATTTGTCAAAAAAGTTTTTGAGTAATTCGAATATTTTTTTCAATTTTAATACAATTTTTGCACAAATTTAACTATTTTCATGAATAATAAAGTTTTTAGATGAATTTACTTTTTTTAATACGATTTCAATAAAAAACTTTCCCAAGAATCAAATAATTATGAAAAATAAAATTCTCTAGAGGAATGAAATTCAGTTAAATTTAAAAAATATTTACAAAACTTCTTCATAAAAGTTCAATTACTTTCAAAACAATTATAATTCAATTTCCAGTAAGAATTTTACTATTTTTCGAAAATTTCCTTAAAATTCTTCGAAATAATTCATTTTTTTCAAGAATTATAATAAAATTCAATGCTGGAATTACATTACTTCAGATTTAAAATTGTAAAATATTTACTAAAATAAAAAAAGAAAATATTAAAAATTGATGTTTTAGAAAATTTGAATTTTAATTAATTTTAATTAAGTATTATATAATCGATTTTTTTGGCAACCATGTAAAAATAAACAGTTTTTTTATTTTTAGTGAAATTAGAAAATTTAATAAAAATTATTTCGTTCATTTGAACCATCAAAACTTTTGTGTATCATTTCAAAAAAATCTTTTTACATTCTCCGATATGTAAGTTTGAAAAATTCAGTTTCTTGTCACAATAATCTGAATTTTCCAAGTTGGTATTTGTGAATAAAAAGGCTGTTTTTGAAAAACTTTTTTCTGAAAGAAAAAACAATATTTTGTAAAACATAAAGACAAAGTTCTCATTTTTTATTCATAAACTAGTTTGGCATTTACACTTTTTTAAAAGTAAGTTTTAGTTGAAGATCTTAGAATTCTGACTTTATGGTGATTATTTCAGAGAGTGGTCAAGCCGTCCTCGAGCCAGGCCGGATTATCGTGAATATCGTGGGGGTGGTGGAGGCGGTGGTCGTGACCGCTACAGCCCCGCTCGATCACAGGAAATGGCACCGCCAATGAAAAGAATGCGCAGTGATTGGGATGATAGACCGCGATATGGACACGATTATTACAGTGGCGGTGGTGGAGGTGGCGGAGGAGGCGGCGGTGGTGGTGGTGGATCTTGGGGCTCAGATCACTATCCTCAACATCATGGAAATCATCACTATAGCAACCACAGTAACAGTAGCAGGTTTGTCAACAATACATGCTTTTGTTTTTTTTTCCTTTCAATTCACAGTTAACCTAGAAATGGAAAAAGAAAAGGAGACAGAAAGAAATAGCAAACATAAGTATTTAATGACAAATTAATTTCAATATTTACCTAATTATGGAATCAGTAGCGAAACGCAGTCGCTTGACTCCTAAGTTATTAGCAAAAATAAGGTGCAGTGCGAAAAAATAATTTAATAATTAATTAATAATAATTTTTTTTTCGTTTTCAAACTAAATGAGGCGAACTATAAGAGGCGAACTCTATTTTCCTCTCGTTTTTCAGTCGAGAAGTTTCGGGGAATTTCAATAATTCCAATGTCGAAACACAACCGCCGATGATGACTTTTAAAGCATTCTTGGGCACTCAAGAAGACACAATCACTGACGAAGAAGCAATAAAACGGTACAATGAGTATAAACTAGAATTCCGACGACAACAATTGAACGAATTTTTTGTTGCCCACAAGGACGAAGAATGGTAAGTTTGTTTTGCTTTTATGGTAAACATAGCTCTAAAGTGATTTTTTGTCCTCAGTGAATAAAAATTGACTTAATATTTTTTTTGTTCCTATTTTTTTCTCAAAAAAAAAAAAAATTCAAAAAAAACTTCAATTTTACTGGAATAATTTTTAGGAGGTTTATTTTTTAATTCTTTTTCATTAAAATAGCAAAGTTACTCGCTCTAAAGTTTTAACAAAAAGGGTGCATTCTGAGTATTGTGATGAAATCTCATTGCTGATGCTAAATAAGTATTTTAATTTTCAGAAAATTTCGTTTTTGCTTTTTTAAGAAAATAATTTCAGGATTGCCACAGGCCAGGCAAGTCTGAGAATTAAATTTTTAGAATTCATATGAAAATTTGTTGTTGATATTAATATTTTGATGTTCAATTGTTTTTTTTTGTATCATAAACTTTGAAATTATCATGAATTCTAACAGAATCATTAATTTTTTCAATTTCTAACAATTTATTTTAAATCCTTTAATGACTAATTTTACTGGGAAATTTGTAAAATAATTTAATTTAATAAGCGTTGTCTTTAGAATTTCAACAAATAAATAAATTTCAAAAAGTTTCAATTTAAAATTTTTGAAAATTTTAATTTTTAGTGAATTTGTAAAAATTTCTTCGTAATTTAATTATTTTCTTAGACAATTTATAAAAATATTTTTTATAAATGATTAAATAATTAAATTGTCATAGAATTTTCTTTTAAAAATAAATTTCAGTTAAAATTTCATATTTGAATTTTAAAAGCGCTTTAGTGTGAATTTTGAAAAGGTTTCAGATCAAAATCTTTAAAAATATGGATTTTTTATACTTTTAATTAACAATTTTTTTAATAATTATAATTCAAATTTTTTTAAAAATTACGTAAAGTTTTTATTTTCTAGGAATATATTTAGTTGGAGAATTTTCGAATAATCGAAATTTCGTAAAATTGAATTGTAAATAAATGGATTTGAAAATTCTGAAAGATCTTAAAAAAATATATATTAAAAATAATTGATTTAAAGAAGAATTTTAGTTCAAAATTCTAAAAAATGACAATTAAATTGAAATGATGAAAATAAATTTAAATTAATTATTGTAAAACACGAAGAAAGCGATCTCCTTGTTTCATAATAAAATTCTTGTAAGATTTCTGAAGGAACTTTAAAAAAAATATATATTAAAAATAATTGATTTAAAGAAGAATTTTAGTTCAAAATTCTAAAAAATAATTAAATTGAAATGGTGAAAATAAATTTAAATTAATTATTGTAAAACACGAAGAAAGCGATCTTCTTGTTTTCTAATAAAATTCTTGTCAGTTATTGAATTTCAAAAAGGTTTGAATTAAATTTTTTGAAATTCGTAAATAAATGTAATAGAATTTTTTTAGTATCTAATAATTTTTAGACTAAATCAGAACATTCTTCAAGCTCATGAAAAAAATCAAAACTTTATCTAGAAATCAGGCAAAAGTCATCGAAGAACAAAAATAAAAAACAAAATTTTTGTGGCAATCCTGAATTTGATTTATAGTCCGAAAAAAATATTTTTTCGTAGCGTTTTTAATTTTTTTTTATGTAAAGCTCTGCGATGTGAGAACAACGCATTTCAGAATACATCCTATGACCAGATATCTGTCTATTCCTACAGCGCACAGCCTTCATCGCTCTATGCTTTGGGCAAGGGCCACCTCGTTCGTTTGTTATTTCACTTTCGCGTTTCGCGCATCGTTGAAGAATTGAGCTGTATATGTAAATGAATTAGCTAAAATGATTTTTTGAGCTGGGCGCGCAAAGCCCAAGAATGCTCATTGTAGGCCGCGTTTTTAAACCCGCACAACATTTTTAAATCTTGAACTATAAGCTTGACGAAACAAAAAAAAATCGTCGAAAATACTAATTGCGAGCAAAAAATAACTGAAAAAAAATCAGGTGAGGCTGCTTTCTGTAAAAGAAAAAACCCATGTCAACTTTTGTAACAACTAATATATATGGTTCTTTTTATAGGAGATTCATTATACAGGCCTCGGAGATTGTGACTTTTTTCATGACTATTTAAAAAAAACAAAGCCCAAGAATGTTTTTTGAACAATTTTCAAGAAAATCTTACATTTGTTTTTGACAAAATGCGACTTATTCGATTTTTAAAAATATTCTGCTTGAATATTTTTAAACTTAAATTAAAAACGAATTTAAAATAAAATTTCTCTATATTATATTTAAAATAATTTGAATTCAAAATCCAGAAATAGAAAATTTGATTTTTCGGACAATTTTCAAAAATAAACGACTTTTTTTCAACTATGAATCTTGAGTGAAATTATTATTTTATTTGGCCCCTTAAAATTAATCCGAGGCCTGATTATATTCTCTTTTAATCTAAATATCTCTAATTATTGTGTAAATGTTTTTTTTTAATTTTCCAATGAAAAAAAATAATCTTTACCAGGAATTTTTGTCTTCACTCTAAATATGTAACTTTAAAGGATTGATTGTGGAAAAACTTTTTTTTTATGGTATTTTTCTTCCTCTTCTTCAAGTATTAAAATTTCTCAAGGGTAAATTTTTTCTCCCCAAAGATAGAGATCGAAAATGGCAAAAGTGGTTTATTAATATCTTTTCTAATGCGTAAGTCAAAAAATTTATTTACAAAAATTCGTTCAATGTTTTGTTTTATTGTCGCTGTTAGGTTCAAGATAAAGTATCATCCAGAGGAATCCGTGAAAAAGAAAGACGAACAATTGGCCACGTTAAAGGTAAAGTTGATTTTTACTGCAATAATAATTAAAAATTATTTAGGATGATAATAATAATAATATTTCAGAAACGTGTTGAAGTATTTTTGGATTTACTCGATAGCGGAAATATCGAGAGAGTCTCTGTTGATATTGATCAAACTGATCATTTGCTACGTCTTTTTGACTCTGTTGTTATAAAACTAGAAGGAGGAACAGAGGAGGATTTGAAAATTTTGGATGTAAAACCTCCCAAACCTGTGACGCAGGTTCCAGAACCTGTAGCCGTACCTAAAGAGAAAGAAGAAGTAAAGGAAACTAAGGCACCTGTAGAGAAGAAAGTTGAAGAAAGGTGAATAAAATTATCCTCTTGCTTTTTGACATAAATTTCTCTTCAATTGTTGAATAATAACAATTTTAATTATAATAATAGTCATAATAATAATAATAATATTAATAATAATAATAATAATATTAATAATAATAATAATAATAATAATAATAATAATAATAATAATGATAATAATAATTATAATAATAAATTTTGATTGAATAGCACGGAAAGTAAAAAGAGTCCCCGCCCTGAAACCGAAGAAGACAAACAAAATGGTGACGTTGAAATGAAGGACGAAAAGAAAGAAACTGAAGAGGAGGAGGAGGAAACTGAGAAAAAGGAAGACGAAGACGAAGAAATGAAAGAGGAGAAGCAAGAAAAAGTTGAATCGACAGAAAACGAAAAAGAAAAGGGTCAGTATACACACTCGTTGTTGATAATATCAAAAATTATAATTAAACTAACATTTTTTTTCACCTTTTTTCAGAAGTTTCTGAGAGTACTACAAAGAAACGAAAACGAAGTAATAGTAATAGTAGTACAAGCAGTAATAGTAGTTCAAGTTCTTCGGATAGCGATGATAATACACCAGCGACTGAATCAAGTATTTGAAATTAATTGAAAATTTTCTATCTTTTTTTTATTGTTAGCGATAAAATTTTAATGAAATGTATTTTCTTTTTTGGAAATTTAGACGTAGAGACCAAGGAGGAAGAAGAGGAGGAGGAGAAAGAGAAGGAAGTCGAAGAGGAGGAGGAGGACAAGGAGGAGAAGAAGGAAAAGGAGAGTGAGAATGAAGCAGAGACGGAGAAGGAAGAGGAAAAGGAGAAGGAGAAAGAGAAAGAGAAGGAAAAAAAGAAAGAATCTGCCGAGGAGGAAAGCGTGAATGAGAAAAAGGAAACATTAGAACCAGAAGCTGTTATCGATTTAGCCAGTGAAGATAAAGAAAAAGAACCTCGAGCTCTTCATAAAACAAGTAGTATCTTCCTCAGGAATTTGGCACCTACAATAACTAAAGCCGAAGTTGAAGCGGTAAATTGACAATTTACTCAAACTTGTTAATTTACCATTTTTTAGTTTTGCAAATTTCAAAAAAATTTTTTACATTTTTCTACACTTTTTAAAATTTTTCTCCTTTTTTTTACATTTTTCTATATCTTTTTAAACAAGTAAATTTGTTCTTCAGCAAAAAAGTTCAGTTTGAATTGAGAAGGAATTTTCCACTTTTATTTTTAGATGTGTAAACGATTTAATGGATTCCTGAGAGTTGCGATTGCGGATCCTCAACCCGAGCGTCGTTGGTTCCGACGTGGATGGGTATCATTTGAACGTCAAGTAAACATCAAGGAAATATGCTGGAGTTTAAATAACATTCGGGTAACTAAGTGAAATTTTTTAATAAAATACCGATTTTATTAATAAAATTTATTAATTTCTAATAAAATTTATTAGTAAAATTTTTAAATTTTTAATCGTTTTAACTTTATGTCTAATTTTCGAAACAGCTTCGAGATTGCGAATTGGGCGCAATTGTGAATAGAGATCTCTCACGTCGTGTACGCGCTGTTAATGGAATGACGGCCCACAAACAGGTGGTCAGACAGGATATCAAGTTAAGTGCAAAGATTGTGCACAATTTAGACAGTCGTGTGGGACTCTGGGTCGACGAAAAGAAAGAACAAGAGAAGAGTGAGGAAAAGGAAACTAAGATAACTGATCAAATGGCTATGGATCTCGAGCAAGCTGTGAGTTTTTGCTACGCATTTTTCTAATTTTTTGAATACTAAACCTCAGTAGTAAATAGTGGAAAATAAATTGTTTTCTTTCATTTTTATTTTAGTCTTTTGGGCTCTCGTCGAAAAATCCTGTTTTGAAAAATATTACCGACTACCTCATCGAAGAGGCCTCGGCAGAGGAAGAGGAATTATTGGGAATGTCCGCCGATCACGAGGAAGGACAACTTGGTGGCGATTCTGATGGACCCATTGAGAGAGATCCGATATTGATAAAAGTTTTGGACAGATTGATTTTATATTTGAGAATAGTACATTCCGTAGATTACTATAATCATTGCGAGTATCCAAATGAAGACGAAATGCCAAATAGGTGTGGAATAATACACGTCAGGGGTCAACCACCGTCGTCTAAAGTCTCCAGTACTGAACTATCGGAATATTCCCGTAATTTTGAAACCAAAATGTCAGCTTTCCTAGCTCCGATGGTTACCGTCACTGCTGACGATTTCGATAAACTCGGAGCCAAAGATGCTGAAGCGTAAGTATTTCTGTCCACAAAATAAATATAGACTTCAGAGTTGCAACAAATTATGAAATTAATAAAATTAGGAATTATTAATAAAATAAATTTTATTTCCACAGCGAGGTTGAGAAATTTGTCCAAGCAAACACTCAGGAACTCTCCAAAGACAAATGGCTCTGTCCCCTCAGTGGGAAAAAATTCAAAGGTCCCGATTTCATTCGCAAGCATATTTTCAATAAACACGCGGAAAAAGTAGCCGAAGTAAAAGCCGAAGCCGAATACTTCAACAACTATCTCAAAGATCCAAAACGTCCCCAACTTTCCGAACATCCTGGAAATAAAGCCCCAGCCAGAGAAACAGCACGCGAAGGATTCTCCAATTTCAACTCTGGGTGAGTTTTACATTAATCAAAAATTTACATTCAATGATTTTAAAATTAAAAGAACGATTTTTCGCAATTATATATTTCAAAATATTCTGCCTATTTCTTTGTGATTGAAAAATTCTACTTTTTTATACTTTCCTTCGCATTACGTAACTTTTTTTTATTTCCTTCAAATAAAAAAAAATTATAACAACAGGCTTTTGAAAATATTCAAAAAAAAAAGATGCGGTACAAACTTGATAAAATCAATTGAAAATATACTAAAGAAAATTAATTTTCACTAAGCAATTGGCAAATATTCAACAATGTTCCCTTTAATAGAGGCGGGAAATCAATATTAGAAATTAATTAATTCTTAGCTTGAGGAAAATTTAATATTTCTGAATTTTACCATTTCCCTTTTTCGATTGATTTACCAGTACTACCGGAATCGTACCACTACCATTATCCCGAAAAACGTAAGCGAGTTTTTAAATAATTTCTGTCAGTCTTCTTGATTAGGAAATCTTTTCTTTTTCTTTCTGATTTATTATGTAGCGAAAGTTGCACCATTCGATTTAAATTAGCCAAGAACGTGTAATTAGGCACAAACTTTATTAATAACAATGTAATTGTGTATAAAAATCTAAAATGTATTAATTGTTATTAATTATTAAATACTAATTTTGTAGTGTATAAAATTATTAACTATTAAATAATAATTTATTAACATATAAAATTGTAGGAACTGTACAAATTATCTGATGGTGAAACTTTCCTCTGTATTCTATTAAAAAGTATGTTTTTTTTGTATTTTAGTTTCACACATGCATCACTTAGTCGCATCTTAATTTTATTTATTCTTGCAAATTCTTCTTTTATTTCAAGTCAATTTCTTTTGCACACACTTATTTAAACCCTTTTCACTCTTTTATTTCCGCAAATCATAGCAATTTTGTTTCTATTGAAATTCTCTCGATCTGGGGGAATAAAAGTGTCGGTTTGTCGTGAAAGGTTAACATTTTTTTCGCTTATAGATTTGGTGGTGGCTTCGGAGGAGGCGGTGGATATGGAGGAGGAAGAGGCGGATACGGTGGAAATTTCGGCAACAGCGGCGGCGGCGGTGGTTTTGGATTCGGAATGTCTCGCTCGAATCGTGGAGGTTTCAATCGAGGACGGTAAGATACTTTATTATGAATAAAAAAAGAAAATTTCTTTAAAAAAATAAAAATCTACAAAAAAAGGTTCAAATACCTGGAACTTGAATAATCTAAACTTGATTTTAATTAAAATCTTTTTGTAAATTTAACATTAAAATCTAATTTCAAAAAAAAAATTCCTGAAAAGTTGAAAAAGTTGGTTTCTTGGAGATTTTTGGGAAAAAGGTAATTTTTCAGAAATAGTATTAAATTTCAACGATTTTTTGTAGTAATTTTAACTCAAAAGCTACTGACAATTATTTAAAAATAAAAGTTGAAGAACTTTGTAATTTAAAAGGCAGTTAAAAATTGTTTAATTCTTTTTCAATTTTTTTCCTTCTGTCGCAATAAAAATCAGTAAATGTAAATATTTGACTTAATGTTCTGCTAAATTTGAAAAGAAAAGTTCCAGAAATTTGACTGTATTCACATTTAAATGTAAAAAAAAGTAACGCAAGAGCTTTCACATTAGCACCAATCGACATTATTTGTTTAAATAATATTTTCAGAAATGCTCCTGACACTGCATCAAGGCCTATTATTAGTTATAATGACTTGGACCAGCCAGACATGGATATATTTTAACTTTAAAGAAAAGAATCAGTATAATAAAGTATTATTAGAATTCATAAAGTACTGCGCGAAAAAGTAAAAAAAATCTTGTTATCAGGCATTAATTTACTTTATTTTACAACTATTAATTAATAATATTTGTCACACTTGATTTTGTAACAAAATCAGAACTTTATTTTTAAAAAAAAAGAAGTCTTACTTTGTGATTAGATTAAACAAAGTATTATTAAATTGCCACGTACTTAACGGTAAAAGAGAAATAAATAAATATAAGTACTAAAGAAACAATGAGAAAGAGTTTCGGTTGAATTGCCACGATTTTCATATACATACATCTGAAAATTAATTACTGAATAACAAAAACTTTCTATCTAATAAATAATTTAAAATTGATTTCAGTTTATACGCTAATTAAAAACAACTCGTACGGCGTTGTACATAGGAAACGAAAAAAAAGCCGGTTAATAAGGGGAACAAATAAAACGTGTTTGTTGCTAATCAGTTGTTTTTTTATTTTTCCCATTCCACTGGTATCCTTGTCCAGTTGGTCTGACGTCTCTTTTAAAAACAGTGAAAGGTTTTAGTCAATTGAAAAAATCTAACAAAAAAATAAAATTCAAGACAAAATTATTTTCATCTTTAAACTTCAAGTTTCATTTTCATAATCATTTTTCGAATGAAATAAAAAGATTAAATAATTAATTTTGCTTATTTTTTCCATTTTCAGAGGAGGTGGTGATTTCAGACCAGTTATTCATTACCGTGACCTCGATGCACCTCGAGAACCAGATGAGTTTCTATAAAATATTCTCATTTTGAAGACTTTCTTTAAAACAAAAAGATATCAGAAATATGCTAGCACAACTTGAGTTAAAAATAATACAGACAATATTATTTCATATTTATATTGTAATATGAAACGAAATTTGTTTAACTCCCTTTTAAAATATGTAATATAACGTAATTTTTCACTCTAGGTACCTCTATGAAAAGCAAATAATTTCATAGTTCTTTTTGACACTTATTTTTTTCTTCTTCTCATTTAAAGAACTTAAATGTTAAGTCAATTAAAAAAAAAAGAAAATGGAAATAATTCATAACTATAATAATCAATAATCAATATTGAATTGAATGCATATAATATATTATTTTTAACTAAAGAGAATGAAAAAATATATTTTACGTTATGACTAAAATTGAAAATTATTTGAAAAACTTGTATAAGAAGGAAACGTTTATTATGTGGGTTTTTTAATTGAAAAATTATTTCCACTTTAACGAAACGAATAATATTATTGTCAGAAATGTTAATAATATTATGTTAAATAATATTCGCAAATATATTGAATTTATTATTTCCGACTTCAAAATCGGCGATTATATGAACAAAAGAAAACATTGTGAATGATATAAAACGTATCAATTTTGTCGTGTAATAAATATGAACTACAAGAAAATTATCAAGTCTTTTTCATTTTTCGAAGGAATAAATCAATAATAATTGAAATATTTTCTCGTCGTGTAATTGATTTCAAATTTTTATAAATAATCAATTATTTTATCACTTATTTTTGAATTTAAATAATAGAATTCTCAGACAATTTTTGAAAACGATTATTTTCAAAACAAATTTCATTTACAATTTCAGAAAATATTTCAAGAATAAATGGAAGAATTGCTGTTGAAATTAAAAGTAAATAAATTTAAAAAGGTTTAACATCGAAATTATTGGAAATTTCAATGACAATAAACAACAATAAGATTAATAATTAATAATTTTTTATTAATAAGTAACTCATTCTTTTATATAATTAATATTCCTATACAATATTATACAATAATTATATTACTTGCGCTTCTCTATTTAAAATACTGTTTTTTTTATCGTGACAATACGATTATAAATTTTTTTTTACTCATGCATTTTTAAAAAAATATCTAAGTCCGATCTCGGCACAATTGCTCGTCTGTTCCATCTCCACAGTCGTCTATTCCGTTGCATTTTAAATTCTTTGTAATGCATCTGCCATTCCTGTTAACATAATAAGAGTAAATGAATTAGTTAAAAGAAGAAAATTGTAAATTGCAAGTTTTAAAGCATATTATTGCTATTATTATAATAATAATAAAAATAACGCGTGTGTGTAAAGTGAAATTTGTGCAAAATAAGAATGTGTGTTTAAAAAGAAAAATTCATATTTCCATAGCATGCAAGAATCTCGTAAAAAGAAATATATTAACAGGTCGAGAACTAGTCTGCATTTTTGTGCCATTTCTTGAAGAAGGAAAAAAAAATTTTTTCTTTTAGCCGTTATCGACAATATTTCATACCGCCAATGTGATTTATGAACACATAAGAGACCGCTTGTAATAAATTCAAATCCAAATTCGTATTCAAAGAGTTTTTTTTTTAAAGTCTCATCTCGTATAGACTTTTATTTGCATAATTATACTTGTAAATAATTTAATATATGTAATCAATGTAAATGTCAACAAGTCATCGATTGATTTTGCTACGCCCACGATTTAAAGAAAGTGCTAATTAATTTACTTTCGACCTGTTTAGATATTCTTTATTTACATTTTTATCTTGTTCGAAAAAATGTTCTTTTAATTTAGAAAACATTTCAAAACGAAAAAAAATGAGATGAAATGAAATGAAATAAAATTAACGGGTATATTTTTTTGTATCGTAAAATATTGCTTACAAAGAAGCAGAGGAGATAAAATGTAACTAGTTTCAAGATTCACTTGCGGGGAATATTTGAAAATATCCGATTGAATTTATGCAAACGTGACTAGTTTTACTCACTGGCATGTAAATTCGTGCTTATTACAGCGACCTTGGCATCCGTGCGGTTCATCAGATCCATCCACGCAATCCCGCAATCCGTCGCAGAAACGTGCCTTCAATATACATTGTCCATCGTTACATGTGAATTCACTCTCCAAAGGACATGCTAAAATAATATATAAATCATTCTATTAATTTTATCAGTTAAATTTTATAAGTCAAGGCTTTTTTATTGCTCCATACGTGATGATGGTAATTTAATACTGCGATGATAATAATTTATATATTAATCACTTTTCTTGAATATTAAAAACTTTACTTTTCTTTTTGTTTCTTTTTTTTTCTTTTAAGTTGACTGTCAAGTCAGCTAAAATGAGCAAAAACAATAAAATCCATGACTAATTATTTAAACAACGATTAATGAGTGACTCTAGTTAATTAATAAAATATCGCAAAAGTGTAGAAAGGAATATTAATTACCTAATGTACAGTTTATCTCGTCTGTTGCGTCCCAACAATCTATCTTCCCATCGCATTTTTTATCTAAAGGAAGACAGGAAGTCTCGTTCCCACACTGAAAGTGTGTCTCTAGATTGCATTCTGGAAAAAAATTAATTATTCCTATTATAATTAATATTCAACTATTTTATTTACATCTGACTTGAAAATGGCGAATTTTTTTCGAAAAAGGAGATTACATTATTTTACATGTGGGATTTTTAATTAAAAATGTGTTTCTAATTGGAATTGTGTTTCTTGTCTTTTTTTTATGAAAGAATATTCGTTTTGAGAAACGGTTCTTTTGTGGGGAGGGAATTGCTAATATTTAAGTATTACAAAAATTTTTCTGTCGTTTAATAACGGACGTAAAATTATATAAATAAAATATTTTTTTGGTTTGAAACAATTTTTTTCGAATTCTTTTAAAAAAATTCATTAAAACTATTGAAACAGTTAAAACCTTTTGAACAATTTTATTGAAATTGTAATTATTAAAAATAATTGAATTCCAGCGAGAAAATTTACTATTTTCGAAAATTGTAAAATTTATTTTAAGTATTTAATTATTTTAGAAAATCATTCATCTCTTTTAAAGATTTTTATAGTTTAAAATAGAATAATTGACTTTTTTCGATCACTTTTATAAAAATTGTATTTAAAATAATTAAATTTCAGCAAAGAATTTGAATTTTTTGCCAAGAATTTTATTATTTATGAAAATAAATTCATTCATGCAAACAAAACTTAATTCAATTATTGAAAATAATTAAACTTAACAGAGGGAATTATGAAAACTTTTTGGAAAGTTTTAAAATAATAATTGAGTACTTTTGAAAAATTTTATTAAAATTCTTTTTCAAGATAATTGATTTCTTGACAAGAATTTAAATTTTAAGAAAATAATTAAATTTTTGCAAAGAAATTTATTGTTCCAAAAAAATAATTCGATTCTTTTCGACAAATTTTATTAACATTGTATTAAAAATAATTATAATCTTGCGAAGATTTTTAATATTTGTAAGAATAATTGGATTTTTCGAGAGAATTTTATTGAAAATCTTAAAAACAATAATGAAAAGCATTTGAAAAAATGTTATTGAAATTTTATTAAAAACAATTGACAATTTCTTGTAAAGAATTTCATTATTTTGAAAAATAATTGAATTCTTGTCCAAACAATGTAGAAAAATTATATTTAAAATAATTAAAATTTATAGAAGAATTTTCGAGAATGCATTAAATTAAATATAGAATTTTTTCTGAAAATTTTTTTTTAATTTGTATTAAAAAAAATTGAATTTTGAACTGAAAATTTTAATAAACATGAAAATATTTGAATTTTTTTTTAAATCGTGAAAATAATAATTGAACTCTTGCAATTGAATTTATTTTGAAGAATTTAATTTAAATTTTTGAGAAAGAAAATGTAATTCTTTGGAAACAATTTCAATAAAAGCAATTAGATTTCTTTTAAAGTATTTCTGTTTTTTTGAAAAATAATTGCATATATTTTTTTCAAAAAACTTAGAAAAATGGTATGGAAAATAATTGAATTCCTACAAAAAATTATATTATTTACAAAAGTAATTGAATTCTTGCATTTAAATTCTTGAAAACAATGAAATTCTTTAGAAACAGTTTTAATAAAAGCAATTGGATTTATTTAAAAAAATTTCTGTTCTTTTCAAAAATAATTGAATTTTTCTCCAAAAAATGTTAGAAAAATTGTGTGAAAAATAATTGAATTCCAACAAAGAATTTAATTATTCACGTAAATAATTGAATTTTGGTGAGGAATTATTTTATTTGTTAAGATAATAATTAAATTTTTGTGATTAAATTTTATTATTCATAAAAATATTTCAATTTTTGCAAAGAATTTTTTTTTTACGAAAATAATTGAATTACAACAAAGAATTTAATTATTCACGAAAATAATTGAATTACAACAAAGAATTTAATTATTCACGAAAATAATAGAATTTTTGTGAAGAATTGTTTTATTTGTTAAGATAATAATTGAATTCTTGCGATTAAATTTTATTACTCGTGAAATATTGGAATTTTTCAAAAGAATTTTTTTATTCTTTAAAATAATTGAATTCCTGCAATGGAATTTTATTATTCGTGATAATATTTGAATTCTTGATTATAGAATTTTATTAAGAACTTTAAAAACAATAAAAATGTTTATAGAATTTTATTTACTCAAGAAATTAAAAAATGAAATCATTAAAAAAAATTAAATTCATTTAATTCTTGCGCTTATTTTACTTAAAACTGTATTGAGAATATTCGAATTTTTTTCGAATAATTTTATTAAAAATCCCAAAGTAATAGAATTCTTTAGAGAAATTTTTATAAAACTGTATTAAAAATTTAAATAATTGCTTTCTTGCAAAGAATTTCGTTTTTAAAAAAAATAATTGCTTTCTTGCAAAAAATTTCGTTTTAATTAAAAATAATTGAATTCTTAGGTTAAAAATTAAAAAACAAATTGAATTTAAGAAAATAATTGAACCGTTCCAAAGAATTAGATATTTTTAAATAATTAATAATAATCTATCGTCAGGTAGTTAATTTTTCTTCTAATTAATAATAATTGTTCAAATTATAACTTAATTAGTCAATAAGTCTTCTTTCTGAAATTACAAATCTGAAATTATTTAAAAATTGAAGATAAAATTTAGAAAAAAATTTTTTTTATATCTTGCAGAATAATAAATTGAATACCGCATATCGCGAGTAGCATTTCCTGGTCAATATTAATTATCAATAAATTTCTTTCCAATATACAAAACAAAAATGAGAACTTTATAACTGCCACATTGAAGAAATATAGTTTTCTTTAGTGCACAATAAAAAAAGAAAAAAAATTGGAAAAACAGATAGATACTGTTAGGCAACAAAGAGAAATGAGAAACTTATAAAAGAAACATATAATGCAGATTATCGCTAACTCACCGCAATTGTATTCATCAGAATGGTCATAGCAATTCATTGTACCATCGCAATGCTTCACTAAAGGGATACAGAGAGTGTTTTTACACGTCCACTCGTCATCCAAACAGTAGTGTTCAAGATCCATACATCTGCAAAAAGAAAAAAAAACAAGAATTATATAAATAGAAATAAAAAAAAAATAAAGTACATTTAGTAAATAAAATAAAAACAATTTACATCTTGTACTTTTTCCCCTCAACAGAAGTAGAGGGGAAAATAGTATTCACACAAGTAGCATCTGCATTCATGAAAATAAGTGGCATTTTAATTTACCTATTTGTGTATAAAAAAAATTAAAAATTTTTTTTTTAATTCCTGATTGAATATAAAACTTTATATTGCTGTCAGTCATATTTTGTTGTTAACAATTATTGCAATTAAATTATACTCGTCTTTTGATAAAACCATTTTTAAAATCTTTTGATAAAATCTTTTGATAGAATCTTTGGATAAAAGCACTCTTTGCAAAGTGGAAAAGTACTCTAGTGAAGAAAAGTGCATTTTTCACATTATATCACTGCAGTGAGCGATAGTTAAAGTGAAGCACAAGTCATCCCCTTAAATTTGATGAAAAGAAACAATATATATGTATTCAAGTCCGGTATATGAATATTTGCACAAAGCCTACTTTATAATGAAGGCAAAAAGGTATATACATAAAAATTATATTGTATTTTCTCGCAGTACTTTTGTAAGTACTTCAAGTTAGCGAGAGAGTTGTTCTAACCGCGCATTAAGACTGGTGATCATCATCATCTCTTTCTCTCTCTCTCTCTCTCTTGCCCAGAGAATTATTGTGGCAGAAAACGACTAACTATTATATACAGTTTGTGGTTATTCTTTATTGCACGGAAAACAGATGCACAATAAAAACTGTTTTTACAATGAGGAGACAAAGGGCTCTATTACCTAATAAATATTAAACAGCATTTATGCGCATAATTGAAGAAAAAGCAAAAAAAAAATATATTTAAAAAGGAAAGAAATTGTTTTGAAAATTTTTCAAGAAAGTTTTTTATTTATAAAAAAGTAATAAATTAAGTACAGTTATGAATTTATTCCTTTTTTTGTTCGCTTTAATTAAATGTAAAGTGTGGAAAATTCTATTATATTCGCCTGGAGTTTTTAGAAAATTTCATTTCGTGGAATATTCGCGAATGGATTTTTTTGATATTTTTTTTTTACTATTATACATGAATTATGTAAAAGAAAAGCTTTTTAAAAATATATGGAAAATTGCATGATCCCCTTGGGGCTTTTCGAATTTAAATTTGATATCTGTTTTCGAATGTCTCTAATGGTTTATCTTTATAAAAGATGGAAAAATTTGTTTGCGGATTTTTTTTCCATATCTCCAGAGCTGGATTTTCGCTGGGAACAATTTGAGAAGAAATTTTCCAGCTGGACTCATATTTCATGACAATAAAATTCATTTCGAAATTTCAATCATTTTATAAAATATTTCAAATAATTTTAAGAATAATAGAATTATATTAATTCTTAAAATTATTTGAAATATTTTATAAAATGATTGAAATTTCGAAATGAATTTTATTGACATAAAACTAATTAATTATTAAAAAGAATTTTGTTACTTTTTAAAAATAATTAAATTCTTTCGAAGAATTTTTTTCAATTCTTTTGAAATAATAATGATTTTCTGAGAAGCATTTTATTGTCTATGAAAATAATTGAATTCTTGGGAGGAATATTATTCAAATTTTTAGAAAATTAAATTTTCGTAAAAATTTTTAGTATTTATGAAAGTAATTGAATTCTTTTGAGGAATTTTACACATTTTTTTTTTTAAAGTGAATTTCGTAAAAATTTTTATTACCTATGAAAATAATTGAATTTTTGGGAAGAATTTTTTTCAATTTTTTTGAAATGATTGAATTATCGTAAAGCATTTTAGTATTTATGAAAATAATTGAATTCTTGCGAGGAATTTTATTCAATTTCATTTAAATAATTGAATTTTCAGGAAACAATTTTTTATTTTGGAGATGTAATTTAAATCCATCTTATTACCTTTAAAAATAATTGAATTTTGTGAAGAATTTTACTAAAATGTAATTGAAAATAACTAAATTTGTAAAATGACATTTTTTATTTAGTCAAAATTAAATTTTTTTTTATACAATTTTTTTTTAAAATTAATTTTGTGAAAATTTTTATTCCTTACGAAAATAATTAAATTCTTTCGAAGAATTTTTTTCAATTCCTTTAAAATAATTGAATTTCTGAGAAGTGTTTTACTACCTCTGAAAATAATTGAATTCTTGGCAGGAATTTTCTTCAAATTGCAAAAAATAATTTAATTCTGCAAAGAATTTTATTATTTAGAGAAATAATTGAATTTTGTGAAGAATTTTACTAAAATGTAATTGAAAATAACTAAATTTGTAAAATGACATTTTTTATTTAGTCAAAATATTTAAATTTCTTCGAAGAATTTTGTTACGATTTTTGGCTTATTCACTTTTCGTAGAATTTTATTAAAAATTGTAAAATAAAAAAAAAAATAAAAAAAAAAAATAAAATTTTTTCGAGAAATTTTATTAAAATTGCATTAAATATGAATAAATTCCTGTGAGAAATTTTACTATTTATGAAAATAATTAAATTATGACAAGGAATATTTCTTTAAAATTTTTATTGAACTTTACTTTTTAGAATCTTAATTATATTTAAAAATCTTTGCAAGAATTCTATTATTTTCAATGAAATTTAAAAAAAAAATATGAGAATTCAATTATTTTGAAGAGTAATAAATTTTATAGTAGAATATAAATTATTTTGAATCTTTCGCTTGAATTCAGATATTAAATAAAATTTGTCAGAAAAATCTAATTATTTAAACAATTTTTCATAAATTTTATTAAAGAATTTCAGTTATTTTCAATTTTTCAAATTTTTTTTTTCAAATTTGTGGAAAAAATTAAATTCTTTTGAGGAATTTTATTAGAATTTCTAAAAATAATTGGCATTTTTTTTTAAATCCTGAAAATTAAAATTCAAATGTTTTAAAGAATAATTGTATTAAACATTTTGAAATAACTGAATTTTTTGAAGAAGTTTTAATAAAATTGTATTAATTAAATGATTTCCTGTGAAAAGGAATTTTATTCAAATTTGTAATGTTAAACGAAATCTGGGTAGAAATTTTATAACACATTTCAAAGTAATTGCCTTTTTTATTTATTCTAATAAATATAATTGAATTTATAAGAAGAATTGTATTATTTCAGAAAATAATTGAATTTCTGCCCTAGGAGTTTTATTATTTACGGACAAAATTTAATTCTTGTAAAGAATTTTATAAAAATAGTTTAAAATAATTGAATTCTTTTGAAAAATTTAATTAGTATTTTAATGCAAATAATTGACTTCTTGCAAGCAATTCTATTAGGTAAAATTTTTGAAAATAATTGAATTTCTGAGAGAATTAAAATTGTTTAGAAATTTTTCGTTTCAAAGTAATTGTTGTCGAGAAAGTTTGTAAAAAAAATGTAAATTTAAAATTTATGAAAATTTTCATAAAAAAACATTTTTCTCTAAATTTAATAAATAAAGAAATAAAAGCTGAAAACTATACTAAATTCTATTTTTATTCTAAGCGATTAACGATTAAGAAGAAAAAAATATTCTTCCAAGCTTTATAAACTTTTCTTGTTTTACAAAATTTATAAAAAATCAAAACATTTTTTAAAACTTTCTTTATTCACAATTTCTAAACAAAAGATTTCGAAAGAAAAAGTAAAAATTATTTATTGCAAAATAAATTTCTCATTGTGAAAAATATAAATTTTATTTAACCGTCCATCATAAACTTTGTGAACTTCACCCACTTTCAAGGTTCATAAATGAACGTAATTTTCAATGACGAAGACGTTTCAAGGCCTCTTTAAATGACTATAACTTTTGCGAAGCATTTGCTCGCAAAGTGCAATGAAAAAATGTACATTCTCTAAATATTTTTTCCAATTTCCCCAAAGGATTAATCTGCGCGTCTCTAAATTCTTTACAATAAAAATAGGACGAATTTCAATCAACATCTCTCTGTTTGTGTGCGCATTGATTGAAATCTTCTCTACATTGCTTGTAAATTGTAATTTCAATCAGTCGACTAATTACAATCAATTAAAAAAAAACAAAATCAAAGCGAAATAACATTTTTCCGGAGAATTTCACTATTCTTGAATACTTTGATAAATTTCTACTCAGAGTATCAATTAATTTTTCAATTAAATTTCTCCAAAAAAGTCCAATAATAATTAAAATTTTTTTTTATCTAATTTTTTAAAAAATTAAAAAATTTATTATGAGAATTTCAGTTATTTAAAATTCTATTTAAAAATTCAATTATTTTCAATGTAATTTTAATAAAATATCAGAAATCAATTATTCTTAAAAATTTTCAAGTTTCTTTGCATAATTTCAATTATTTAAATTTTTTTCAAGAATTGAATTATTTCAAATGGAATTTAAATAACCTATCAAAATTTAATTATTCTTAAGAATTTTGATGAATTTCGCTGTAGAATTTCAATTTTTTCCAAATTTTTCAAACGAATTTAGTTATTTTAATAAAATTTGTAGTTTTTCGAACTCTAGTTTCGAGTCGACATGAATCTATAAACTAATTTGGTTAATTTAGTTTCGGGTCAACACAAAACTAAATTGAACGTATAAATTTTTAATTTTGTTTCGTTTCAGAATCGGTTTCTGATTTTCTCTCATTCGCTCAATAAAAAAAAGAAAAAAGAAAATCAAAGCAAAACAATAGCAAATGACAATTACAAACGGAAATTTTATTTTAGAACAATGGATTTCTTTTTGTTAAATTGTACCTTTGAGAAAAAAACTATTGACTTTACGTCAATAAAAAATTCATGCGATAATGCTTTTAATGTTCATTATTATCTAAAGAATTAACTGAAATTCATTTTTACATAAATTTTTGTTAGCGAATTCAATAATATAATTGTAAAAATAAATAATTTGTTGAATAACTACAATTTTTAAAATTGAATTCTTGTGAAGAATTTTATCAAAACAATTTTAAATAATTTATTTTTTTAACCCTTTTTTTAAATCTTGAAGGACAATTAAATTTTTTGATGAATTCGATGAAAATTGTATTGAAAATAATTGAAACTCTACGATGAGTTTTATTTATGGAAAATAATTGAATTCCTAACAAGAATTTTATTATTTATGAAAATAATTTAATTATTGCAAAGAAATGTATACAAATTTTGTAAATTAATAGATTTCTTATCAAATTAAGAAACATTTTTGAAAATGATTGAAATTTTGAGGAAAATATTAAAAAATTCTTGAAAATAATTGAATTTCTGCAAAGAATTTTATTACTTTCGAAAATCATTGAATTTACGCAATTAGTTATAATTTTTTCAATATTCAATTTATTTTAGGCTTAAAAATGAAATTTTGTCCAAAGTTAGCAAAGCAGTGACAAATTTTGTAAATTTTAATTTTTAACGAAATTCATTTTTCTTACTGAACAAAAAGTAGGCATAATTTTTATTTTTTGAAATAAATAAAATCTTTTCAATGCTGAAGAATAACATCAGAATTTTTTTTTTATTAATTCATGAAATTGAATAGTATTTAAGCACTTTTGACAAAATTCTCTGACTTTTTCCCGAATAAAATGAGTAAAAAATAGTGATTTGGGGGGAATTGTTCTGAATAATTGAATTTTTGAATAATATTAATTAATTTTTACTAGAAAACTATTTGAAACAAAATAACAAGAAAACGATTTTAAAACTTTTTAAACTTAACTCCAAAAAACTTAAATATTTAGTGTCAGTAAAAAAATAACTAAGAAAAATCAAAATATTATTATATTTGAATAAATTATATTTATTTTACAGT
Organism: Leptopilina drosophilae; assembly: GCA_032873175.1. Lineage (NCBI taxonomy): Eukaryota > Metazoa > Arthropoda > Insecta > Hymenoptera > Figitidae > Leptopilina > Leptopilina drosophilae. The sequence goes on along the minus strand of CM065478.1, from coordinate 76,215,023 downwards.
CAACCAAAAATTATCTTTAAATTAAACATAATAATTTTTATTCAATACATAATAAATTTAATTAAAAAAAAAATTATACTTAATTCAGTTATAAAATATTTTTAATTAAAACATATTTTTTTGTCTGACTAATTATTATTTTTGAAATAAAAAAAAATGTTCTCTTTGTATTATTAAAATTATAGTGATCCACAAGTTTTGAACGTTCAAATGAACGAATTACTTTTTATTAACAATATTTTCAAAAATTGCTGATTACAATAGAAATTAAAAACATAAATTTTATAATTATAGAAACTTCATAAATAATTTTATTCATAGTAACACAAAATATTATAATAAAAACTTAATTTGAAGAAGAAAAAAAATAATTTTCGTTCATTTTAAACGTTCAGAACTTTAGGATCATAAGTTATAAACTTATAATTCTATTATTTCTTTAAATAATTGTATTTTTTAGCTGTGATTTTTTAATTAAAAAACTAAATAATTGAGTTTTTTAAATATTTATTTTTAGTGTGTACTAAAATAAATTCAATGTTTTTCAATGTTAATTCAGTTTTTTTAGTTTTGTTTTGAGTTGGCACGAAACTAAATTCAATGTTTTTCAATTTTAATTCAGTTTTTGTTAGTTTAGTTTTCAGTCAACACGAAACTAAATTCAATTTATTAATTTAGTTTCGAGTCAACACGAAACTAATCTCATAGTTTGTTACTTTAGTTTTGTGTCAACTCAGAAACAAAACTCAGTTTGTTAATTTATTTTTGTGTCAGCTCAGAATCTAAACTCAGTTTGTTAATTTAGTTTCGTGTCAACTCAGAAACTGAAACGAAACTAAACTTTCGTAACGGTCCCCAAAAATGACAAATAAATAATTAATTGCAAATTAAATGTATAATTTATTTTTTCTAACTAACAAGTCAAACACGGTAAATCGTTAGGTATTAAAATAACACCAAAAAGGATTGAAATAATCCAATTTAGTGTTATTTTAATCCATTTTGGTGTTATTTTAATACCTAACGATTTACCGTGAAATGAAGAAAATAAAAATTAAAGTCTTATTTTCATGAGCAATGGAATGTAAAAATAAAATTATCGTAATATTGACAGTAGGGAAACAGTTCTCACCTGAAGGCGTCGACATCTAATCGATGGCACTTTTGTTTATTGATTAAACAAAGACCCGAGCAGCCAGTGGGGTCCAGAGGATCCGGTCCAGTTCTGCAAATGGGCACTTCCTCGCCGACGAGAGCAACGCACACCTCGCCTTCGAAACAATCGTCACAGTGCCTTGTGGAATTAAAATCTGGCAATGTTGCGGCGGCAATGGTAGTGCTGCTACTTGTAATGGTAGTGCTGCTGGTTGTAGTGGGAGTAGTCGTCGAATAGAATTCAGTTTCCGCTTCCGTTGGCTCTTCGTTTGCGTCCGGAAACGGGAGGCTTGCGTTTAAAAGCACACCTACTGGGAGTGTTGGCATCACGTCGGTCGACACATTTTGCTCGTCCATTAGGTGCTCCATGCCGGATGTGAAGGAGGTGAAATTCTCACTTGTCGTCACATTCCTTCCCGATGACCTCAAGTATTGTTGAATTATTTGCAGCTTTTGTGGTTCTGAAATCAAACAATAATATTTCTTTTTCAGTATAAATACAATCACGGTGCGTTGGGTCCATCACCGGAAGGAGATGGTGGCAGTAAAAAAAAAGTTCCCTTTCCATCTCAATCTCGTACTAAATTATGGATAATTTTCTCCTAACAATGCTACTTTGAATATTTTTTTCCCTCCTTTTTTTTGAATCATTTCGAATTTTTTACAATTTTCCGGCGAAGTTATTCAAATTCAAATTCGATTTGATTTTAAAGAGAGAGTTTTGAAAAATTTTAATAATTTTCAAACTCTTCTGAAATTACTAAACTTAGTTAAATTTTTTAATCTTTATTCAACTAATGATAAATATAATAAATTCATAGAAGAATTTTAGTTAAAAACACAAAAACAATTGAATTTTCAAAAAGCTACATAATGATTACAGAAATTCCATTATTTTAAAAAGTAATAAAATTCACTTCAATTATTTAGAAAAAATATTTGAATACAATTTCTCACAGGAATAAAATTACTTTCATAAATACTGAAATGTTTCACGAAAATTCAATTATTTTTTGAAATTTGAATACAATTCCTACCAAGAATTCAATTATTTTCATAGGTAATAAAATGCTTCTCAGAAATTCAATTATTTCAAAAGAATTGAATAAAATTCTTTAAAAGAATTCAATTATTTTCACAAGCACAAAAATTTTTTACAAAAATTCAATTACTTTCATAAATACTGAAATGTTTCACGAAAATTCAATTATTTTTTGAAATTTGAATACAATTCCTACCAAGAATTCAATTATTTTCATAGGTAATAAAATGCTTTTTTACAAATTCAATTATTTCAAAAGAATTGTAAAAAATGCTTCTTAGAAATTCAATTACTTCAAAAGAGTTGTAAAAAATGCTTTTTTACAAATTCAATTATTTCAAAAGAATTGTAAAAAATGCTTCCCAGAAATTCAATTATTTCAAAAGAACTGAAAAATTTTCACGAAAATTCACTTTTTTAAAAAGAATTGAATAAAATCCTTCAAAAGAATTCAATTACTTTCATAAATACTAAAATGTTTCACGAAAAAGCAATTTTTTTTAAATTAAAATAATATTCCTCCCAAGAATTCAATTACTTTCATAAGTAATAAAATGGATTTAAATTACTTGTCAAAATAATATATTTTTTCCTGAAAATTCAATTATTTCAAAAGAATTGAACAAAATTCCTCGCAAATTTTATTTAATAACTGAATTCAAGCGAAAGATTCAAAATAATTAATATTCTGCTATGAAATTTATTATTTAAAAAAAAAATTGAATTCTAATATTTTTTTAAAATTGCATTGAAAATAAAAGAATTCTTGCAAAGAATTTAAAATATAATTAAGATTTAATTATTTATTAAATCTTAAATATTAACTAATTATTAATTATTATCAATTACATTGTAGTAAAATTCTTCACAAACTTCAATTATTTCTCTACATAATAAAATTCTTTGCAAAATTCAATTATTTTTTGCAATTTGAAGCAAATTCCTGCCAAGAATTCAATTATTTCCATACGTAATAAAATGCTTCACAAAAATTCAATAATTGTAAAAGAATTGAAAAAATTTCTTTGAAAGAATTCAATTATTTTCATAAATGTTAAAATGTTTCACGTAAAATCACATTTTTTAGAATAATTGGAATAAAATTCCCCGCAAGAATTCAATTATTTTGACAAATTTTATGAAATGCTTTTCAAGAATTCAATTACTTTTAAAATTTTTTAATAAAAATTCTTCTCAAGAATTTAATTATTTTTCCAAATAATAAAAGTTTACCAAAAAGTCAATTAAAAAAAATAATTAAATAAATTTGTTTCCAAAAATAAAAATATTTTCATAAATAATAAAACTTATCTCAGAATTTAAATTATTTTTTGATACAAATTTATTTTAATTCTTAAAAAAATGTAATTATTCTTAAAACGTTTATTAAAATACGTCGAAAGAATTGAATTATTTAAAAATTTGTTGATCAACTTCTTTATAAGAATTCATTTTTCTGAAACTTTCAATGATTCAATAAATTATTTTTTTCGTAGGTTTTTAAATAATTGACTTCTCGTAAAAATTTACTCAAAAAAAATTGATTTAAGAATGAATATATTTGCAAAGAATTCAATTATTTTCAAAGCAATTCTAATAAAATACCAGAATTCAATTATTCTTAAAAATTTCGATAAATTCCACTGGAGAATTTCAATTATTTTGAAATTTTCGCATGAGTTCAATTATTCTAATAAAATTTTATAGAAGAATTCAATTATTCTGAAATATTTTGATAAATTTCAGAATAGCGATTATTTTGAATTTTTTTGGATTCAATTCAACTATTTTTAATAAAATTTATTGCAAAAAATTCAAAAAATTCAATAATATTCTTAGTTAAAATACTCAATTTTTTTGCAAGAATTTTATTAAAAATTTTTGAAATAATTGAATTCTTTTGAGGGTTTTTATTGAGATTTCTAAAAATAATTGCAACTTTTTTTTTAATTCTGAAAATTATTCTGAAAAATAATTTAATTATTTTTCATAAAATTCTTCGAAGAAAAAAAGAATTTATATTGTTTCTAAATATTTGGATACATTTTTTTAAAGAATTTCAATTATTTTTTCAATTACTTTCTCAAAAAAAAATGTAATAATTCTTCAAATTTTTGAATAACTCAAATTTCATGTTGAAATTTAAATTAATAAAAAAATGTTTAAGAATGAAATTATTTTCCCTGCAATTTTACTATAAACTAACAGAATTGAATTATATTTTGAAGAATCGTGATAAATTTCGCCGTAGAATTTTAATCATTTCAATAAAATTTTTCAAAAAAAAATTCATTAATTAAATTTTTACAATTTTGTTCAAATTTCTTGTCAAAATTTTAGTTATTATATATTCTTTTTTTCAAGAATTCTAGCATTTTGAATTGAATTTTGATGAAGAGACAGCAACGATATTTTTATAATATAAAAATTAAATGGAAATTGTATAGAAAAAATTTACGCAAATAATATGGAATTTACAAACGGAGAAATTCTATATATGAAAATTCCAACCAGGTCACTTTCCTATATATGTACAAAACTTTTTCTCTCTCTACAAATGTGTAAATTTTATTAACAATTTCGTATATTTAAAAATTCCCTCACCTTCAATGCAAGAAAAATTTTCACATGAAAAGCAAATATTTTCTCTCTCCATTCGAAACAAAATCTATGGCAATTTCTTCAGACGATAATTTTTTCCCCCCTCGAACTTACAATCATAGAATTTCGCTCATTGAATTCCACTGGGCGCCCATGAGAAAGTTAATGGAAGTTTCTTGTACTTTTAATAGTAATAAAATTCAAGAAGAGGTTTATCGGAGTATCGCTTTTGAAACAAAAATTATTGTTTCCAAGAATGAGAGAAACAGAATCAAAAAAAAAAGAAAAAGAAAAAGAAAAACAAAACAAAACAAAACACTTTTAACAAAAAGCAAATATTAGAATCGGAATAACAATATTATATATCGTATAATATAAATATTGAAAATGAAAAGAAAGAATAAAACTTGTTTTCTATGAAAAAACGTACTTTTGCCCTGAGGTAAATAAATAATTTTTCTATGAACAGAATATGTATTATGCATTTTTCCAATTTAAAATAATTCCAGCGCATTTTCAAAGTCTAGATAAAAAAGTCATAAATAAAGCAAGTGACAATTTATCTCCATAAAGGAGGTGATAAAAAAGAATACATCGACCGCATCATTCTCGACATCGAAAAGAGATGAAGAAGATGAAGAAGATGAAGAAGAAGAAGAATAAGAAGAATAAAGAAAGAAAGAAAGAATGAAAGAAAGAAAGAAGAAGTTTTGCAGAGAGATCGCGGGAGTTCCATGCTCAACGATTTCCGAAGTTCTTCTCTGCGAATCTGTCTCAAGCAAAAACCGGCTCTCTTAGCAAACATCCGACGTAACGGTCTTGGGACCGTTTTCACGGTAAGATGTGCCTCCGCATCACCCCCCTTTATCCATATCTTCATCTCTTTTCAAAAAGCATATTGTCTTTATGGGGTATTCTTCGTGAAATTTTCACTACAAATTTTATTTTGGATTAAAATAATTTTTTTTCGAATTGTACATGAAAAATAATTAAATACTTGTTTTTTTATTTATTTATTTTGATAAAAATTACGAAACTTATGAATTTTTTTCAACCTAAAACTTTTGGAGCTGAGGGAAAGTGTAAAAAGTCTTTTAAAGTAAACTTAAGTACGCTATTAGTAATTCTTTTTAACATGATTACCAGTACTTTTACTGTTTTTTTATAACAATAAAATGTTAAAACAATAAAATACATTTTCTTATTAAATAACAATAAAATGTTAAAACAATAAAATACATTTTCTTATTAAATAACAATAAAATGTTAAAAGAATAAAATACATTTTCTTATTAAATAACAATAAAATGTTAAAACAATAAAATACATTTTCTTGTTAAATAACAATAAAATGTTAAAACAATAAAATACATTTTCTTGTTAAATAATAATAATAAACTGAGTAAAATTTACTCAATCAACAAATTAAGGATACGGACGTCAAAATATTATCAACCAAAAAATAAACAATAAAATATTATAGTTTTCTTTATTTTTTGCTAATTTTTAAAATTCCATGCACTGAAAAAAATGTATATTAATTTTTCTAAAAGTATTTTACAATTTGAGGATAAAGTTCAACCAATCGAAACTTTGATATAAAAAATACCAAACTATAAAACAAATTCTGTGGAATTTAGTATAATGATTATATCAAATATCAAGAATTTTAATTCAATTTTAATATAACTTTCCTAAATTCCACATAAGTTTTTTTTAAAGTTCATAGTATTTTTTATATAAAAATTTCGATTTGTTGCACTTTTTCCCCAAACTGTAAAATACTTTTAGAAAAATTAATATATATTTTCTTTCAGTGCATGGAATTTTAAAAATTAGCAAAAAATAAAGAAAACTGACATTTTATTGTTATAAAAAAACAGAAAAAGTACTGGTAAAAATTTTTTCTCTTCTAGAGAATTGAAAAAAGTTAAAATAGTTAAAATTTTATTCAAAAATTACAAAAGAACGTCAATAAATTCTGAAAATTTGTACTAGTACAACGCTATTTAATTATTATCTAAAATTTTAAGTGAAATTCATTTTTAAATCAATTCATATTAAAAATTTCTAAAATTCAATTATTTAAATGCAATAATAAAAAGTTGAAAACTAATTACAAATAATTGACTATTTCTTGAAATTTTTATTCTTATAGAGAATTTATTAATTTTTTAAAAAATAATTGAATAATTTTTTTTTTGAAAAATACTTCAATTCTTGTAAGGAATTTTATTAAAATTTTGTTTGTAAAAAATTGATTTGAATTTAATGACTTTTTAAAATAATTGAATTTCAGTAATCACCTGTATAATTCTATCCTTATTATTTTTCCTAGACAATTGAATTTTCGTGAAATATTTTATTATTCGGGAAAATAATTGAATTTTTGTAATTATTTTATAAAAATTTTTTCCTGCATAAAATCAAATAGATAAATTATATCCTTATTATTTTTCCTAAACAATTGAATTCTTGTGAAACATTTTATTGTTTGGAAAAATAATTGAATTTTTGTAAAGAATTTTATAAAAACTGTTAAAAATAATTGCATTTCTTGAGAAAAAATTTCTTCAATTTTTTATAAATAATTGAATTCTCATAAAAAAATTTATTATTTAGAGAAGGTAATTAAATTCCTGATAAACATTTCATTAACTATAAATAAATTGCATTATTGGGAACAACTTTATTCAAATTTTTTTAAATAAATGAAATTTTGTTCAAATTTTTTGCTTGTGAAAATAATTGAATTCTTGCGAGGCATTTTAATCAATTTTTTTAAAATAATATTGAATTTTCATGAAAATTGAATTATTTGGGGAAAGAAATTGAATTCGTGTGAAGAATTTTATTCAAATTTTTATAAGTAATTGAATTCTTGAGAAGCATTTCATAAAATTTGTCAAAATAATTGAATTCTTGAGAAGAATTATATTAAAATTTTTATAAAGATTAAATTTTTGTTAAAAATTTATTGTTTTTGGAAAATAAGGGAATTCTGCTAAAAAATGTTATTAAATATTTTAATTGAATTTAATTTTTGAGAAACATTTTATTATTTATAAAAATAATTGAATTCTTCCAAGGAATTTTATTCAATTTTGAAAAAATAATTGAATTTTCTTGAAACATTTTAGTATTTATGAAAATAATTGAATTTTCGTGAAACATTTCAGTATTTATGAAAGTAATTGAATTTTTGTAAAAAATTTTATTGCTTGTGAAAATAATTGAATTCTTTTAAAGAATTTTATTCAATTTTTTTGAAATAATTGAATTTTTGAGAAGCATTTTATTACCAATGAAAATAATTGAATTCTTGGGAGGAATTTGTAAAATGAATTTAAAAGATAATATTGAATTCTATAGAGTTTTTTATGTATTTATGAAAATAATTGAATTCTTGTGAGAAATTTTTTTCAAACTTAAAAAAATTGAATTTTCGTAAAGCATTTCAGTATTTATGTAAATAATTGAATCCTTGCGAGAAATTTTATTCAATTTCATTTAAATAATTGAATTTTTGTTTAACAAAATTTATTCCTTGTGAAAATGATTGAATTCCTGCGATGAACTTTATTCCATTTTTTTTATTATTTCAATTCTCCATAAGAAATGTTATTATTTTTGGAAATTAATTGAATTCTTGTGAAGAATTTTATTCAAATTTTTATCAATAATTACATGTTTGTTAAAATTTTTATTTCTTATGAAAATAATTGAATTCTTGTGAAGAGTTGTATTTAAATTTTTATATTTATTATTATTAAAAAAAGAATGCAAAGAGTATCAAATTGAAAAAAAGTAGTAAATAGTGAATTTTTATAGATGAGTGTAAAGCCTTAACAGCCCTTAATTTTAATTTGAAAATTTTTTTTTATTAAAAATATAACAAATAGAGCACACTACACTGTATATAATTTTCCCCATTTTTAATACAAAACTGAGAGAATTTTTGCTTATTAGATTAAAATATTGTCAATCACTAACACAGTTTCGAAATAAAACTGTCAATTTGTATTTTGATTTAGTAGAATTTTAACATTTTAAGAGAGGAAGAAAATCAGTAGACACTCTTATTTTATTTATTTCTCTCTTTTTTTTAACAGCATGGAACGAATGAATTATGACTCTGCCGAGGCTTTACAAAAAGATCTTCTCTTCTTTCCGTTCCCTCTTTTGGGCCCTTTTGGTTCTTTTTCTCCCTCCTCTTTTTTATTTTTTTTTAATCGGTGCAATATCGCAAGGGTTCTCCAGCCGTGAATCGAAACCGGCATTTCACTTCCGTTCTCCTATCCACCTGAGTGCCTTTCAGTATCTCTTTATCCTTCTCTGACCTCTCTGACAGTGGACAAAAAAAAATTAAAGAAAAAGGGAACTACATATATAAGCAAAAGAGTGAGAGAAAGAGAGAAATGAATTTTAATCGTGGGAAAGGAGAGGGGGAAGTTAAACAACAAAAATAATCATGAATGGTTACTTTGTAATGTTACTTTTAAGTGTTAGATTTAAATTATTTTTTTAAATGGGTTTTTAAATGGCATTTTCAAATTTCATTTTTAAATACCATTTTTTAATACCATTTTTTAATTCCATTTTTTAATACCATTTTTTAATACCATTTTTTAATACCATTTTTTAATACCATTTTTAAATACTATTTTTTTCGATAAAACAAAATTTGGTTCTTTCCAATTTCACTTGTTTGCCAGCATTATTTAATTAATAATTATTTATTTCAAAATTTAAAAAATAATTTAATTTTGTGAGAAATTCAATTATTTTATTTTAATAAAAAGGGAATTCAATTACTTTTCATAAAATTCGTCGAAAAAATTCAATTATTCTCAAAATCTTCAATCAACTTCTTGATAGAATTTCAGTTATTGTTTTTCAATAAAATTTCTCAAAAGAGTTCAATTATTTTCACAAATAATAAAATGCTTCTAAAGAATTCAATTATTTTTCCAAAATAATAACATTTTTTAAAAGAATTTAATTATTTTCCCAAATAGAAAAATTCATTTAAAAAATTCCATTATTTAAACAAGAATGAATAAAGTTCTTTGTAAGGATTTAAATATTTTCAAAAATAATCAAATTTTTCACGAAAATTCAGTTATTAAAAAAAATTAAATAAAACTCCTCCTAATAATTCACATATTTTCACGAAGAATAAAACGCTTCTCAAGAATTCAATTATTTTCCCAAAATAATAAAATTTTTTATATGAATTCAATTATTTTCAAAAGCAATACAATCTTTCACCGAAATTCAATTATTTATCAATTATTTAAAAATTTCTTCTCAAATAATTCAATTATTTTCGTAAAATAATAAAATTTTTGAAGAGAATTAAATTATTTTAAAAAAATTGAATGAAATGAATCGTAAGAATTCAATTATTTGAATACAATTTTTTTAGAAGAATTGAATTATTTTGAAATATTCTTTTTTAATTTCGCTGCAAAATTACAATTATTTTGAATTTTTTGCATGAAATGAGTTATTGTAATAACATTTTTTACAATAATTAAATTATTTTTAAATATTTTTGAATGAATTTCTTTTCAGAATTTCAATTATTTTCAATTTTAGCATGTGATTCAATTATTTTCAATAATTGATTATTCTAAAATTCAATTACCACGAAAGTAATTTTAAAGAAATATTTGAATTCAATTATTAATAAAAATTTCCTTAATTTAATTTGCAGAATTTCAATTATTCTGATTTTTTAATATGAATTCAATTATTTTTCACAAAATTCATAGAAAAAATTCATTAGGTCCGAAAATTTTTGATAAATTTCCCGTAAAAAAAAATTTCAATAAAATTCTTAAAAAAGCAAAAGATTCTTAAAACTTTTCTTTAATTAGTTGGTAGAATTTCAGTTTTTTTAAATTCTTGCCAAGAATTCAATTATTCTCATGGAAATTTGAATAAAATATTAGAATTCAATTATTCTTGAAAATTTTGACAAATTTCTTAGCAAACTTTCAATTATTTTGAATTTTTTCCATCCCAGTTATTTAATTATTTTAATAACATTTTTAAGAAGAATTCAATTGTTCTTAAGTATTCTAATATATTTTTGTTGTATAATTTTCTTTTTTTTTAAATTTTGGACGGAATTAAATTATTTTCCCTGAAATTTCTCGAAAGAATTTAATTGTCCTTAAAATTTTCGAGAAATTTTTTGTCAAAATTCCAATTTTTTTTCAATAATATTTTTTGATAGAATTCAATTATTCAAAAATTTTTTAAATTTCTTGTCAGTATTTTAGTTGTTTTGAATTGTTTGCATTAATTTAATTATTTTCGGTGCAATTTTAATAATAAAATATCGAATTTCAATGATTTAAAAAAAATTGAGTTTCTTTGCAGAATTGATATTTCAATTTTGAAATTGAAATCAAAATTTCCATTTTGATTTGAAATTAATTAGAAATTTTTATGAATTTATTTTTTGATAGCACTGTTTTTCCAAAAATGTCAAAATAATCCCCAAGTGGATCGAAGTGATCTAAAAATTAAGATCAAATGATGATTTGATCCACTTTTTAAGATCAATTCGTTGCAATTTGATACTTTTTAGGTAACAGTGAGAGTTTAATATGTTCAAATTCTTTGAAATTAGTAAAATTTTTTAATTCGACAGTACTTGAATAATTATTAAAAATAATAATTGATTTAGAGAAAAATTTAATTATAAAATAAAATAAATAAAATGAAAATTAATAAAAATAATAAAAAAAATATTAATAAAATTAAATTTAGAGAGTTTCCAAACAATATTAATTTTTTAGAAGTAATTGAAATTCAAATGGTGTCAAAATAAAATCTTTGTTAATCGAAATTCTTCATCATTTTAACTAACAATGTTGTATAGAATTAATTATTTCAATAAAGTTTAATTCAATGTTTTTAAAATTATTTCAAGATTTTATTTTCCAATAGACAACTGGAGAACTTTTAAATAATCCACGCAATTTCGTAAAATTAAATTGTAAGCAAATAGATTTAAAAATTCTCAAAAAAACTTTTTAAAAAGTGATTGAAGACTATTTATTTAAAGAAGAATTTTAATAAAAAAATTAGAAAAAAAGAATTGAATTAAATTGACGAAAATAATTTAGAATAAATCATATTTAACAGTATACCAATAGAACTTTCAGAAAAATCACCTATTCACGTATGTACATACACAAGAGTGAGATATAAAAATCAATAGAAGAAATAATGAGATTTTTCTTCAAGAATGTTGGAAGCTGGAGGAAAAAAAATGATGGCAACCGGTCGAATCGAATTTATGTGGTAAAATATATATATATTGTTTGAATAAATATGGATCGATATAACTGTGAATCGCAATCGATCATTCCATAAAATTGCAAATGTACAGTTATCGACATTTAAGGAATAACTGCGATTTTATGCTGCATAACATTCTATTCGTCGATATATTTACATCATAAATAATGATTTCCTCGCCCTGTGTATATTATTACAATAAAATATTTTTGCTCTATTTGTGCTTTCTTTTCTTGCTTTTCAATTGTTACAAATTGCCTCTGTTTTAATGTCTCGATGGTATTTTTCATTCTTCTCTTTGCAAATGCAAAATGAAGAAAATTTTTACGACTTCTCTCGATTTTTCATTTTAAATATTTAAATACAAAACTATTAAATTTATAAATGTAAATTATGTAAATTAACATTATTATTTTTATATTAATTCTATTAATCTCTTTTTTCTTCTTTTTCTTCTTTTTTCTTCTTTTCAAAAAGAAAAATACAATTTTGTCTATAAATTTGATTTAATATCAAAATGGAAGTTATATTTTATCACTAATTTCATAAAAAATCTAATTAAAAGAAAATAATTTTTTATGAATTGAAATATTGACAAATTTCAATTAAAAAATAATGTAATTAATATTTTCTTCATTTTTTTTTTCAAGTGATGGAAACAAATGGAGCCGTAAATTATTAAAAAAAAAAAAACGTCATCACATAACTGACACCTTATACAACCAACATAATTTTCTTTTGATTTGTAGCTCCAGAGTTTGTCAGCTAATAAAAATGGACAATTACTTTTCGCAATAAAAGCGAAATCTTTTTTTAAAACTCTCAATGAAAAAGAATTCAATTAATTTTACTGCAAATTGGTATGTACCACCTACCCTCTTGGCCAAAAGGATAAAAATTCTCGAGTCATTTTTTTTTAAACCCCCCGGAGTATTATTATGTATATAGAAGTCACTTGAAATCGCCGATAAACCCGTATTCTAAATTTAAAAATTTAATTTTCTTCTATTTTGAAAATTACGTTTTTCATTTAGCATTGTACATGTTTTAAAAATAAACAATTTAATTTTCTTCTATTTTGAAAATTACGTTTTTCATTTAGAATTTGTATATTTTGAAAATAAAAATAACTTAAACTATGATTTCAACTTTTTTTTTTACTTATTTTGCTGATTTTTAATTTTTTTACATAGTTTTTTAAAAGTTTTTAGGATTTTTAATTTTTCTACTAAATTTTTTATATTCTTTGTTAGTTTTTTAATTTTTTACTGAATTTTAAATATTCTTTGTCAGATTTTTAATTTTTAAAAATAGTTTTTTATAAGTTTTTAGGATTTATAATTTTTGTACTAAATTTTTAATATTCTTTGTTAGATTTTTAATTTTTTACTGAATTTTAAATATTTTTTGTCAGATTTTTAATTTTTTTTAAATAGTTTTCTACAAGTTTTTAAGATTTTTAATTTTTGTACTAAATTTTTTATATTCTACTTTGTTAGATTTTTAATTTTTTACTAAATTTTATATATTTTTTGTTAGATTTTTAATTTTTTCCCTACATTGCTAATATTTTTGGTTACATTTTTATTTTCTAAAATTACTTTATTATTGAAAAAATATAATTAAGAACCAAAAGATAAAAAGGGCCGAATATACATTCTTAAATTAGAATATCATTTCTTTTCAAGCACTCGCTTTTGTTTAACGATTCATTTATTATATCAACTTGAGAAGACGAAGAAAAAACTCTTCTTTCATCAATAAGCACTTGCGGTGGTCAAATCATTGCGAAAAAATAAAGAGAAATACGCGACTGTAAGGGTCAAATAAAACATTATTTACTTTGACGTTTGAATGCAATTTATTTATTTTTATTTATTTTTTTTTTTGCTGAAAAAAAACATCTAACAAGCATTGATTCATGTCAAACTGTGTACGAATATGTTGACAAATGGAAAATGTTTGTTGCTTGAAATGAAATATCTGATTTGTTTATTAGTTTGATTTCAAATGTCCTAAATAAGAAATGATGTTTAAAAAAATGTTTAAAAAAAAGTGGAATCGTTTTTGAATTTTTATTTTATTAATTAATAATGTATAATGTGTGAAAAGAAGAGAGAAAATTTTCCAATTTCATTGCGGACATGCAAATGAGTTGTAAAATATAGAATTACTAAATAAAGAAAAATAAAATTAGACGAAAGACTTTTAAGGTATTATTATAGCTCACGAGCCTTTGCTCCAATTAAAATGAAAAGTATGGCTGGTCACTTAAATAAAACTACTTTGAGAAAAAATTCGATATCATAAGATAAAGTGCTGTATAAACATTTTAATCATTGCTCGTATAAAATGTCCTTCGGACATTCATAATTTTCTTGCTAAGTGTACTTTCGAACAAAAGACAACAAATGTTCTGGTATAAAAAAAAATATATATATGTATGTTCTTGTTTCGAAAAATTATCACCTATCAAATGAATTTTTGCATTAAAGTGGCACTAATAAATTAATTTTCATGGGAAAAATAATAAAAAATGACAACTTCAATTCTTTTCAAAAAATCAATTATTTTCATTAATTATTTTTATTTTATTTTTCAGCATTTCAATTATTTTTAATACAATTTTAATTGAATTCCCCTAAAATTGTAATTGTTCTTACAGATTTTATTGAATTTCATCGAAAGAATTTAATTTTGAGAAACATTCAATTATTTAATTTAAATAATTTATGTAGAATTTTCTTTTTTTCTTTTTTCTTGTAGAATTTTCTAATAAAAATAGATTTAAAAATGAATTTTAGTTTCGATTTTAGTTAGCGATATCTTTGTGTTTTATAATAATAATATTAATAATAATAATAATAATAATAATAATAATAATAATAATAATAATAATAATAATAATAATAATAATAATAATAATAATAATAATAATAATAATAATAATAATAATAATAATAATAAGAATAATAATAATAATAATAATAATAATAATAATAATAATAATAATAATAATAATAATAATAATAATAAGAATAATAATAATCTTGTAAGTTCGTTAAATTAAAAAAACAAATTAATTTTTTTATGAGTGCGACGATTTGAAAAATTGATTTCTCAGTAAATTCCTAAAAGTCTCGTTGAGAAAATTTTTATCGCAGAAAAAGAAATAAAATTCTACATTAATTGTACGTTTCTTCAAGGAAAATGAGTTTTTTTCGTCTCTTTATTAAACGAATGAAATAAAAAATACCTATCCCTTGAGACGATTGAACTTTTTAATAAGCATATATATTCACTTTCTCGAAAACAAAAATTGCAGTTCATAAAACAATTTTCTTATTTACAAAATATGTGTTTTTGTCTCAATGAATATATATGTCGGCTAAGGAAATGGATAATTGCAACTTAATCGCGAAAATAAGGTCTCAGTGTACCAAAAATAATATGTAATTATTGTACTATAAGTGTACAATATTTGCACGCAAGCCCATAAAAGAATTTACTTTCAATTATATATTTATAAATATATATATATACAGACCCTATTGCATTCTACAAGTAATTATAATTCGTGATTATTTTTTTAATAGAAAAAATTTAAGAGAAAAAAAATGTAATAATAATATTCCGTCATTCAATTATTCTGTCCACACCTGAAATTAGTAATTTTTGTGATTTCTTTTCTGCTTTTCAGAGTTGAAATGTAAATGATTTTCGAATAAATGTTTTGTATTTTTAAAATATTTTTATTTTAACAACGAGATTATTTAAAAAAATTGTCAATAAAAGAATAATATTAATCAGTTTACAAATTGTCAAATTTTTGCAATTAAATTATTTTCAATAATTTTTGATGAAATTCTTTTTTAGAAAAGTTATTAATTTAAAAATTTTTAATAAAATTCTTTCAAAAGATTCAATTATTATTCTCGAAAATTCAGATAAATTTCTTCGAAACAATTCAATTATTTTTATGAAATGTAAAACCTTCTCAAGAGATTCAATTATTTTCATAAATAACAAAATATTTCGGAGGAATTCCATTATTTTGAATAAAATTTAAATAAAATTTCTCGAAAGAATACAATTATTTTGAAATATTTCAATTCTTGTTAAAAATATTAATTAAATTCGAATATTTTCAAGAATTTTAATATAAATTCAATTATTTTTAACAATTTCTGATGAAATTTTTTTTAAAAAATCATTATTTTCAAAATTTTTAATAAAATTCTTTTAAAAAATTCTATTATTCTCAAAAATGCAGATAAAATTCTTGGAAACAATTCAATTTTTTTTATCAAATGTAAAATCCTCCTCAAGAATTGAAATATTTTTGTAAAAAAATAAAATTCTCGAAAATAATTGAATTATTTTTAAAAATTGAGTTATTTTTATAAATAATAATATTCTTCGAAGGAATTTAATTATTTTCATAAATAATAAAATGTTTCGGAGGATTTGAATTGATTTCAATACAACTTTAATAAAATTCCTATAGGAAAAAATTCAATTATATTTAAGATGATTTTAATAAAATTTCTCTAACCGGTTGAATTATTTTTTAAAATTCTAATAAAATTTATCGAAACATTTCAATTTGTTTTAAAAGTTTTTAATTAAAATTCGTTGTCAATTTCAATTATTATTTTCAGAATTTTCAATAAAAATTACTTTTAAAAAATCCATTTGTTCTAAGAAAAATAAAGAGATTCCAACAAAAAAATTGTAATTAATTACAGAAACTCAAGTAAAAAAGAATTTAATTTTCTATAAAGTATTTAAATATATTTTATCATTTTAATTTAATGTTCGATTTTTTTTAATACTTTACAAGAATTTAATGATTTTTAATACAACGATAATTTAAATTTTTTTTAAAGAATTGATTTTTTGGGAAATTTTAAAAATCAGGTGAATTTTTAAGAAGAAATTCATTAAAATTGTTATATTTAAAATAATTAAACTCCTGCGTGTAAATTTACTATTTATTGTGATATTATTAAATTCTTTTGAAGAATTGAAAAATAAATGTTCAAAAATAATTTAATTTTCTCTGGAATTCAATTGAATGTGAATTTAAAAATAATTTAATTGAAGCCAAAATTTAATTATTTATGGAAATAATTTAATTCTAGCCAAATTTTAATTATTTATGAAAATAATTGAATTCTAGCAAAAATTTAATTATTTTTAAAAATAATTAAATTCTCTAATTGAATTTTACTAAAAGTTTTTTTTAAATAATTGAAATCATAAAAAATTGAATTATTTTTGTCAATAATTGAATTGCTCTTGTTAATAATTGAATTATTTTTGTCAAGAATTGAATTTTTATTGCCAATAATTGAATTATTTTTGTCGATAATGAATTGCTTTTGTCAATAATTGAATTATTTTTGTCAATAATTGAATTGCTCTTGTCAATAATTGAATTATTTTTGTCAATAATTGAATTTTTATTGTTAATAATTGAATTTTCTCGCAGAATTTTTCCAAGACTTTAAAAAAATAATTGAATTTGAAATCAATTAAAAATTGTATATTTATTTTTGACACACAAGTGGATCAAAGAAAATTCATTCACTCAAGTAATGACAAAAAAGAAGCAAAGAAATCAAAGGAAATGTCACATAAATTTTCCTCCAATTTTTACGACAATTCTCCCTCACAGGAAAGAGTAAAAAAAATTTATTATTTTCTTCCGAATTCCCTTTAATTCCTACAGATATATTATAAATGATAAAAGTCGGTGCGTAGTAACATTTTTTTTTACGTTCAAACACATTTATTTTTACCTATATTACACACACTTGCGCCATAGCCTTGATTTGGGTTATAATTCAATATTGAAAGTACTGACACTATAAATTCTTATGCATTTGATATACCTACTTTTGAGTATTGTATAGCGAGAGCAATAAAAAAAAAAAAAAAAATCGAAGCCTTCAATACGCTCGACTAAACATTTCTCTCCATAGGATCAGTCTTGGGTCACGTGGAGTATTTATAAGCCTGATCTCATGTCAGAAGAAAATGCTACTAGAATTGTAAATCATGACATTTGGGATCATATAAAACCAATTTTGAAATACGATTAATTAAAACAAGGACTTGTCTCTCATTTGAAATCAAAACAAAAAAGTGCTCGCGGCTGGAAAAAACACAGAAGATGTTTTTGTTTAATAATGAAATGAATAATAAATTTTATCGACAATTTTTCTACGCATAATAAAATTTCGAGTTAATTAATCAGGGGGAAATAAATTTAATTTTTTTTATTATAATAATGAGATTGTAATTAGAATTCTGTAAAGTTGTAAAGCAAAATAAATAAAAAATTATGTAAAAAAATAAATAAATAATTGTATAAAAAAATAAATAAATAATTGTATAAGAAAATGAATTAATAATTGTATAAAAAAATAAATAAATAATTGTATAAAAAAAATAATTGTATAAAAAATAAATAAATAATTGTATAAAAAATAAATAAATAAATAATTGTATAAAAAAATAAATAAATAATTATATAAAAAAATAAATAATTGTATAAGAAAATAAATAAATATGTAAAAAAATAAATAATTATATAAAAGAATAAAATAATAATGATTTAAAAAAATAAAATAACAATTATAGTAAAAATTTTATTTACTTATTTCGAAACATAACGGGAATAAGAAATAACAAATAATAGATAATAATAATTTCATCAATTAGGATAATAAAAATAAAAATTTCTTTTATTACTCTTCTGGCGTATTTTAGAAATTTCCGACATAGGGAAATATAGTAGTTTTTTTCCCGTCTTCATTGTAAAGTTTAAATTGCGGCGCTTTCGTAAAAGGTGAAAAAAAAAATTATTCGTAAAGTTATAAAAGAAAAAAAAGATATGTTATTTATAGAAAACTTTCACTTTTTAAAAATTGATGAAATTTAAAGAAAATAAAAGATTTCAGGAAATTTCCAAAGTATTTTAGAAAACGAATTTTCGCGTGCTACATTATATTGCTGGAATCAAGATTTTATAAATCGAATCTCGACTTTGAATGCTACTACTAGACTTGTAAATCACGACATTTAGGGGCATGAGAATGTATCCGTGGTTCGATCTTGCGGTCATGTGCAAGTCGTTGATTTATAATCTGCCGTGAAATCGTTGCGCACCCGACTTTCAACGATGATTTGCGTTTGATATATAGTATGCCGACTATTTCTCCTGGCAAAACATGAATATTTTTATTATTATTATTATTTCTATTTTTATTATTTTTACCATTAGTACTATTATTATCTTTATCATTAGTACTATTATTATTTTTATCATTAGAACTACTATTATTTTTATCATTGCAAATATTATTATTTTTATCGTTAGAACTATTATTATTTTAATCATTATAACTATTATTTTTTTATCATTAGAACTATACTATAATTTTTATCATTGAAACTATCATATTATCACTATATTATTAGTATTATAATTATTTTTACTACTTCTATTATTTTTTTTCTCTTAATATCTTTTATTCTAAAAATAATGTCGAATTACGATTAGTTGTAAATAGAAAATATTTTTATTAATATTATTATTATTATTATTATTATTATTATTATTATTAGCCAAAAAAATCCCTACCTATCTAGAAACATCTTTTTTCTAACGTCGGTGAAGTTCGCAACGTTTATGATAAACGATGAAAAGAAAAAAAATATTTTCCTACCAAAAAGAATAAAAATTTTTGTTCACAAATATTTTTGTTGCAAATCATCTTTTAAAAAATTGAACGTATTATTTTCTGTACAAAAAGTCAAAAATTGATAAAAATTTGCTTAAAAAAATATTTTTCTTCAGAAATCGTTGATTATAAACTTTGTGAACTTTACCAACGTTTTTTCTAGACAATATTCTCAATTTTCATTCAGCATATTAATTATACTAATGAAAATCGTTCTCAGTTAAGAATTAACTTTCTTGAAAATAATAAATTAATAATATTTAAAAAATATTTAAATAATATTTAAATTATAAAATAAAATTTTAGACTGTTTAATAAAAATTAATACAGGTAGTCGAGATTTATTTTTTATTTTGACTTTGATTTTTTACCTTTACTTGCACTTTGATTAATTTTAATACTTTTAATTTGATTTTCATTTTTAGTTTTTACTGTAACTTTAAAAGATTTTTATTTTTACTTTCACTTCCATTAGAAAAGGGCGTTTTCACTTTTGATAGACTTTTATTAATTTTATGTATTCCAATATTAAATTATTTTTTAAACCTTATAAACCTTAATTTTTTCTATCTCCATTTAAGTAGGAGAATAATTTTTCTGTAAAATTCAATTATTTTGTAAATTCCGATTTAAAATTCTTGAGAAATACAAGTTTGAAAATAATTTTCGAAAATACACAAATTAAAAAATTGACTCAAATTCTTTTAATTATAATAAAATGTATTGCAATGAAACTTGACAAAAATTTTAACTGCTTCAATTTTTATAATTATTTTTTTGGAATTCAATTACTTTAAAAAAGAAAAATTAATTACCTTATTTTATAAACTTAATTTTTTCAAAGAATTTCTACAATAAATTATTCAAAAATCCAATCATTTTTATTATAAACAAATATTTAAAAACTTATTATTTTAAAACTTATAATTTTTAATTGAAATTTCAAATAAAATCAATGTTTACTCCTTTTAGCATTTTCAGAAATAATTATAAATTTAAGAAGATTCAAATTGAAAGAATTTTTAGTTCATAAATAATATTATTTTAATATCTAACGGTTAGTAAAATAAATAAAATGAAAACAAATAAGAACAAAATTGCATTTTGCAATTAAAAATCACTAAACAATTAAAGGTAAGTTAAAAGGAAAGTGAATTTTCGCTTTGATAATTTTTATTAATTTAATTTAATTTTTTTTTTATTTTTTAAGTTCTCAAGATGATTAATTTTTTAAAAATTTTAATTACAAATTTCTTCAAGCTAATTGAATTCCCGAATAGAATTAAATATAAAGACCAAATAAAATTGATGTAAAGGCTAAAATGATATTTATTTAGACCAAATAATATTTCTTTTGACCAAATATAATTTCTTTCGATCAAATAATATTTCTTTAGACCAAAAGAATTTATTTGAACCAAACAGAATTTATTTCAACCAAACGAAATTGATTTGAAACAAATATTTATATTTGCCTCTAAGAAAAATAAATTCTGCCCGATTTCCTCTGGGCGTATATTTGAAATCTATAATTCCAATCTATACTTGAAAAATTACGTCTTTCTCGCTACTAAATGGTTCTTAATTTATAAACTTATTGAAGCTCAATTATAGTTGATTACTCAATACACAGTCCCTCTCTCTCTCTCTCTCTCTTGCTCCATTTTATAATAGCAGAAAAAGGTTAATCTCCATTTTAGCAAATTAATTTCATTTTAATGCGCAATTTCCCCATTTTGTACACTACATAATATAATACCAAGAGGATTTTCACTCTATTTCAAAGTATATTATTATAAATCCAACAAAACATAATTGTCTCATTTTCTCTATTTTTCTTTTGCGAATATGAAAAATAATTTAATTTAAATATAATTAAAATAAAAGAAAATAATTTCAACAAATTTTTGTTTTTAATTAAGTATAGGAGGATGATAATTACACACTCATAATACACTGGAAAAAAATTGATTTGGTTCAAATAATCGTTTGACTCTCTTATCAATTAAATATTTGCTTGAATCAAATAGTATTTATTGGAGTCAGTTAAATATTTACTTGAACCAAATTATATTTATTAGAGTCAATTAAATATTTAATCGAATCAAATAATATTTATTTGAGTCAATTAAATATTTACTTGAATAAAATAATATTTATTGGAGTCAATTAAATATTTACTTGAAGCAAGTAATATTTTTTGAAGTCAAATAATATTTATTCGAGTCAATTAAATATTTACTTGAACCAAGTAATATTTATTAGAGCCAAATAATATTTATTGGAGTCAATTAAATATTTACTCGAATTAAATAATATTTATTTGAGTCAATTAAATATTTACTTGAACCAAGTAATATTTTTTTGAAGTAAAATAATATTTATTCGAGTCAATTAAATATTTACTTGATGCAAGTAATATTTTTTGAAGTCAAATAATATTTATTCGAGTCAATTAAATATTTACTTGAACCAAGAAATATTTATTAGAGCCAAATAATATTTATTGGAGTCAATTAAATATTTACTCGAATTAAATAATATTTATTTGAGTCAATTAAATATTTACTTGAACCAAGTAATATTTATTCGAGTCAATTAAATATTTACTTGAACCAAGTAATATTTATTAGAGTCAAATAATATTTATTGGAGTCAATTAAACATTTACTCGAATCAAATAATATTTATTTGAGTCAATTAAATATTTACTCGAATCAAATAATATTTGAGTCAATTAAATATTTACTCAAATCAATTAAATTCTAAAATTAAATTTATTGGAGTCAATTAAACTTTTACTTGAATCAAATAATATTTATTGCGGTCAACTAAATGGCGTTTGAACGAATAAATTCAGTATTCAAGACAAATAATGAATTGAACCATTTAATTAACTTCAATAAAAATTATTTGAGTCGCAGGTAAATATTTAATATTGATAATAGTCAAGTTTATTTTAATGAAATAAATTTGAAAAAAATTATAATTATTTGGTATTTTTCAAGAACCTAAAATTGATAATTAAAAAAATAAAATTATTAAAATAATAATTTTTATACTTAATGGAAAATAAAAATTCTTTATAATAAAGAAAGGAAAGAAATATTATTTGTTAATGAAAAATTGATTGAACTCACCGAACACTATGTAGAGAGCAATGCCTCCAATTCCAAGAAGAGCTAATATCACGATGAGTAAGAGGACAATGGATCTGGTGCAACCAGAGGGGCCGGTGAGGGGACGGGCGAAATGAAGAGTCCAGCCATGAGGATGTTTTCGAAGTCGAGCCGGATGAGGGGGTGGTTCGCCCCTTACGCTTCTACGCAAATTAACTCGATTTTCAGACGTTGGCGTGTGTGTCCGTACCGGCAGGGAATTCGCCCTCTGCAACACAAACAATGAAAAATACATTTCATTTTTAAATTCCATCATAAAAACTGTGCTGTGAATTTTATTTCTTCTTTCTATTTTTTTTACATTTTTATTTTTATTTTTCACATTTTTATTTCTTCTTTTTACTTTTCATTTTTACTCATTTATTTCTCATTTTTACTCCTTTATTTCTTACTTTTACTCTTTTATTTCTCATTTTTACTCATTTATTTCCTATTCTTATCCTTCACTGAAAAAACAAATTTATTTGATTCAAGTAACCGATTATTTGGTTATTATCAAATAAATATTTACTTGAATCAAATAGTTTTTATTTGAATCAATTAAATAATATTTGCTTCAAATACTGAAATATTTGATTCAAATACAATTTATTTGATTCAAATAAAAATTATTTGATTCAAGTAAATATTTATTTGATTCAAGTAAATATTTTTTTGATAATAGTCAAATAATTGGTTATTTGAATCAAATAAATTTTTGTTTACTATTATTATATTTCTTATTCTAACTCTTTTATTATATTCCTAATGTTTTGAACGTTCAAATGAACGACAATATTTTTTTACTTCTTCTAATTTCTATTTCATTATAAAAAAATTATTTTTTAAATTAAAACAAATTCATACTAAACTAAATAATCTTTATTTTTACTTATTTTTCATTTTTAGAAAGTAATTTTCAAAAACACTTAGACGAAAAAAATTTCGTTCATTGAACGTTCAAAACTTTATCCACATCTTTTATTTCTTATTTTTACTCGTTTGATTCCTATTTTTACTCTTTTATTTCTTATTTTAAGTCTTTTATTATATTTTCCTAATGTTTTGAACGTTCAAATGAACGACAATATTTTTTTACTTCTTCTAATTTCTATTTCATTATGAAAAAATTATTTTTTAAATTAAAACAAATTCATACTAAACAAAATATTGTTTATTTTTACTTATTCTCCTTTTTTGGAAAGTAATTTTCAAAAACACTTAAGACGAAAAAAATTTCGTTCATTGAACGTTCAAAACTTTATCCACATCTTTTGTTTCTCATTTTTTACTCTTTTATTTCCTATTTTTACTCTTATTTTGTTTACTTTTTTATTTCTTCTTTTTTACCTTTTTTATTTCCTCTTTTCAAAAATTATACACATTTTCAAGAATAATATTTTCTCTACGTAATATTTCGGGAAAAAGGAGAAACAAAAGTGAAAGTTGCAACCCTTTTCAGTTCGAGTTTCGAGAATTATGATTTTGGAAACATGCCCAACGAACACTTTGCTAATTGTGTCACACGTACATCAAATATCGTAACTTTCATACAACACTTAACGATATTTTTGAATTAATTTTTTTAATTTTATTATAAATTATATTTTATTATTAACATTTTTCTGTTCTACCCATTTTTCTGGTAAAGAATTTCTGCTAACTTTTACTACTTTCGGAGTAAACTTTGCTACGTTCGAAGTGAATTTTACTAATTTTTTTTTATACAAATATTTATTTGAACGTGGTAAAATTTAATTCTAACATAGCAAAAATTACTTCAAAAGTATAGTAAAAGTTACTAGAAATGCTTTTATTCTTTGGTGCGAAATTTTTTTAGTATTGTTATTTCACTATAAATCAGTATAAAAATTCACTAGAATTCTCTCTCTAAAAACTGAATTAGTAGAAAATAAGTAATTGTTATAAAAAATGTTCACTAACTTTTTCATACAGCAATTAGTTGAAAATAATAATAATATTTAAAAGTAATATTATTATTAAAAATCGGAAGTAAAAGGTAATTATTAGTAAATAAATAATTACAGAAGTACATAATTAGTATATAAAATATCATTCTCTAAATTTTAATTAGTAAACATAGTTCACTAAGAATTTAAACTAGTAACCGACTTTTTGCTTTTGAATTAGTAAATTTTACCAATAAAATTAGTAAAACTTACTATTTAATATTTATTAGTAAAAGTTGCTAATAAATTAGTAAAAAATAACTAATAATTAATAACTAATAATTAATGAATTTTATTTATAAGTTACTCTCTAAATTTGAATTAGTTAAAAATAACTAGTTTGATAGCAAAAAGTCAGTCACTGATTCAAATAGCAATGTTTTACTAATAAAATAGTTAAAAATGACTAATTATTAGTTATATTCAATTTTAGGTTATGTAAAAATGACTGAAATCTGTAGTAACTAATCCAATTAATAAAATTTGACTATTTTTTTAGTTATTTATTTACTTATAATTAGTAATTCACTACTAATAATGAGTTATATTTTACTATTTGCTGAAGCAAAAAGTGAGCCACGATTTTACTAATAATTAGTCATTTTTAACTAATTCAGATTTAGAGAGTAGTAAAAATGACTATTTATTAGTAAAATTTACTAATTCAAAAGCAAAAAGTCAGTCACTATGATTCCAATTAGTAAATATTTTTACCAATAAAAATTTAGACAGTACTACTTGAGTCAGTGATTAATTAGACAGATTCAAGTGGCCGGAAATTAATTCCTCATTCGTATTCACCGAAAATACTAGTTTCCTATTGAGTGAAACTATTCCACTCCATCAGATCGAAAAACTAGATAAGAATTTAAAAATTTTATAAATACAAATATTTAAATTCAAAAACTAAAAAGAAAAATTTGCCTTAAATATTAATGTTCTTCTAAGCCTCATAAAGCATAGAATTAATGTTTCATCTCGTTAGCACAAAACTGAATCTATTTAGATATGTTAACAGTTGTTTTTATATGAAAAAACATAGAAAGATACATATATCAATTTACATATTCCTCGCGCAGGTAAATTAATGTGTGTGTGTGTTTGTGTGTACATATGAAAGCAATTACAAAAGACGACATTAACTGATAAGATCGTATATATACATCAGATATATATTATAAATTTTTTTTTTGTGTTATGAGCGCGAGCGGAAAAGATATAAAATTTTTCACACGCGCATGCAAATTTGAATCTGGTTACTTAGGCGAGAAAGAAGGCGATGACGACGACGACGACATGTGTTTCATGCGTGGGAGTTAATGACATAATCAGGGGGAGTTTCGGGGTAAACTCACATATTCCAGTTTCATTAAGAGGATGAGATGAAGCAATTTCTTCCGCAGGCCTCTGCAATGCAGTCATATGTACGTGTACTTTTACTGTTTTTCAGACCTGCGCTACTGACCTCTTGCAAGTGTCAGAATTTTAATTCGATTACAATCTTACACAATGTGTATATGTAAGGAGTGGAAAAAATATAAATAATATTGTGGGGAATTTTAATTATTGGAATTCATATTTTTCACTTGAGAACCAAACATGGCGTTATCAAAATTATTTTATTCAATTAATTTAAATTATTTGAAAAAAAATTATTTTATTCAATTAATTCAAATTATTTGAAAAAAAATTATTTGATTCAATTAATTGAAATTATTTGAAAAAAAATTATTTGATTCAAATAATTTTTATTTGGATCTAATAATATTTACTTGATTTGAATAATGTTTATTTGGATCTAATAAATATTTATTTGATTTGAATAATTTTTATTTAGATCTAATAAATATTTACTTGATTTGAGTAATTTTTATTTGGATCTAATAAATATTTATTTGATTTGAATAATTTTTATTTGGATCTAATAAATATTCATTTGATTTGAATAATTTTTATTTGAATCTAATAAATATTTATTTGATTTGAATAACTTGAATTACTTGAATAACATTTATTAGAATCAAATAAATCTTGCTTGAGAAATTCAATAATTAATTGACTCCAATAAATGGATTTTTTTAATACAAATAATATTTGAAACAATTAATTTATTTATTTCACTCAACTTATTGTATATTTCATATATATATAAATAAGACTTATTTGACACAATTAATTTATTTCATTCAAGTATAGTAAATTATATAATTCAAATAAAGCATTATTTAATGCAAATATATTATTTAATAGAAACGAATAAAAAATATTTGGATCAAATAATTAACTTATTGAAATCAAACCAAAGCGTCATTTGAAACAATTTATTTATTTCACTCAATTAATTGAATATTTGATTTCGATAAAAATTATTTAGCACAATTAATTCATTTTAAGGCTTCAAGTAAACTAAATTATTTAATAGAAATAATGCATTATCAAATAATTAGTTTAATAATAATGAAAAAAGAAATTATTTGGATCAAATAAATAACATATTGAAACGATAATAAATAAGTTATTTGAAACTTTTAATTTATTTATTTCATCCAAATAAATGAATGTTATATATAAATACAAATTATTTGTCTCAATTAATTTTAGGTAATTTTATTTTAACAATACAAAAATCTATTATACACTGAAAAAAAAATTTATTTGATTCAAATAACCGATTATTTGTCTGTAATCAAATAAATATTTACTTGAATCAAATAATTTTTATTTAAATCAATTAATTAGTATTTGCTTCAAATACTGTAATATTTGATTCAAATACAATTTATTTGATTCAAATAAAAATTATTTGATTCAAGTAAATATTTATTTGATTATAGACAAATAATCGGTTATTTGAATCGAATAAATTTTGTTTTCAGTGTATGAATAAGAAATATGTGTTAAATACATTAAATAGTAATTTTAGTAAGATTCATATTAATTTTAAATAATTTTATAAAAATAATAAGAAAGAATGGTATAAAAATCTTGAAATAAATTTTTTCTGAAATCTTTCAGAATTTTCAAATTTATTTATGTTTACAATGAACACTGAAAAAAATGTACTCGATTCAAATAACCGATTAATTGACCATTATCAATTAAATATTTACTTGAATGGAACAATTTTTATTTTAGTCAATTAAAAATCGTTTATTTGAAAATTATTGAAATTACTGAATTACAAAAATTATTGTTTCAAATACCATTTAATTGACTCAAATAAATAAATATTATTATTGATTCAATTAAATTTTAATTAATAATATTCAAGCAATCGGTTATTTAATTCCAAAAAATTTTTCTTTTTCATTTGTCGTTTTTACAAAATATTATCTATTATTCAAAAATTCTCTCATATTGTATATTAGAAAATAAAAACTTGAGACAATTTAAAAAAAAATTAATCAAACTTTTTCAAAAAAATTAATTCTACAGAAACTGTTATAGTTAAAAGTATGGAAAATTAATCAATTTTTATTAGAAAATTTCACGAAAATTCAATTATTTATATTTTATATACAAAAATAGATAAATTATTGAATAAAATAAAGTAAAACATTTTATTCTCATAAGGAATTTTATCGACAAATTTTTAAATAATTGAATTCTTTTGATGAATTTTTAATAAAATTTTTCAGAATAATAACATTTTTCGAGGAATTTTATTAAAATTTTCTTAAAAAGAATTGAAATTCCGCAACAAGATTTATTTTTTATTATTTATGGAAATAATTGAATTGCTAAAGAGAATTTTATTATTTACGAAAATAATTGAATTCCTCAAGAGAATTTTATTATTTACGAAAATAATTAAATTCCTCAAGAGAATTTTATAATTTACGAAAGTATATGAATTCCTAAAGAGAGTTCTATTCATAGAAGAAATTTATATTAAATTTGTAAATAATTAAATGTTTGGATAGAATTTTACTAAACTTTTTCTTAAGTATTTGAATACATTTGAAACAAAAATTTTATCATTTATAAATGTAATTCAAAATTTCGACAAGAATTTTAGAAAAATTGTTGAACAAAATTGAATTTTCCATGAAGTTAAATTTTTATAATTATATAATAATTATTTTAAATAATTGATTTTTATTTCTTAACTGTATTAAAAATTGTATTTTAAATTTCTAAATAATTGAATTTCAGTAAAAATTTTATTATTTACGCAAAATAATTGAAGCATTGCAAATAATTCTATTAAAATTCTTTTAAACTGAAAAATAATATTCTATATCTATATTATTTAATAATAATTAAATTCTTTTGGAAAATTTTATTCAAATCGACGATATTGAAAATAATTCCATGTATAAAAATTTCCAAAAATAAATAAATAGTTGAATCATTTCTAGTAATTTTATTACAATTTTGGAGAAGAATTCTTTTATTTCACCTTTTAACGGATGATGTTAAATTTTTTCATGACAAGGCAGAAATTTTTATGAAACACAAAACAATTGTCAATTAACATTTTTCATTCTAGACAAATCAGTTTATTATTTTTTTACCTGGAGTTCTTCAGCCATTGATACTGCATTCTTCTCGATGTGTCGTTTCTGACACCGAAAAACACCAAATCATGGTCTCAAAATTAACAAAATTTACTTATAACTCAATTCTTACGGCACGTTTCTAGAAAAGACACAACTAATTGTCCCAATGGAGTAGAAATAAAATTAACTTTAAAAAACTGCCTTTTAACTTCTATTCTAGTTTTTATTTTTCTTCAATCCGTTCAAATTGGTCTACTAAAACTTTATTAAATTCTATACTGAACGTGAGATCATCATCATTTAATGAACAAAATCATTATCAAAGATCTTATCAGATCAAGGTAACTGAAAAATTCCAACTACAATGTGAAATTGAAAACAGATAATCAGATAACAATATAAAACAATAAAAATTATAAATGGAAATAAATAATAATAAATATGTGAATAAAAATTAATATTTTAATTAATAATAAATATATGAATAAAAATTAAGATTTTAATTAATAATAAATATATAAATAAAAATTAATATTTCAATTAATAATAATAAATATAGTAAATATAATAATTAATATTAATTTTGCTTCAATTAATTTTTTAAATTAAATTTCGTTAATTTTCTCTAAATTATAATTTTGAATAATAGTGAAAAATTTAGAATTTTTTAATTATATAAGAATTGTTTTTTTTTATTTGCATATTATTTACAAGCCCACAGTTGGAGAATTGTTTTCCATTTTTTTATATGTAATTATTGAGAAATTTTATATTTTCCGTTAATTTGTTAAAAAAAAAATTAATAAAAAATAGAAGAAGACATTTTTTTACATTGAAAACAATCGTTAAAGCGATGAGTACATTGGCCCGGAGTTGCGAAAGAGAAAATAAAACGTCAAGTGCATATAAAGTTTCCGCGAAAAACGAGACTCGACGGCGTCGAAGACGTCTAAGGGTCGGCAGACTTCCGGCGGCTATACATAGACATCCTCCACTTCCGATCGTTTTATTTTGTCGGCAAAAGTAACACTTCGCGTCTAACCAGAACACCTCACAACTTGGCTAAACTTATTGCAGATTTTAATGACTTCTATGTGCTAACGCGATTCTCGCACTAAAAATAAACAATCCGTCTTTTAAATATGATTGACGATTAATTTCCCTCTCCTTTCCTCCCTCTCTCTCTCTCTCTCTCTCTCTCTCTCTCTCTCTTTTCCATTCTCTTTTCCTTTCTAATTTTTCTTCTTTTTATTCTATTTTTTATTTATTTATAAGAATAATAGTAAAAATAATAAAAATAATAATAATATTAATAACAATTATTATTATTACTTAATTAATTATTATTAATAATTAATTTAATTGTAATTTACTTACATGATTTATTATCAATCATGTAAGGATCCTAAAGTTCTGAACGTTCAAATAGACGAAATTTATTTACTTCTTCTAAAAATTGAATTTTTATTGTAATTATTTTGCTTCACTATCCAAAAAAATTAATTATTGAGTTTGTAAACGTAATATTTTAGTTTATAAATTTTTTTATCATTAGTAATTTATTAAAATATCTTCAATAAAGTAAATATCAATCATGTAAGGATTCTAATGTTCTGAACATTCAAATAAACAAAATTTATATATTTCTTCTAAAACTTAAATTTTTATTGTAATAATTTTGCTTCACTATCAAAAAAATTAATAACTGAGTTTGAAAACGTAATATTTTAATTTATACATTTTTTTATGATTAGTAATTTACTAAAATATCTGCAATAAAAAATATTTCCTTCATTTGAACGTTCAAAACTTGGAGATCGTATCATGCAAATAAATTTCAATACAAAATTCAAAAAAAAAAAGTTAAGAAGTCATTTACGAAAAAAATAACAATTGCAAAAGAATATAATAGAGTAATAAAAATATAACGAAACAAACTATAAATAACAAAAATTATTTTGAATCTCAGGATTTGAAAATAGTTTTCATTTTTTTTTCTTGAAAACAAATTCTTTTTTTTTAAATATAGATTTTTTGTATACATGGCACTTCAATGCTTTCTATTCTGGCTTCGATTCAATGTCCTGACTATGCAGAAAACAAAAAATAATCATTCACGATTTATCACGAATCACTGTATCTATTTTATTTATTTTTCGTACAATTTTTTATCGAATAAAATTTATAAAGTTTGCTACAAGTTCGAATTTTTAAGCATTTTTCTAATTTTTTACTAAAATTTACATCGAAATTAGTAAAATTTAGTCTACAATTAGTATATACTTGTTGCATTTTTGGTTAGCAGAAAAAATAACTAATTACTAAATACAAAATGACTAAATACTAGAATAAGAAATTACTAACTCTACAAATTTAAATTAGTAAAAACAAATGTTTACTAATTTGCATTTTTGTCCGACTTTTTGAATTTAAATAAGTAAATTTGGCTAATGTGATTTTTTCTTTTAAATTAGTCAATTTTACTCAAAAATAGTAATTTCCAGTCATTTTTACATTTGAATTAACAAATTTTACTCAAAATAGTAATTTTCAGTAATTCTTACTTTTGAATTAGTAAATGTTACTCAAAAATAGTAATTTTCAGTCATTTTTACATTTGAATTAACAAACTTTACTCGAAATAGTAATTTTCAATAATTCTTACTTTTGAATTAGTAAATTTTACTCAAAAATAGTAATTTCCAGTCATTTTTACTTTTGAATTAGTAAAAATAGTATTTTTGCCTTCAAATTAGTAAATACTAGAATAAACAGTAATTTTGGTAGTTTTGGTTTTCGAATTAGTAAATTTTACTGATAAATTAGTTGAAATTACTGTTTATTAGTAAACTGTTTAAATTTTTTAATTTAGAGAGAAGAAGAAAATAGTGAAAGTTGACCATTTGAATTAGATGCCAAAAATTTTAGTTATTTTGGCATAACATAAAAATTTTAAATAGTAATTAGTCATTATTAACTATTTTGATTAATAGAATTATTACTATTTCAGTCAATGACTAATTTTTCATAATCAAATTCTATTATTTTTGGACAATTCACATTTAGAGAGTAAATAATAGAGATTTTACAAATTTTTAGTGAAAATATACTATTTTTATGGTGATTTACCTAAATTAAAATTAATTATTAATTGAAAGAGTAAAATTCTACTATTTTAATTAGTAAAATTGACTTGTGCAGAAGCAGAAAGTTAATCACTAATTCAGATTGAATAGTAAAATAGTGAAATTAGTAAAATAGCAAAAAAAATTAAAATAACAAAAATAGAAAAAATAGCAAAGTAGTTAAAGTAATAAAATAGTAATTTCTACTAATTTATTAGTAAAATTTACGAATTCAAAAGCAAAATAGGCAGTCACTAATTCAAACTGAATAATAAATTAGTAAAAATAGTAAAAATAGTAAAAAAAGTAAAAATAGTAAAAATAGTAAAAATAGTAAAAATAGTAAAAATAGAATAATAATAAAAATAGCAAAAGTAGTAAAAATAGTAAAATAGTAAAAGTAGTAAAATAGAAAAAGAAGAAAATTTCACGAGAATCCAATGATTTAAATACAACAATAGATAATTAAGTAAAATAAATTAAAAATTTTTCTCATAAGGGATTTTATCGACAAATTTTTAAATAATTGAATTCTTTTGACGAATTTTTAATATAATTTTACAGAATAATTACATTTTTCGAGGCATTTTATGAAAATTTTATTAAAAATAATTGAAATTCTGCAATGAGATTTATCTTTTATTATTTACGAAAATAATTGAATTCCAAAAGAGAATTTTATTATTTACGTAAATAATTGAATTCCTCAAGAGAATTTTATTATTTACGAAAATAATTCAATTCCTCAATAGAATTTTATAATTTACGAAAAAAATTGAATTCCAAAAGAGAATTTTATTATTATTTACGAATTAAAAAGTTGAAATATTCGTAGAAGAAATTTATATTAATTTTGTAAATAATTAAATATTTGAATAGAATTTTATTAAACTTTTTCATAAGTAATTGAATATATTTGAAACAAAAATTTGATCATTTATAAATGTAATTTAAAATTTCGACAAGAATTTTGGAAAAAATAGTAAAATAGTAATTTCTACTAATTTATTAGTAAACTTTACTAATTCAAAGCAAAAATCCAGTCACTAATTACAAATTGAATCGTAAAATAGTAGAAATACTAAAATAGAAAAAATTACAAAATAGTAACGTAGTAAAATACGTTGGTAAAGTTCACAACGTTTATAGTCAACGATTTCTGAAGAAAAATATTTTTTAAGCAAATTTTTTTAATTTTTAGTAAAGAAAATAATACGTTTCATTTTTTAAATAATGATTTACAAACAAAATATTTCTGAACAAAAAATTTTTATTCTATTTAGTAAGAATATAATTTTTTTTCTTTCAATCGTTGATCATAAACATTGCGAACTTCACCGACGTAGTAAAAATATAGTAATTCTTACTAATTTATTAGTAAACTTTACTAATTCGAAAGCAAAAATCCAGTCACTAATTGCAAATTGAATCGTAAAATAGTAGAAATACTAAAATAGTAAAAATTGAAAAATAGTAACGTAATAAAATAGTAATTCCTAGAAAATAAACTATTAAATTAGTAGAAGCATCGTTTCAATGACTACAAACACGTCAATGACCAAAATTGTTTTAATTCAAGTAAACAACCCAGGTTTTTTAGTAGCGCTACTAATTAAAATTTTAAAAATGCCTACAATTAATTATATTGTTCATAAATACACAATAAGAATATTATCACTTTTTTTTACAGCTTTCACATTATTTTTCCCCCCAAGAACCACGTCACACGTGTGTCCACTCGAGAAAGAAGAAAAAAAATCTAAAACGAAACTAAAATGGAAGATTAAAAAAAAAAATTAAATACTGAAAAGTGAAGAAAGAGAGTATTTATTTGGCGACATTGTGAAAAGGGAGAAAAATGTGAAAAAAGCTCTCTCGTGAAAAATGTTTGAGAGGGAGCGCATCGAACTCGACGCAGCTTCGCGAGGCAACTGCGAAATCCGCGGAGAGCAACTATACACCAACTATACAATTCCATTCTATATAGCGGCACAAATACAAGAAACTCGTGTGTCTTGGCAAGTTGCACGTGTTTTCAAGTGACATAATTCCCGACATCGAACAGATATTATCCACTGAGTCTCTATTGTGCACGAAAGACACGGAGTCACGAAGACAAGAGTAGACTCTCTCTCTCTGTCTTTCATTATTTGCTCTCATGTTCACGATCAAAAGCCAGATTCTCAGTATATATATATATGCTTGAAAACATGAGTTTAGAAAATATAGTTGCTAAGCATTCACACACAAACACAAATATCGAGTATAAAATGTATATATATAAGAATCGCAAAAATTCACTCACTCGGCAAAATCAATGAGATTATAATGCATATTTCATTGATCGCCAAACGATTCAATTGCAAAACAAATATCATTTTATTGCAATAAATCTCTGAACGAATATGTATCGAGTCCGTACGGGGAATATTGTGTGTGTTTCTTTTTTGCGGAATTTATATTCTTTAGCTTTTTTCGAAAAATGAATTAGAGCGAAAAATGGGAGTGAAAATAAATTATTGAGTTGAGAAACGCAAACACACGCTCTGAGACAACGGGATGACATAAGCGAAAGACGATTGAGGGGAGAAAAAGCTCTTAATTTTTCCATTCTATTAACTAGAACAGTTTCTTTGGAATTAATTTTTTGAAAAAGTTTGATGGGTTTTTTTTTTGTAAATTATCTCAAGTTTTTATTTTCTCATATACAATATTAAAGAATTTTGTTAATAATGGATAAAATTTCGTAAAAATGACAAATGATAAATCAAATTATATTTTCAATGTCGTAAGTTGTTAGAAATATATCCTTCCATAGTTTATAAATGTTGATAATATATATGATCTTTAATTTTTAGTACAGTTAAAAAATAAAAATCAATTATTTATAATAATTATTATATAATTATAAAAATATAACTTTATGGGATTCTTTAATATCCCAAGATCATATATATTATCAACATATTTTCAATATGCTTTGATTTGAATAAAATTTTCCAAAAGAATTTAATTATTCCAGTTTAAAAGAATTTTAATAGATTTATTTGCAATGCTTCAATTATTTTGGGTAAATAATAAATTTTTTTTACTGAAATTCAATTATTTAGAAATTTAAGATACAATTTTTAGTACAGTTAAAAAATAAAAATCAATTATTTAAAATAATTATTATATAATTATAAAAATATAACTTCATGGAAAATTCAATTTTGTTCAACAATTTTTCTAAAATTCTTATCGAAATTTTGGATTACATTTATAAATGATAAAATTTTTGTTTCAAATGTATTCAAATACTTAAGAAAAAGTTTAATAAAATTCTATCCAAACATTTAATTATTTACAAATTTAATATAAATTTCTTCTATGAATATTTTAATTATTTAATTCGTAAAATAATAATAAAATTCTCTTTAGGAATTCATATATTTTCGTAAATTATAAAATTCTCTTTAGGAATTTAATTACTTTTGTAAATTAAAAAATTCTCTTGAGGAATTCAATTATTTTCGTAAATAATAAAATTCCCTTTAGCAATGCAATTATTTTCATAAATAAAAAAAGGTCAATCTCATTACGGAATTTCAATTATTTTTAATAAAATTTTAATAAAATTTTTAAAAAATTCTTCGAAAAATTAAGTATTTTGAAAAATTGTATTAAAAATTCGTCAAAAGAATTCAATTATTTGAAAATTTGTCAATAAAATTTCTTATGAGAATTAAATATTTTACTTTATTTTATTCAATAAATTATCTATTTTTGTATTTAAAATTTTAATAATTGAATTCTCGTGAAATTTTCTAATAAAAATTGATTTAAAAACGAATTTCAGTTAAAATTTCAGAATAAAATTGAATATTAAAAATATTATAATTGAAATTTTTAGAAATAATTGAATTTTGTTAAGATTTCAAATTAAAATCTTGGAAAATCCTAATTTTTCATAATTTTAACTATCACACTTTGAGTAGAATTAATTTTTTTGAAAAAGTTTGATTAATTAAATATTTAATTGGTAATGGTCAATTATTCGGTTATTTTAGTCAAGTACATTTTTTTCAGCGTTAATTGTAAACATAAATATATTCGAAAATTCTGAAAGATTTAAAAAAAAATTATTAAAAATAATTAATTTATAAATTTAAAGAAGAAGTTTAGATAAAAATTCTAGAAATCAGAAGAAATATCTAAAAAATAACATTGAAAAAAAATTTATTTGGACAAAATAAAAATTATTTATTTTGAATAAAATAAATAAATTAATAGTTTCAATTAACTCATATATTATCGTTTTAATAATAATTTATTTGATCTAAATAATTTTTCTATTCGTTTTTATTAAATACTTTAATAGCATTAAATAATGTATTATTGGTATTAAATAATCTAAATTAAATCTAAAATTTAATTATTTTGAAAAAGTCTTAATTAAATTCTTCGCAAATCTTTTACTTTAAAAAAAATTGCAATAAATTTCTCAAGAAGGAAAAAGTGTAAAAATTTTATTAAATCTTATTAAAATTATTTATGAGAATTGAATTATCTTCATTCATTTAATAAAATTAGTCGAAATTGATTATTTTTGAAAAATTGAATTAAAATTCTTTGCAATATTTAAATTATTATTTAATTATTATTTCTATAATTTATAATATTCGTAGCAAAAATTTAATTATTTTGAAAAAGTTTTAGTTAAATTCTTCGCAAATCTTTTACTTTAATAAAAAAAACTTAATAAGTTAGTTATTTGATCGAAATATTTTTTATTTGCTTCTATTTAGTAATACATTTTTACTAAATAATGCATTATTTGAATCAAATAAGTTACTTTACTTGAAACGATGAAATAAATTGATTGTCAATTTTTTCGAGCAAAATCAGTTTCAAAAATTGTTTGAAACGAAGAAAAGAGTTAAGACCTCTAAAAAGTAGTAAAAATCTATTTTAGTCGGACGTGGTGATTTGTCAACAATTCTAATTTTGGCATTAGTAGTAATAGACTGTCTGTAGACAGACAACGTTTTTTAGAGTTCAGAAAATTTTTAAAAAAATTTAGAGAAAAATTTTCTTATTTTTTTAAAACAGTACAAAAAGGCTGTTTGAAAAAGAAAAAAAAATTAAATATGGTTTTAAGTATAAGTAGTAAACGACTTTTTTAACGACACCAGTAGATAACGTTTTTTATTGTTGCGTTAAGTAGTAAACGACAATTTAGATCAGACGTAACGTTGATATATTTTTTAATTAACTAATAAGTAGTGAAAAGCGTTTTCGTCAGACAATGATATTTGTGCATGCTCTCGATTTTTATAATAATTATTTATATTTTAATTGTTCTAATAAAACTATTATTTTCTAATTAGAATTCATTAAAAATTTAATATCTCTAAAATATCAATTTAGAATTTCATTAATTCTTTATGTTAGGTTTTGTTAATAAAATTGAAAAGGTTCATCAAAATTTTATTAAAAATTATTAAATTTTTCAAAAATTTATTAGAATTGTATTAAAAATAATTGAGTTCTTTAAAAATATGATTGATAAGAATAATTGAATTATTTCGTTAAATTCTAAATAATTAAAATTGTTGAAATTCTGAAAATACTTTTATTATATGAAAATAATTGAATTTCAGTCAAGACATTTATTAAAATTTTTTTTTAAATAATTGAACTCCTCAGAAGAATTTTATAATCTAGAAAATAATTGATTTCTAAAGGAATTTTAATAAAGAAAATTTATCAAAGGAAAGGAATTTTATCAAAATTTTGGAAAATAATTAAATTCATTATAAATGTTAGTAAAATAATTGTAGGTTTTCAAAATAATTGAAATGTTGCGAAGAATTTTATTACACATGAAAATAATTGCATTTTCATAAAGAATTTTATTAATCTTTGCAAAAATTATTGAATTCTTTTCGAATTTAAATTAGTAAATTTGACTAATGGAATTTTTTCTTTTGAACTAGTAAATTTTACTAATAAATAGTAATTTATAGTTATTTTTACTTTTGAATAAGTAAATTTTACGAATAAATAGTAATTTCTAGTTATTATTACTTTTGAATTAGTAAATTTTACGAATAAATAGTAATTTCTAGTTATTTTTACTTTTAAATTAGTAAATTTTACTAGTAAAATCTCGCGAAGAATTTATTTAAAGAATTTTATAGTTTATGAAAACAAGTTGTCTTTCACAAATAGATAAAAATTTCAAATTCTCTTTTGTGCTGAAAAAAAAATATTTGAAGAAAAAAATGGTCGACAAAATAAAAATTTTGAACAATCATATTCTGCTAAGAGAAATGCGCACTAGGTTGGCATTTATCTTATTGGCATCTGAAGAGCAAAAGGAGGCAGTTTGGATCTAAAATATTTGAGAGTGAAAATTAGCCTCTTTATAGTGAATTAATTGGACCATTTTTGCATAATGGAGCAAAGAGATTTTAAGTGTTATTTACTGCAAGTATATAGAGAAGACTTGTAAAGAGAAATTGCATGAAAAGGGATGAACCAACGATGACATTCTCCTTGACTTATAATAAATGCGAATGATGACCGCAAAAAAGTAAAAGCACTGATGGAAGAATTTTATTTCCAACATAAAAAAAAAATTAATAAAGAAGAAAATTTGCATTGAAAGAAAAATTTATTTGATTCAAATAAATTGGAAAATCAAATAAGTATCTCTTTTGTAATAAATAATTTTTGTTTACATACACTGAAAAAAAATTTATTTGATTCAAATAACCAATTATTTGACTATTATCAAATAAAATAGAAAATCAAATAAGCATCTCTTTTGTAAAAAATAATTTTTATTTACATACACTGAAAAAAAATTTATTTGATTCAAATAACCAATTATTATTTGACTATTATCAAATAAATATTTACTTGAATCAAATAATTTTTATTTGAATCAAATATTTCAGTATTTAAAGCAAATATTATTGAATTGATTCAAATAAAAATTATTTGCTTCAAGTAAATATTTATTCATTATTTTTATTTGAATCAAATATTTCAGTATTTGAAGCAAATATTATTGAATTGATTCAAATAAAAATTATTTCCTTCAAGTAAATATTTATTCGATAATAGTCAAATAATCGGTTATTTGAATCAAATAAATTTTTTTTTCAATGTAATAGAAATGAATATAAAAATAAACAATAAATGTAAATTAAATTCAACTAAAAATTAAAAATAAATAAAATATAAATTGTATTAAATTTAAAAAAATAAATTAAATTAAAAATAAATTGAATTAAAAAAATATAATTGAATGCAAAGAAATATTTATCTGCGGTGATATTTATATTTTCAATGAAAAAACTTTTGTGATTTACTATAATAATATAAATCAGTAGGTAGATAGGAAATCGCGATTAATAATATGTCTATAAAATAGTATAAATTAAAATTGAATTTGTTTATTGTATCACTGAATTGTTATGGAGTAATGAATAATAGTAAAACAAAATGATCTTTTGCTTGTTTTACTATATCATAAAGGGCGAAGAATAAAGCGAGCCCAAGAGAGAAATCTGCACATACAAAATGCGTGGGCGAATACATTTCCGCGCCGTTATTCATTCCTCATATATTTATGAAGACTTCTATTTATTTCGGTCTTAAAAGTAATAAGATGCGTTGAATGAAGCGGTAAATCGAAGGTGGAAATGGCTTGTGGAAACGAAATTTATACTCTTTTTTTTCAAATAAAATGCGACCTCTTTTCATTTTATTATTTTTCTTTCTATTTCTTATGAAATCAGATTATAATTCTTCTCGTCTATTTTTTATTTCAATATTCCGCATTATCAAGAGAGTAAAAAATTATGTAATTACCAGCCTGACTGAAATTCACGTTTACTACTTAAAATAATACAGTAAAATTTATATTAAATTTCTAAAAATGAATGAAATTATATTTTAAATTTTCTATTTGATTACACAGAAAAAAATTTATTTGATTCAAATAACTGATTTATTGACTATTATCAATTAAATATTTACTTGAATCAAATAATATTTTTTAGAGTCAATTAAATCGTATTTGCTTCAAATACTAAAGTTATTGATTCAAAGATCATTAAATTGACTTTAATAAATATTATTTTATTCAAGTAAATATTTAATTGAATCAAATAATATTCATTAAAGTCAATTAAATAGTTTTTGCTTCAAATACTAAAGTTATTGAATCAAATAATATTTTTTAGAGTCAATTAAATTGCACTTGCTTCAAATACTGAAGTTATTGATTCAAATACAATTTATTTGATTCAAATAAAAATTATTTGATTCAAGTATAAATATTTAATTGATAATAGTCAATTAATCGGTTATTAAAATTAAAGTTAAATAAAAATTTAATTTTTTTTTTAGTGTAGAATAATAATTTTACAATATTAGAATT
Organism: Leptopilina drosophilae; assembly: GCA_032873175.1. Taxonomy (NCBI): domain Eukaryota; kingdom Metazoa; phylum Arthropoda; class Insecta; order Hymenoptera; family Figitidae; genus Leptopilina; species Leptopilina drosophilae. The sequence goes on along the minus strand of CM065478.1, from coordinate 76,173,968 downwards.
GACTACTATGACAGCATCTTTAACAAATTTGAATAGTTTTCTGAAATTATCTTTTACTACTGATTCAAAATTATAGGAATTAACAAATCTCTTTGCCCGACTGTAACTGCATTTACTACTTACAAATTACTATTTATGGTAATTTAAAACTTCCCGTCTGCGGCTAAAAGTTTCTTTCACAACTTTGAACTTGTTTCGTCGATTTTCAACTTTTTATTTTAACATTTTTTTTACTTTCAAATTTAAAAGCAAATTTAAACAAATGAATTATCTTGATAAGGCAAAAAGGTCTTTTTTTTGCAGGACCAAAATGCTTTTTAAGGAGTGAAAATAAAATTATACTGAATTTTAAAGTTTCTATCCGGCACTGAATTTTACAACTTGCACTAAAAAAATATAAAAGAATTCACAAGTTTTATTGTCGGACTGAAAGTATTTTTACTACTTATATAATTAAATTTAAACAACTAAAAACGATTGCGTAAGTGGAACAGTTTTTTTTTATAGATTACCAAAAGTCTTTTTAACACTTATGAAAAAAATGGAAGAATTTAAAAAATATTTTAAAATTTAGTAAAATTCTTTAAAAATAATTCGACTTTTTTAAAAATAAATCTTTTCACGAATTCAATTATATTTTCATAAACAGTAAAATTCTATGCGAAAATTCAATTATTTTAAATAACAATAAAAAAAAATTCCAAAGAAATTTAATTATATTTAATACAGTTCTAATAAACTTTTTAAAAGTTCAATTACTTTTTACGAAATTCTTCATAAGAATTTAATTATTTTCAAGGATAATGAAATTCTTGGCAGGATTTCAATTATTTCTAGTATAATAATTAAAATATTTTTTAAAAATTCAATTATTTTCAAAAATGATGACTCTTTGCCAGTCTTTTCCAGTAATTAAATACTTGCTAATTCTATTATTTTCTAAAAATTTTAATTAAAATAGAAAAAATGTTTGCTAAATTTCAATTATTTTCAAAATTTATGATATTTTTAGCAAAAATTTCATTATTTTCAGTTATTTTCAAAAATTTTAATTTAATTCTTCGCAAATCTCTTACTTTAAAAAAAATTGCAATAAAATTCTCAAAAAGAAAAAAATGTAAAAATGTTGTTAAAATTATTTATGAAAATTGAATTTTTCTCACTTATTTAATAAAATTAGCAGCAAAAATGGATTAATTTCGAGAAATTTCATAAAAATTTTTTGCAAGATTTAAATTATTTTTATAATTTACAATTTCTTTTGTAGAAATTTAATTTTTTAATTTTCGAGAAATTTTATTAAAATTCTTTGCCAAATTTAAATTATTTTCATAATTTATAATATTTTTAGCAAAGATGTAATTATTGCCAGTAATTTTTAAAAATTTTCATTAAATTTTTCGCAGATATTTTCTTTTCTTAAAAAAAATTGCAATAAAATCCTCAAGAAGAAAAAAGTGTAAAAGTGTTATTAAAATTACTTATAAAAATTTCAATTTTCTCATTTATTTAATAAAATTCACCAAAAATTGATTTTTTTTCGAGAAACTACATGAAAATTCTTTGCAAGATTTACATTATTTTTATAATTTACAATTTTTTTTGTAGAACTTTAATTCTTTTTATTTTCGAGAAATTTTATTAAAATTTTTTGCTAAATTTCAATTATTTTCATAATTTATAATATTTTTATCAAAAAATGTAATGATTTCCAGTTATTTTCAAAAATTTTAATCAAATTCTTCGCAGATCTTTTACTTTAAAAAAAAATTGCAATAAAATTCTTAAAAAGAAAAAAATGTAAAAATGTTGTTAAAATTATTTATGAGAATTGAATTTTTCTCACTTATTTAATAAAATTAGCACCAAAAATTGATTATTTCCCAGAAATTTTATTGACAATTCTTTGGAAGATTTAAATTATTCTTATAATTTACCACGTTTTTCCTAGGAATTTAATTTTTTTTTTAATTTTATTTAAATCCTTCGCATATCTTTTACTTTAAAAAAAAATTGCAAAAAAATTCTGAAGAAGAAAAAAATATAATTCTTTTTTAAATTAATTCAATTATTATTTTGAAAACAGTTTGTAAATAATTCAATTTACAATTTTAGAATTTTTAAATTACTAATTTTTATGGTAATCCACCTGAATTAAAATTAATTATTAATTGAAAGAGTAAAATTTTACTATTTTAATTAGTAAAATTGACTTGTGCAGAAGCAGAAAGTTAATCACTAATTCAGATTGAATAGTAAAATAGTAAAACAGTAAAAATAATGAAATTAGTAAAAAAAATAAAATAAAAGTAGTAAAAGTAGTAAAATAATAAAAATAGCAAAAGTAGTAAAAATAGTAAAACAGTACAAGTAGTAAAATAGAAAAAGAAGAAAATTTCACGAGAATGCAATTATATAAATACAACAATAGATAATTATTGAGTAAAATAAATTAAACTTTGATTCTCATAAGGAATTTTATCGACAAATTTTTAAATAATTGAATTCTTTTGACGAATTTTTAATATAATTTTACAGAATAATTACATTTTTCGAGGCATTTTATGAAAATTTTATTAAAAATAATTGAAATTCTGCAATGAGATTTATCTTTTATTATTTACGAATTTTTTCACTTATTTAATAAAATTAGCACCAAAAATTGATTATTTCCCAGAAATTTTATTGACAATTCTTTGGAAGATTTAAATTATTCTTATAATTTACCAAGTTTTTCCTAGGAATTTAATTTTTTTTAATTTTATTTAAATCCTTCGCATATCTTTTACTTTAAAAAAAATTGCAAAAAAATTCTGAAGAAGAAAAAAATATAATTCTTTTTCAAATTAATTCAATTATCATTTTGAAAACAGTTGGTAAATAATTCAATTCATAATTTTACAATTTTTAAAATACTAATGCAATTCTATTACAATTCTTACCGAAATTTAAATTATTTTCATAATTAATAATATTTCTCTAGAAAATTCAATTAAAAAAAATTTTTTTTTTTTTGTAATACTCTTCACAGAAATCTAATTATTTTAAAAACTTTAAGATATCTCTTTATTTGAATTTACATACTTTAATAATTATTATAATTAAATTTTTTCTAAGAAATTTAATGTTTATGAAAAATTTGTATAAATTTCCTGTCATAAAAATTCAATTATTACGTTTCAAAATTATTTTTCTATTATTACAAACGAGTTACAGAGAGTTGTACCCTTTTTTATGGGAAACAAAATTGGAAAAGAAATATAATTGAACATAATTTTGTTGAATTACTTTTTCGCTATTTTTTCTAAATCTTTAAAGCGCATTTAGAAATTTATAGATTTTTTTATTTTTATTTATTAAGTTCAATAGAGTTGTACCCTTTTTTAATGGAAAAAAATTGGAAAAAAATATAAATGAACCTAATTTTGTTTAATTAATTTTTGATATTTTTTCTTGATCTTCAAAGCATTTAGAAATTTAGAAATTTTTTTTATTTATATTTATTAAGTCCAAAAGAGTTGTACCCTTTATAAGGAAAAACAAATTGGAAAAAAATATAATTGTACCCAATTTTGTTTAATTAATTTTTGCTATTTTTTTTATCTTTAAAGCATTTAGAAATTTATAGTTTTTTTTATTTATATTTATTAAGTCCAAAAGAGTTGTACCCTTTATAAGGAAAAAAAATTGGAAAAAATATAATTGAACCCAATTTTACTTAATTATATTTTGCTATTTTTTCTTGATCTTCAAAGCATTTAGAAATTTTTTTTTTTATTTATTAAGTCCAACAGTTAAAACCAAATACAGGACTAAAAAATAAAATTTAATGTATTAATTCATGAAATACATGAAGGAGAAAGAATAAGGTTGAAAAAAATATCCCAACAGTCGCACACTGTTATGCAGTCTGTTGATTAACATTTTTACACGTGTCAAAATATGAAAAATAATAATAACAATATTAAAAAAAATGAGCCAACTGTTATTATGTGCAGAGAGAAGTGAAATGTGAAAATAAAAAGAAAAAGAATAGTTGAAGACGTATTTTCAAATGTAAATGAAGCAATAATCATATACTCCCCCTTTCGCGAAGTGGTTTTTTCCTTTTTTTACGAGCCCTCTTCCCTTTGAGCAAAAAAAAGCCTATGGATAAAAAAGAAGCCTTGAAAGATTCATCTCTGTATATCTACTACGTTATCGACGGCGTAACGGTAGGTAATTAAAAGGAATTACACGAACGAAGCGCTCTGAGTCGGTTAATTACCGCAAGTAACGAGGGAAGGAAGGAGGAAGGGAGCCAGAAAGCACTTTCTTAAAGCAACTCTTGAGTGAGGCTAAAAACTTATTTCCGTCGCAAAGTCATTAAACGAACGTAACTTATGCCAGGTGGAGGAGTTTAGAGAGAGCGAGGGCTTCTGTTTTCTGTATATTCTATTTCAATTGCCGACATATGTAAATTATTTCCATCTATGCTTTACGCATTTCTACCCTATTTTTTTTTTTTTTTCATTCATGCGGTTTTTTTTTCGAGTAACTTTTTTTTTCTTCTTCTTCTTCTTCCATTTCCTTTCATCTTTATCGGCGAAAGATTTTAAACACGCGGTGTTTGGAAATTGCGCGAAAGCCGCAAATCAGAAAATTGACAAGTGATGCGTGCATTTTATTTTATAATTTTTTTTTGTCTTCTTTTTTTATTTCTTAAAGGCGTATATTAGGCAAAATTTCAGCCGTGCCAAGTAGGTGGCTTCACTGTAATTAAGGACCACTGGTGTTGAACATATATATTCAGTTGGAGGCTGTACCCTCTTTTGCCTTCAACATCAAAGACTTTGGATCAAAGTGTATATTCATGCTAAATTGCTGAGACGTTCCCTTGAAATTTTACTCGACATCGATCATCGCTTAACCAGACATGATTGTCATTTTCCTCTTTTACTTGCATTTACTTCTTTTTTCTTTCATTTTTTTTTTATTCTTTTTTTACTTCAGATTTTTAACGATCAAAAATAAAGATGGGGAAAAACTTTTCAAAAAAGAAGAAACACTTTTTCTCACAATCAAATTTATATTTTCCCCCAAAAAAGTGAATTTGATTTTTTTTCCTAACATTTAATTATTATTTATCATTTTTCCCCAGGAATGAATTTTTTTCATAAAATTATACAAAGCACTTAAAATCTTCTAAAGTTCAAGTATTTATATAAATTTGATAAATTCTGTAAAATTGTAAATAATAAATAAATTGTAAATAATATTGTAAATAATACCTAAGTAAATTGTAAATAATAAATAAATCGTAAATAATAAATAAATCGTAAATACTGAATAAATTGTAAATAATAAGAAAAATTTAGGTTTTGTATTAAAATTCGTGGTGATTTCAAAGTTTAGAAAATTGAAGATAAAAAAAAATTAAAAGCGAGAAAGGAATACTTTCAAAGTTTTCTGAGGAATTTTTAACTAAAATTCTACTGTGAATCAATTATTATATTGAACGATTTTTAAAAAAATTCCTTGAAAATTCAATTATTTTTTAATAAAAAAAAGCGCAGCTAAACTATTTCCGAAATTTGCTTTCACTTATTACAATTCAATTTCATGAAATTTTAACAATTTGAAAATTTTTAATGAAAAATGTATATTCAAAAATTAAAATAATTTTAGAAACAAGTTTAATAAAAAAATTTCAGAAATCTAACTTTTTAGGAATAAATTTTTTTTTCAAATATAATATTTTAACAATATGAAAATTTTTAATTAAATATGCATTCAAAAATTAAACTAATTTAAGAAACAATTTTAATAAAAAAAAATTTTTAAATCTAACTTTTTAAGAATGAATTTAATTAAAGTTTAATAAAATTCAGAATTTCCTAAAAATTCAATTTTAAACTTTTAGAAATTTATAATTTATCTTTAATTATTTAAATTTTATTAATTATAATAATATTTATATTTTATTACTTATAATATATCTTTTTCATAATTTTGTATCTGAAATAATTGAATTTTTGCATAAAATTTTGTTAAAATTTTACTAAAAATTGAATTGTTTTAAACAATTTTGTGGAATTATTTTAAATAAATTCTTTCTAGAAATTCAATTGTCCTGGCAATAGTTAAATTCTTATATGGAGAATATTATAATATTTTTTTTAAAAATAATTAAAAATTTTTTTCAAGCATTTTATAATTTATAAGAATAATTAAAATTCTGCGAAAAATTATATTAAAATTAAGAAAAAATGAAATTCCATCGGGAAATTTTTTTTAACACTTTTCTTTAATATTTCTTGTATCAGGAGAATTTTATTGAATAAAAATTGAAAAGTTTTATCAAAATTTTAGAAAATAATTTAAATTTCCAAAAGTTTATTGCAATTGTATTAAAATCAATTGAATTCTTTTAATGATTTTATTAAAATTGTACTGAAAATATTTGAATTTTGGAGAAAAAATTTACTATTTATGAAAATAATTTAATTTTGAATTCAACTTTTAAAATTTTATTCAAAATATGAATTGAATTCCTGAAAAGAATTTTATTAAAAACTTTAACAATAATTGAATTACAGTGAAAAATTCTAATAAAAAATCGTTTAAAATAATCGAATTTTTTCATTAAATTTTATTTAAATTGTATTTAAAATAATTAAATTCCTCTGAAGAATATTTTATTTTATGAAAATTTTTATTTTTATGAATATATTTGAATTCATTAAAAATCTGATTGAAAATATTTGAATTTTTGAGAAAAATAATTGAATTTTTGGGATAATTTTTTTTACAATTGAAAAAAATGGATTTTTTCAAGAAATTTCATTATAATTTAATTCCTACAAAAAAGTTTGTTTATTTATGCGAAAATAATTAAATATCGGAGAAGAATTTAATAATTTATAAAAAATAATTCAATTCTTGAGCGAAGAACGTTATGAAATTGTTTACTAAATAATTTAATTCATCTATAGAATTTTTTTCTGAATAATTGAATTTTCTCGAAGAATTGAATTAAAAATAAAATTAGAATTGAATTTTTGCGATACAGTTTTTTAAATTCTATTTAAAATTTTTAAATACTTAAATTTCTGCGAAGAATTGAATTTAAAAAAAATTATAATTGAATTTTTTCGATACATTTTTTAAAGTTGTATTAAAAATTTTTAAATAATTCAATTTCTGCAAATAATTGAATTATAAGTAAAAAAAATTGAATTCTTTCGAGACATTTTTTAAAGTTTGCATTTAAAATAATTAAATTTTTGAAAAGAATTTAAAATTAAATTTTCTAAATTTTTCCACGAATTTCCTGATGTCCCTGACTTATCGTGTCAACACTCCTGATCACCAAAAAATCAAAAAATACATATACACAATAATTATGTTAATTTTCTCAAGCACAGAAAAATTCATATTTTCTCCACATGAAATCACAGACATCAAGGACTCTTTAACAGTTCAACTGTAAAATTTATTCACACATATGAAAAAAAAAATTTCAATACACGCTTATATTGCGATTAAATTATTGTATAATTAAAAATTGACATTTTTAAAAATAACATTTCAACTCCAATCATTGTTCGAAATGAAATAATCGAGATGAAAGTGAGCCCGGGGAATTTAATAATTTATGCAATGGTCATCTGGTAAATGTCAACGAATTATAAAGATAAGTTTACCTTCACCTGTTCGAATAAAGTTTCATACTGTCAATTTCATCTGTCAGTGGGCAAATATTTTCTGATCGATCAGCCGTCATTTCATCGCTTACAATAAGATCATTATATTTAAATATATGTCGATATAGAAAATTGATTTCAACAAACAATGTTCATCTATGTCCACATAAAAGTTGCCCAATTGTTTCCCCATATACAGAGAAATTTAAATTCTCTGTTGAAAAAATTTATTCGCAACCTTTATTTGTGAATTAATTAATTCGAAATTAAAAATTAAATTTAAATTAAAATCAAAATTAAAATTTGAATTCAAATTCAAATTCAAATTCAAATTCAAATTCAAATTCAAATTCAAATTTAAATTAAAATTAAAATTGAAATAGGAATTTAAATTTAAATTAAAAAAATTAATTAAATTAATAATAATAATAATAATAATAATATTAATAATAATAATGAACATTATAATGATAATCAATATTAAAAATTTAATTATGTATTATTTTAATCATTTATTTTTTTTAACCCAAGGAAAAAAATTATTTTACAATTTTTCCACATTTTTTGTCTGAAATTTAATATCCTGGGAAAAACTGTGGCTTATTATTTATTTAATTTGTTCGAGTAAATAATAAAATTCAGGCAAATGAAATAATCGATTAATTAACTTCTATCGAATATTATTTGAGAAAATAAGTATTTATTCGCAACTAATTTTTACTTAAATGAAAGGTAATTAAACCGATAATTTTAGCAATTTGCATTTTACTTAAATAAAAGCTAATTAAACCAATAATTTTTTGCAATTTGAAGCAAATAACATTTAATTTCATTTAAATCAAACGTAATTAAGTAAATCCATAATTTTTTCCGATTTGGAGCAATTAACATTTAATTTCATTTAAATCAAATGTAAAGCAATATATTTTTGCAATTTAAAATAAATAATATTTAATTTGATTTAAATGGAACATAATTAAAGCGCAATAATTTTTGCAACTAAGCACAAATAATGTTTAATCTATTTTAAACCATAATCATTTGACACACATAAATATTTTATTTAAATATTCTATAAATATTTTATTTAAATATTCAATTATTATTTAAATCAGTGCTTTTTTTAAATATAAAATTAATTTACTCTTCGAATTTGCGATTAAAATTTAAAATTTTCCATTTCCTGACAAATAGTTTTTACTAAAATGAAATAAATTACATATTTGAAGACAACAATATTAACTAAAATTTATACAGATAATTTAAATATTTAATAACAATTATTACAGATGATTTAAATATATTTAAATATATTTAAATATATTTAAATAATTTAAATTTAAGAAATATTCGACAAATAAAATATAACTTTGTACGACCTATGATCTAAAAAATAAAAATTATTAAGACTCAAGTATAGGGGAATTTGGCGAATTTTTAGAATTTTGATAACGATAATGATATCACGGAAATTTGATTATAGAAATATTTCCCGCTTCTCGTGAAATAGTATTATAATGTATATATGAGTATAAAGAAAGAAACTTTTATTTCGTTCTTCAGTATATGCATATATATAATATGCATTATTCATGTGTTTTTTTTCGCGGTCAGACCCACCGAGTCGTAATTTTTGCTAAATAAGCTTCGGTTCAATATATAAAGACTTCATTCACGAGAGTTGCGCGCGATGCTGCGGAATTGAATGATAGATTTATATGCTCGGTTCAAAATGTAAAAAATTGTCCCAGTTCTGACATTAAAACGTTAATAATTACTCACGGCAACGATAATATCATATATTCAATATATAAAAGGGGAAAAAAATTATCCAGTAATTTGCAAATTTATTTCTTTTTGTGAATAAATCTCTTTTTTTTACATTGAGAGTAAATCGTTTTTCTTTTATTTTTCGTTTGTATGTTATAAATAAATTCTATGTTCCCATGCTTCCTATTATACATAGAATAAAAAATTTTTATTTATTACGTTATATTTATATTAATATTCCATACGCTGAAATTATACTGATTTTTTCAAAACATTTATTTATTTACTATTATTATTATTATTATTATTATTATTATTATTATTATTATTATTATTATTATTATTATTATTATTATTATTATTATTATTATTATTATTATTATTATTATTATTATTATTATTATTATTATTATTATTATTATGTCAATTGCTACAGTTTTTATTTAAAAATATCAACTTTAAGTATTTTTAATTAAGGAAATTTTTTTTTTAATAATAATTCTTTATAAAAAATATTTTTATTTGAAAATATCAACTTTAGGTATTTTTAATTAGAGGAAAGCTTTTTTTTTAAAAATATTTATTTAAATAATAATTCTTTTCAAAAAATATTTTTATTTGAAAATATCAACTTTAAGTATTTTTAATTAGGTGAAAGCTTTTTTAAATAATAATTCTTTTTAAAAAATACTAATAAAGTTCTTTGTACAAGAAATAAATTGTTTCTAATGCAACTTTAATGAAGAAAGATTATGATAAAAGAATTCTAGGAATATAAGTTGAAAATTATTGCAAAGGTTTTTTATGAAACTTTTTGTGAACTAAAAATACGCAATTTTAAATTATAAAAAATAGAAATTAAGATTTTTCAAAACCTATTCTTCAAAAATTGTTATGAAAAACATAATTATAATTAATTAATTATCTGGAAAATAACATTTCTATTCAATTGTTTTCTACAATTTTTAACTAAAATTCTTTTCTAAATCAATTATTTTTAATAATTTTCGAGGAAGTTCCTTGAAAATTCATTTATTGATTTTTAATTAAAAACTACTAACTTCTTGAGAATTTTCAATTAAAAAAATTTATTAAAATTAAAATTTGAATTTTCTTAATCTCTAATTTTTTGTACCTTTTGAATATTTTATGTCACTTTTTGTATAACTTTTTTATAAATTTGAAACCGAAATATTTTACTTCTTGCATAGAATTTTTTAAAAAACTTAATAATTTCTTTGAAAATTGATGTAATTCTTTTTAGAAGAATTGGATTATCTTAACTGAAATTTAACAAAATTCTTCATCAAAATTCAATTATTTTCTAATATTTTAAATTAAATTTTTCAATAAAAATTTTTTATAAAAATTTATTCGATATTTCTAATGCAATGTTAATTCAAATACTTTCAATACAATTTTAATAAATTTTTCTTAAGAATTCAATTATTTCCAAAAAAACATTGAGAACATTTTTATATTTTTACAATAAATTCTTCATATGAGAAATAAAAATCAAATGAAATCGTTAATGCAATTTTGTAGTCAATCCTTCAAAGAAATTCAGTAATTTACATAAATAATAAAATTTTTTGCTTGAATTTTACTAAAATTTAATTACTTTCTACTGAATTTTAATGAATTTTGACAACAAAAATTGAATACCTTTTTTGAATTTTCATAAAATTCTGTGTAAGAATTAAATTATTTCCAATCTAATAATAATGAAAGTCGACAAGAAAATTCAAATTCACAGAAATTCAATTAAGTATTTCTAATAAAATTTTAATAAAATGTTTAAAGAATTCAATTTCTTTTTCAAAATTAAAAAATATTCTTTATAAAAATTGAATTATTTTCAATGAAATATAAATTAAATTCTTGAAAGATTTCAAATATTTTTATAAAATTTAAAAATTAAGGTCCTTAAAAAATACTAAAGTTAGAAATCTTAATAAAGTTTAATTTGATGAATTAAATTAATTTTTTAATTAAATTAATGTTAAGTTTCCTTAATTTTCTTTTTAAAGAATTTAATTATTTTTCCAAAACTTGATAACAATTTTTTTTTACGAATTTAATGATTTTCAATGGAATTTGAATTGAATTCTTCAAAGAACTCAATTATTTCTTAAAATGTTGATAAAATTCTTTATTAAAAATTTAATTATTTTCAAATATTTTAAGAAAAATTTTCTATAAAAAGTCTTTATAAGAATTCATTCGATATTTCTAATGCAATGTTAATTAAATTCTCTAAAAGAATCAATTTTTTAAAAATTTGGAAATAAATAAGTTCAAATGCTTGATAATAATTCAATATTATTTATTTATTTACAATGAAAATTAAATTATATATATTCTACGATATTGAATTCGATTATAATCAAAAATTAATTATACGTAATAATTAAAATTTTCTTTTTACTTTATTTTCAATTAAAGACATATAAAATCTGGTTGTTCTTAAAAAATTAATAATCATAACTCCGACTAAGCGAAGGTTAAAAGTAAATATTTTTAAAAAATTCTTAATTAAACTAAGCAATTTCTGCTATTTTAATAAATTAACTAATTTGAATAAAAATTATATGGATTAATTTTTCAAAGATTGGAAATAGGGAGAAAAAATTTAGCAAGACAATCTAGATCTGAAAAGAAATTATTTAAATTAATTTATCAAAACCATATTTTTGAAAGATTGTAAATAAGGAGAGAAAATTAAAATTATTTAATATTTAAAATAAACAAAAGAAAAAAAAAGTTTAGATCTTTAAAGAAATTAATTTATTAAAGTGTTCCTTAACTTTTGAACGTTTAATTGAAAACAACAATATTTATTTACGTCTTCTAATTTGATTTCTATTTACAGAAAAATTATTTTTGAGATTAAAAGAAATTAATTTTAAACTAAATATTGTTTAATTTCAATTATCTTTAATTTTTCGGCAGTAATTTACAAAAAAAAAACTTAAGTTGAAAAAAATTTCGTTCATTCGAACGTTTAGAACTTTAGACCCTTTTATTAGAACTTTAATTTTGAAGGGATTCGAATAGAATAGGGAGGGAAAAAATAAAGAAAAAAATCTAGATGATCTATTATAAAAATAAAAAATAAAAAGAAAATCTAGATGATCTCCTATTAGAAAAATAAAAAAATGTAGATGATCCTATTAGAAAAATAAAGAAAATCTAGATATTATCCTATTAGAAAAATAAAGAAAAAAAAGAAAATCTAGATATTATCCTATTAGAAAAATAAAGAAAAAAAAGAAAATCTAGATATTATCCTATTAGAAAAAGGAAAATTGTGTTTGAAATGAATTTATTCCGGGACAGCGCGTACGCAGTCCCGACTAACAAAAATTATACGTCCGAGATATCCACATTAGGGATATTCGCAAGGGTCAGCTCAACCGAAAGTGCAATGGAAGAGCCTCGCCCTGGAGGAACCGCCTTGGTGATCACGGTAACCTCTACGCCAGGTAAGTATGCTTTCGCTCGTCTCGCGCCAGCTTATATAGCCACAGTCGACCGTCTCACTTACGGGAGAAGAAAACTCCACTACAATTTCTCCCCATGCGCCACCTAGCAGTCAGCAAGCGAACGAACATTGAGCGCACGACTATAGATTCATAACTATAGAGACGGTCGATCGTCGATGTCGCTATACTCGCCACGTGCGTTCTTGGCATTTCAAACTCTCCACAGAGGCCAATACCTACGTATACAAATACACTCGCAAACAAATAACTGGTTCACTCTGCTCTATACACACACATGCTTGGTACTCGTGAAATGTGAATGTAAGAAATTTCGTACGAATTATCTCTGACGAGGGACAAAAAGTTGAGAATTTTTTGGCGCAACGAACATTAATTTTTTTGTTTTTTTTTTTCTTGGTCGAGTTATAAGGATCAAGAAGAAATAAATTAATGTCCTTTTCTTCAACGAAAAGAATCTAGGAAGTTCGTGTGTTTGTTCGTGCTTCAGGATGAGAGAATGGTTCTTGTAATTAGTTTTAATTAAAAATAATATTTCAAAAATTGCGAGTGCGTTGAGTAATTAGAAGAAGGAAACAGCGCGACAATATTATAAAAATATGACCATATTATATTTTTGCAGATTACCTAGATTTTAATTGGAGGAATAAAACGGATTTTTGTGTTTAGTTCGTTAAGGTGCTATAAAATTAATTCTATATTTTTTTAACTTCTCTCAAGCGAAAAAATGCGTAATACTTTTTTTTATCTCTGTTTCTATATAAAATTTTAGATAAATAAAATAAATAAAAAAATAAATAAATAATAAATTTTAGATTTTAGATAAATGTAGCAAACACTAAAGTAGATCAAACTGATGCCAAAGATCATTTCGATTAATTTTCTATTTCATCCGGATTTTCAGCATCAATTCTTTGCAATTTGATACTTTTTTAAGTGACATTTTGTCAACTGACAAAAATTCAGATCAATTTTTGATTTACTCGACTTTTTTTGTATCAATTTGTTGCAATTTTATTCTATTAGGTTCAGAACTTTTCTAAGCATAACAAATTGAGACAAGAAAAAGTGGCTTCGCAACTATTTTGGTACATTTTTTATGATCCCCAAGTTTTGAACGTTCAAATGAAGGTGTTAAGTGAATAGTTAATATTTAAATTAATAGTATACAGTTCAAAATATACAAGAAACTTTCTTTCTAAACATAAATTCATAAAATTAGAAATGAATACGAATTTTAGTTTGTCTGTAACTTAAGATCTTTTCAATTCTACAAATTTCTTCGTGGGTTTTTACCATAATAAAAAAGGGAAAATAAACACTTATAACTTAAGAAGCAAAACTCTAAAATTGTCACGTCGTGCTTTGAATATGAAACTGACAAAAATGAACTATTGTTACGTTTATTGAGGGACGGATTATCGAAGTCCTACGGTTTATGGAGGTACTACAGTCATTAAAATGTAATTATTTCGCACCTTAAGTGTTTCCTCCACTTTTAACCCCACATCTTGAGGGCGTATTTTTTGGGCGTTTCCGAATTTCTCCCACCTAAAAATCTCATTTTTTGCACTTTGAAATAGCTTATATTTTTTCAAATTGTCAGAATAACAGCAACTTTCGGAATAGAAACATGTACTCGCGATTAAACTAAGAATGTATTCAGAACTCAAACTTTTGTCTTAAATATATGTATAACTTCAACTTAGTATCATTCATTTATTTACCAGAACGATTATTATTAAATTAACAATCGTGATATGAGATGTTTCTCATACGTGTCAACATTTTGGTCCTTCGTGCCGGATACTAGTGAAGTGTCAATAAACAATATTGTGAAGTTATTAAGACAAAAAAAAAGTGAAGTTCATTCTTAAAAAATTCATAAAGATTGAAAACGCGAGTGTAAACCATGAAAATTCCGATTGTGAATCATTAAGCAAATGATAAACATTTTGTGAACAAATTTAAACCATACAATTGTGCAGTGAATGTACAATATACAATTGTTACAATTTAATACTAGTGAGTTAGTGAATCAAATTGAACTCATTAACGGAGGCTTGGCATCATAACAAGAAGCATCAATCCAAAGGGCAATTCAATCAAGGATCCAGTCTCAATCAACTCCAAGAAGTCAACTCCAGGGAATTCAACTCCAAGGAATTCAACTCCAAGCAATCAACTCCAGGGAATTAAACTCCAGAAAGTCAACTTTATTTCATCAATCAGTAAGAGAGTGTGAAGGTAGGCTCAATTTAAATCACCAATCCTATAAAAAGTTCTTTTTTTTTTTTGCTTTTATTTTGTAAAGTAAATCAATATTCATGATGGATGAAGCAAGCAATCACGCCGAACAAGTTGAAATTGAACTCAACGAATTAAAGCGAATGCGAACGAATCTTAAAAGTAAATTCACGCGATTTGTCACATACATAAATAATCCAATAAATCAGAACAAATTTAGTGAAATTAAAACACGATTGCAGAAAGTAGAAAATGCAGTCGACGAATTCGAAGTACTTCAAAATAAAATTGATATTTTAACTGACGAAACTGGAGCCGGGAACAGAATTAACAGACTTTGAAAATATTTTTTATCCTGCTATTAGCAAGCTCGAGAAATGTTTAATTAACTATGAACTCACACTTACACCTACAACAAACATACACACCGCCTAGTACACAAAATGGTCAAAATATGCATGCTCAAGGTCAAACTTCCATTAGATTGCCAAAATTAGATTTGCCATCTTTCAATGGTGCTTATCAAGATTGGTTGAATTTTTATGATTCTTTCAAAGCTTTAATTTATGACAATGAAAAATTAGCAGATGTTTAAAAATTACAGTATTTGAGATCGTGTTTGAAAGACGAAGCATCTAAAGTTATAAGTTCCTTGGAAACTTCATCTGCAAACTACAAGGTTGCTTGGAATCTGTTAAATGACAGATACGATAATCATCGCATAATAATCCAGAACCATATTAAAAAACTAATGGAATAACCTAGTTTTAACAAAGAATCTGCTGTAAATATTAGACAGCTGATAGACAATTTTCAAATGCATCTTCGCGCGCTCTCAGCATTGAATGAATCGGTAGAACATTGGGATTCAATTTTAATTTACGTTTTGACATCTAAATTAGACAGGAATACTCATAGGAAATGGGAAAAAGTCTAACGGGAAAAATAATACCAGAATTAGAAACTCTGTTAGAATTTCTCCTAAATCGGTATTAAATTTTTAAAGCGTCAACTTTTGATACAGTTAACAAAAACCAAACAAACTCCTTTCATTCAAATAACAATGCGAAAAAAGTCTATCAGTTACTCAATCAAAGGATTTTTGTAATCTTTGAAAAGGCGAACAAAAATCGTTTGGATGTGGAAAATTTCAAGCAATGTCGATATCGGAAAGGCGTAATGCTGTACAAATCAATTGGATTATGCTTTAATTGTTTGCGCAAGGGTCACCGTAGTTCTGAGTGTAAACTTTCTCATTGCAAAAAATGTAATAGAAAACACAACCACTCTTTACATACAGAGGAAAATACAAAAACAGATACACCTTCTCAAAATTTGCAAATTTGTGTTTCAACCTCAATGTGGCACAAATAATTCCGCTACTCAAAATTTTACAAGTTTGTGTGCAGTCTCAAGTATTGTTATCAACTGCGGTTGTATATCTTCATGATAAAAATAAATAAACAAATTTAAAGCACGTGTTGTTTTAGACTCGGGTTCACAAAGTAATTTTATTACGGAAAAATTCGCGGAAATGTTGAACTTAGATCGGCGTGAAAATTAACATACCCGTAGAAGGATTAAATCAATTAGAAACGAAAATTAAACAATCGGTTTCCACTCAAATAAAATCTATGCGAACAGATTTTTGCAGCAAAATTAGATTTTTTGGTAATTCCCAGAATTTGTAATTTATTGCCACTTTGAATACATTAACAGAAATCAAATTGAAATACAGAAAAACATAAAGTTAGCCGATCCAGAATTTCACATTCCAAAAGAAATTGATGCATTATTAGGAGCAGAAATATTTTATGATCTAATTTCTGTCGGTCAAATCAAATTATCGAAGCAAAGCGCAGTATTGCAGAAAACAAAATTAGGATGGGTTTTAGCAGGTAAAATCGGTCAGGCTATCCAAAATAAACGAACACACTGTCACTTAAGTTTAGAAAAATATCGGTAATAAAATTAAATTGTTATGTGAATTAGAAGAATTTTTACCAAAAAAATTCTTTTAGCCGGAAGAATCAGAGGTCGAAAAGTTTTTAAAAGAAAATACATACGTGATCGCGACGGCAAATACACAGTTAAAATTACCAGTAAATGAAAAAATCCACAAACTCGGCCATTCTTTATACAACTGGCTGAACGTCAATTCTTTTCTTTAGAAAGAAAATTCGAAATCGAATAAAGAGTTAAAAAAGCGAATATTGCAAATTTATGCGCGAATACGAAGATTTAGGTCACATGAAAAAGGGTTACATTTGACAAAATACCTT
Source organism: Leptopilina drosophilae (assembly GCA_032873175.1). Lineage (NCBI taxonomy): Eukaryota > Metazoa > Arthropoda > Insecta > Hymenoptera > Figitidae > Leptopilina > Leptopilina drosophilae. The sequence continues at coordinate 76,156,481 of CM065478.1, read as the reverse complement.
GATGATGGTTATTTCTTACCACATCATGCAGTTTTAAGAGCAGATTAGTTCGACTACCTGTTGTAGGGTCGTATACAATGGTTCCTCGAAGACAAAGAGCGGATTATCGCTAAACGATGCGTTAAAGGTCGGTCCACTGTCCAGCAACCACTTATTGCAATTTTAATTCGATCAAGAACCCATATAATTACTTTTATCCGCTGATATCGAGAAAATGTATCGTTTGATAAATATTGATGGAAGATGATAGGAAGTTTCACCGAATAATTTGGCGCGATGATCCAAGCAAGGAGTTAGCTATTTATGAATTAACCACGGTCACTTATGGTACCGCTTCGGCACCATACTTAGCAACTCGTGTCCTTCAAGAGTTAGCTGAAAATGAAAAGGCTAAATTTCCAGGCGCGTCGGAAATTATTAAGAGAGATTTTTTCGTTGACGATTTATTCACAGGGGCAAAAAATCAAAATGAAGCAATAACTTTACGCGATGAATTAATTGAATTGTTAAAAACTTGGTGGTTTCAAATTACGTAAATGGTGTTCAAACGATCTAAATTTAATATCTTCGTTACCCAGATGAATTAATAAACATTAAACTGTTTTCTGATCCATCATTATCAATTAAAACTCTGGGCATTCAATGGAATCCAAGAACAGATCAATTAACATACACAAATTAGTAACATTTTTAAACAATACAAGAATCACGAAGCGTTCTATGCTGTCTCAAATCGCACAATTATTATATGATCTAATTGGATTATTGGGTCCTATAATAATTAAAGCGAAAATTTTCATGCAACGATTATGGCAACTCAAGTGTGATGGGACGAAACAGTTCCGCCCGAAATTCACACTGATTGGCAAAATTTCAGACAAGATTTGAATTGCTTGAATGATGTTACTTTTCCGCGACTTGTTGTTGTTGATGATGCTACAAAGTACAACTCCATGGATTTTGTGATGCAAGTGAAACAGCATATGGCGCATGCATATATGTTCGATCACAAAATGCAAAAGAAGAAATTTATGTAAATTTATTGTGCTCAAAAACACGTGTGGCTCCTTTAAAGTCAATCACAATACCAAGATTGGAATTGTGCTCGGCTTTTCTTTTAGCAAATCTTTTGAATTCTGTAAAAATCAATTCTGTGTCTAAAAAATCGATAATGTGCATTTGTGGTCAGATTCAACAATCACATTACAATGGATTAATACAGAACCGTATTTATTAAAACGTTTGTTGCAAATCGTGTTTCTCAAATTCGCGAAATAACAAAAACCCTTCAGATTGGAAACATGTTCCAACAGATCAAAAATCCGCAGATTTTATTTCAAGAGGTCAAATGCCTAGTGAATTCATACAAAATGCAATGTGGATTACTGGTCCAAGCTGGCTTAGTTCTTCTGAGAAGCATTGGGCCTTGTAGTCAATTCACTAAAGTACCAAATTTAGAATTTAAAAGGGAATATTTCATTAATTGCGAATAATGAAATTCAAACAAGCGATACAAATTGCATTTTGAACAAATTTTCTTCTCTCAGAAAAACTAAGCGAGTTATTGCATATTGCATGAAATTCTTCAATAATGTAAAGAATAAAGTAAAATTAAGAAAAGAAAGTGTTGAATTAAAAAATTCCGGAACTAAGGTAAACATGACACATCTTTCAATTGAAGAAACACAAACTTGCAATGAAAAAAAATTCTTATTTTTATTGCAAAAAACAATTCTTTCTACGCGAAATAAAGTCATTGGCAAACGATGAGAATTTGCATCGTTCAAGCAATTTAAGTTCTTTGAATCCTTTTTTAGATAAAGATGGGTTGTTACGCGTGGGAGGACGATTAAAAAATTCAACATTATCTTATAACGAGAGATATCCAATAATTTTACCAAAAATCGCACCATATTACAATTTTAATAATTAGATCTGAACATGAAATAAATTATCACAGTGGTTCTCAAGCAACCTTGAATGCAGTCAGATCTAATTATTGGCCAATTAATGGTATGTGCACTGTTAAAAAGTGTTATTAAAAAATGCATAATTTGCTTACGTGCAAAACCTACGAATCAAAATTATTTAATGGGCAATTTGCCTAAGGAACGAATTAGGCAATCGCGACCTTTTTATAATTACTGGTGTGTGTTGATTATTGTGGTCCATTTTTATTAAAGAAAAAAAAACACAGAAATAGAGGCAAAGTCAAAGCCTACATTTCGATATTCGTATGTTTTGCTACAAAGGCTTGTCACATTGAGTTGGTAAGTGATTTAACTACCGAAACTTTTATCGGTTGTTTGAAAAGATTTTTTTGCTCGTAGAGGAAAAAAAGCTCTACTATTTTTTTCCGACAACGGAACCAATTTCGTTGGCGCAAATAATGAACTAACAAAAACATTGAGCGAACTTTTAAATTCAGAAACACCACAATGAACAAGTGTTAAACATTTCTCGAGAATCAGGGCATTAATTGGAAGTTTTCACCTCCAAATTCTCCGCATTTTGGTGGTTTGTGGGAGGCAGCAGTTAAAATCTTTTAAATATCTTTTTTATTAGAACTATTGGCGAAAGATTGTTTTCTTTTGAGAAATGAGTACGTTTGCTGCCGAAATCGAAGCAATCCTTAACTCCCGACCAATCACTCCCTTATCATCTGATCCCAATGACCTCAAATCATTATCACCATCTCACTTCCTAATTGGTGATTCATTAATGAGTATACCAGAACACGATCTGTCTGATTATACCACAAAATCGGCTGTCAAACTGGCAAAATGTTCAACGGCTGAAGCAGTGCTTTTGGAAAAGGTGGTACACAAGGAGTACCTCAATCAACTGAATGTCCGTTGCAAATGGCAACAATCCAAAGAAGCGAATCCAGAAGTTGGTACTATGGTCATCCTCAAAGAAGACAACATTCCACCTCTACGCTGGCACTGGGTAGAATTATTGAAAATCCACCCTGGTGATGACTCAATTGTTAGAGTTGTTACTGTACGAACTACTACTGGAACTTATAAGCGATCTGTAAAACGCATAGTTCCTCTCCCTATCAATTAAAGGACATTTAAGTGAATGCAATCAACTCTAATTAATTTTTTTTTTTTGAACTATATTAGTTCAAGGTGGGCGGTATGTTAAGTGAATAGTTAATATTTAAATTAATAGTATACAGTTCTAAATATACAAGAAACTTTCTTTCTAAACATAAATTCATAAAATTAGAAATGAATACGAATTTTAGTTTGTCTGTAACTTAAGATCTTTTCAATTCTACAAATTTCTTCGTGGGTTTTTACCATAATAAAAAAGGGAAAATAAACACTTATAACTTAAGAAGCAAAACTCTAAAATTGTCACGTCGTGCTTTGAATATGAAACTGACAAAAATGAACTATTGTTACGTTTATTGAGGGACGGATTATCGAAGTCCTACGGTTTATGGAGGTACTACAGTCATTAAAATGTAATTATTTCGCACCTTAAGTGTTTCCTCCACTTTTAACCCCACATCTTGAGGGCGTATTTTTTGGGCGTTTCCGAATTTCTCCCACCTAAAAATCTCATTTTTTGCACTTTGAAATAGCTTATATTTTTTCAAATTGTCAGAATAACAGCAACTTTCGGAATAGAAACATGTACTCGCGATTAAACTAAGAATGTATTCAGAACTCAAACTTTTGTCTTAAATATATGTATAACTTCAACTTAGTATCATTCATTTATTTACCAGAACGATTATTATTAAATTAACAATCGTGATATGAGATGTTTCTCATACGTGTCAACATTTTGAAATATTTTTTATTGAAGATATTTTAATGAATTACTAATCATAAAAAAATTTAAAAACTAAAATTGTACTTTTACAAACTTAGTAATTAATTTTTTTTTTGGTAGTGAAGCAAAATAATTGCAATGAAAATTTAATTTTTCGAAGAAATGAATAAATTTCATTCATTTGAACGTTCAGAACTTTAGGATCTTCATTTTTTGCCTCAATTTGTTATCCTTAGAAAAGCTTTGAACCTAATTTAGAATAAAATTACAACAAATTGATAAAAAAAACGTGGAGCAAAACAAAAATTGATCGAAATTTTTATCAACAATTTGATCCAGTATTAGTATCAATTTGATACTTTTAAGAAAACTGTGATTGCAATTAACAAAAATTATATTCATGGTGTATTTATATTGTTTACTATATTCCAGAACCTAAAGTCCCAGGAATTAAATTTAATTAATTAAAGGTTCCAAAAGATGTTCCCACAAACATCTTTTGTCTTTTATTTTCATTTTCGGTTGATGTTAGGCTATAGTAAAATTACATCCGACAATTTTTTTCTTTATTCAGTTAATCTTTGTAGTTAAGAGGTCTTTTGTTATATAGAGAAAGGAGTCTTTTTGCTAAATACAAAAGGGCTTTTTCATGTTGGTAAATACTTTTTTGAAAAAATGGACTTTTTTTGCATTGTAGAAAATTGTTGCGAGTGCAAAGTTAACCGTATATACCCTCGACGGATAACTACATCTTGGATATAATGATGTTGCTTAATGAATCATAAAGAGCGTAAGAAATTTCCTGTTGTTGAAATTGCGACTTTATATCTAAAGAATATACTATGACCTACGAAAAAACTAAGGGAATATTAACTGTGTGATATTAAAAATTTTAAATGTCTACATAAGTATATAAGCAAATACTGAGTACAAAGATTTTCATAAAATTTCTGTCAGAAAATTTAGTTTCTTTTTCAAAATTTTAATGAGGGATGCATAAGAATTTAATTAATAGAATATTAATACAATTTTCAATACAATTTTCAATACAATATGTAATAATTACATTCTTCAAAAAAATATTATTGTACATAATATAACATTTTTCGATGGAATGCAATTGTTTTAAAAAATACAGTCAAATTATTGAAAAATTCAATTCTTTTAAAAATTTTTGTTAAAATTCTTCGACAGAATTTAATTATTTTCAATATACAATTTGAATAAAATTCTTAGCAAGAATTGAATTATTTTCTTGTTTAATATGTTTTTTTTAATGAAATTCAATGATTTGTAAAAATTTTGATAAAATACTTTATAAAAATTCAATTATTTTCAAGAATATAAAAATTTAATGTAGGAATTCAATTATTTTCAAGAAAAATTTGTAAAAAATTCTTTAGGAATTCAATTTTCCATAGATAATAAAATTATTTACACGAATTCAATTATACTTTCGATATATTTTCAATAAAATTTTTGAAGTTGAATTGAAATATTTTCGAAAAATTTTGATAAAATTCTTCATAAGAATTTTATTATATTCAATACAATTTCAGTAAAATTTCCCACAAATTTTAGATATTTTTTTAAACATTAATAAAATTCTTTTTAAGAATTCAATTACTTTCAATTCAATAATAAAGAAATTCTAAAAAAATCCAAATATTATTCATAATGAAAATTCTTTACTGTAATTTAATTATTTTAAATACATTTTTATTAATCAAATTTTTAAAAAATTCTATTATTTTCATTTATATAATACAATTATTTGTAAGAATTCAATTCTTTTTCAAATTTTTATAAAATTTTTGAAGGATTCAATTATTTTTTTAGTGATACAAATTTTTGTCACAAATTAAATTATTTTTAATACAATTTTAATAAAATTTTTAAAGAATTCAATTATTTCGAAAAAAATATTGTGGAAATTTTTACATTAAATTCTTTATGCGAGAAATCAAAATCATTTGAGATCGGTATAATGCAATTCGTATTCAATTCTTCAAAAGTAAGTAAATAGTAAGTAAATTATCATAATAATTTAATTTAATTCTACAAATATTAAAATTTTTTGCTTAAATTTTACTGAAATTTAATTATTTTCCACAGAAGTTTAATATGAATTTCGATAATAAAAATTAAGTGCCTTTTTTGAATTTTGATAAAATTCTGTATAAGAATTCAAATATTTTTAATCTAATAATAATAAAAGTCGCCAAGAAAATCCAAATTCACAGGAATTCAACAAAATATTTTAAAGAAAATTTTAATAAAATTTTTAATAAATTCAATTATATTTTCAAAATTAGAAAAAAATTCTTTATTAGCATTCAAGTATTTTCAATGAAATATAAATTAAATCCTTGAAAGATTTCAACTATTTTCAGAAATTTAAAAATTAAGGTCCTTAAAAAATACTAAAATTAGAAATTTTAATAAAATTTTTAAAGACTTTAATTATTTTCAATGGAATGTGAATTAAATTAAAATTTTTGATAAAATTCTTTATAAAAATCAATTATTTTCAAATATTTGAAGAACATTTTTCTATAAAACTTCTTTATAAAAATTTATTTGATATTTTCAATGCCATGTTAATTAAATTCTCTAAAGCTTCATTATGAGTTTATTAAACAGTTCAAAGAATTTTTAAAAAATTAAAATTTCTCTGAGTTATAAACAATTAAAGTTTTTTACAATGCTTAATTAAAAAATTCATACCTCGTGATAGAATCAATGGGTTTTAATGAACGTTGCATTTTCGTAAACCTTAAATATTATAGATTTATTTGAAAAAATAAAAAAAACTTATTGTTAAAAATTACTAAATTTTATTGCAAAATGAATTGTTTAATTGCAAAATAAACAATGTTCTCAACGTTTTAGAAAGTTCGTTCAAATTCTATTGGAAAGAGCTGAATTTTATAAAGATTCAATAACCATTTCCAAATTTTGTGAGCCGCAATTAGGAAAGAAGTAATTACATTTTTTTTTAAATTGTATTAATTTGTTAACTTTGATTAAATAAAAAATTATAAACAATTAAAAACTGAAAAATTAGCCTCGAGAGATGTCTTAAGAATTTATTCCTCTTTAATTTAAAACAAAGAACACTCAAATCGGTAATAAATTCTTTTTCCAATAGAATTTGAAAGAACTTTCTAAACCGTTGAGAACATTGTTTATTTTGTGCTGGTACACTTCACGTATTTTGACTCTTTTATAACAAATTTTTTTAAAAATGTTTTTTAAACATTATTTTAATCTTGTAGAAACACATTTTTTTGCTAAAAATGTGCTTCTATGAACAGAGTGTTTTTATAAAAGATAATATTCCCGCAATATTTTTTTCTTGCCACCCCGCGCAAGTTTGTTGAAAAGAGGAATGACGACTTTTAAGAGCATATATCGTAAATCTTTAATTATATAAAAAATAAGCAGTTCGGCCCAAATTGTACTACAAATTTTCTGCACCTTCCACTTTTTTTCCCGCTCTTCCCCCGGTTTTCAAGGGCAAGCTTCTATATAAACTGAAAGAAGAAGAAGAAGAAGAAGAAGGAGGAGGTGATACAACACTCGTGCACCTGCAGACAAAAGAAATCGTGCATCGTTTTCTCAAAACTCACTCACCTGAAAGGAACTTTGTTCCTTGGCGTCGGTAAGGAAGATCGGCGGCGCGTCCTTGGTATGCCAGTGTTCCTGAGCGTAGATAGAGTTCACCTTCATGCCAGCCCGATTCTTCGGAGGAGTAATGAGAGCCTTGTCCTCACAGCCCTCAACGTGGGCGAGCCTCGCTTCTATGTCGTTCTTGTCATAGTTCAAGGTCTTAACATTACCCGAACCAGCACTACTACAATTAACATTATTCGAAATACAATAAACACTGCTTAAAGTTTTTTCACACCTCGAATTATTATTACCACCACAACAACTACTATTACAAGCACCACTGGTGCAAAAACTCGGTAGTCTACCATCGGGAAGAGTGAAAATTGGCTCAATGCCCAGCATTGATTTCTCATCCATTGATCTATTGTTGTCCTCGTAATATCTTTCATTACAAGGTACATCGACCGGAACTTCAATTGTTGACGAGGAGAAATTTGTCCTGTTCTTGCAGTGCTTGCAGTCCTTCTTGCGACGTCGTCGCCCCTGATGTCGTGGATCATGCACTTCGGCTATCGGTCCCGAGGAGTAACGATAATTCTCATCAATCGTCGAACCATCATTGGGAAACGATGTCCCAGCTCGTATCCTCTCTCGACTCGTCACCCTCACCGATGAACTTATCACATTCTCAAAACTGTCCTTCAAGGGATTATTCCTCCGCAACGGAAGTGTGAGATTACGATGAAACGAATTTAACGATTCCTGATCGATCTCCGAATTTGAATAGTAATTTGGCAGACGGGAGGATGAATTTGGCGAAAATTGTTGATCAAAACTCTTTCCCAGTGCTGCGGGTGGCGAACGATGAAATGGCGACGAAGAAGTGATGTCCTCGTAGATGTGCGAGTCGGGATTTGACGAGGTGGAATCCATGATGCCAAGAAATAATTCTTGGGGACGGATGATGAACTTTGTTAGGGGCGCTCGAGGCGTCTCGTGAAACTTGCACGATGGATCATCCTCGTAGTAGGCTCCGTTCTCCATCTGTAATCAAAAACATGGCTAGTTTTAATCATTGGTGATTCATCGAATGCGATGAATATTATCGAGCTTTATTAACTGACGCTGCGAGTGTATAAGAATGCATATAGAGAGAGAGAGAGAAAGAGAGGATGTGAGAAGAGAGGCTCTGAATTTTATTGATCTTATCGAATTGACGGCTGATGTCGTGGTTGGAATATCTATCAGGAAGACGCGTGTGGAATATGTCTCGGATAATCATTTCTGTTGTTCAACAAATTCCAATGTGGATAAGGATTGTAAAAGGAAAAATTCTTTTTATCGCTCATCGTGAATCGACGGTGGGAAATTGTTGCTCTGATTTCGAGAATATATTAATCGTTTTGTTTTGCATGGTGGTAAAAAAAAGGGAGTAATTTAATGTTGCCACGCAACATGGAAACCTAGGAAACCTGCAATGAAAAAAAATATTCTTGTTTTGAGGAGAAAATTCCTCTTGTAAAAATCGTCTTGGATCAAGAATATTATTCTTGATCTTCTTAAATACAATTCTTAAGTTTTGAGAGAAAAATTCCTATTGTAAAAATCGTCTTGGATCAAGAATATTATTCTTAATCTTCTTAAATACAATTCTTAAGTTTTGAGAGAAAAATTCCTCTTGTTAAAATCGTCTTGGATCAAGAATATTATACTCTTAATCTTCTTAAATATAATTCTTAAGTTTTGAGAGGAGAATTCCTCTTGTTAAAATCGTCTTGGATCAAGAATATTATACTCTTAATCTTCTTAAATATAATTCTTAAGTTTTGAGAGGAGAATTCCTCTTGTAAAAATCGTCTTTGATCAAGAATATTATACTCTTAATTGATGAGTATTTTCCTCTAATTTTAAGATCCTAAAATTCTGAACGTTCAAATGAACGAAATTTATTTATTTCTTCTAAAAATTAAATTTTTATTGCAATTATTTTGCTTCACTACCAAAAAAATTAATTATTGAGTTTGTAAAAGTACAATTCTGGTTTTGAAATTTTTTATGATCAGTAATTTATTAAAATATCTTGAATAAAAGATATTTTGTTCATTTGAACGTTCAAAACTTGGGGATCATCTAATTTTTAAGAATTAAGAGGAATATTCTCAAATGTAGAGAATAATCTTCTTGAAATGATTCCCTAACAATTGTCCTAATTTAAAATTCCTAATTTCAGAAGTTCCTGAAAGCCCTTTTCCTAAAGTTAAAATTTCTAATCCAATTTTCTTAATCTGATTTTCCTAATTCTATTAATTAATTAGAGGATTATTTTTGAGTCATATTCTAGAGAAAATTGTGCATTGAAATTAGAGAAATCCTATATATTAAAACAAGAATATTTTTAATTCGGTGTGAAAATGTGAGGGAATTTTATAAAAAAAAATTGAGAAAACTTGAAAAAGTCAGGGAATTTTTATCGAAATCCTAGAAAAATTTTGTTTTCCAAATGTATTTATTCTTGAAATCTAATTTTACTTAAATATTTCAAAATTAATTCAATTCTAAGAGTTGCGTTTGCGGTTAATAATTAAATGAACTTGTAAAAGATTTTCATTCCAAAATTTTGTAAAATTTCGATTTTAAATGAATATGATTAGAAATTTTAAAAAACCGAGATTTTAAAAAAAAATTTAATCACTACAATTGTTCAGAAATTAGTCAAATTTTTTATTACGTATTTAATTGATTTTTTAAAATAATTAATTTATTGAAGAATTTTTAGTAAAAAAGACTAAAACAAATTGAATTTCTGCAGTAATTATGAAGATATTACTGCAAAAAATCAAATATTTTTAAAAGTAGTAAAATTCTTTTCAGAAATTCAATTATTTTATTTTTTTTTATTTATTCTTCTAAGAATTCAATTATTTTTTTTAATTCTTCAAAGAAATCAATTATTTTCAAAAAATTTAATAAAATTATTTTATATAACAATTTAATTTTTTTCAAAATAATTTTAATAACATTCTTCGTAGAAATTTTAGTTAATTGACTGATTTCAAAAATTTGTCAAATTTCAATCATTTTACATGTTTACTATTTTTATAAAATTTCACTAAAGAATTCAATTATTTAAAACGAATTTTAATAAAATTAGTCTCAAGCATTCAATTATTTTTAAATGAAATAATTCTTCGCAAAAATAAAATTATGTTCAAAAGTTTACAAAAATTTTAGTCAAAATTTCAATTATTTAGAATTTTTAACTAAAATTCTTCTTTAAATCAAGTAATTTTAATGTATTTTCGAAAAAGTTCTTCGACAATTTTCAAATCCATTTGTTTACAATATTTAGCTTTTTCGAAATTTAAATTATTCGTAAATTCTTCAATTAAATGTTTGTAAGGAAATAAAAACTTCAAATTTTATCTAAAATTTTAACTGAGATTCATTTTAAGAATCAATTATTATCAGAAAATTCTACGAGAATTCAATTATTTACATTCAAACAAAGATAAAATATTGAAATAATTCAATTTGTCTTAAAATTCAATTCTGGTAAAGAATTTTATCAACATTTTTATTTTTTTTTAGATTTCACAGAAATTTAATTATTTAAAAAAATACAATTTTTCATACAACTTTTCGAAAAACATTTACTACTTAAAGAGATTTTTTTTTAAATTTCGCACGAATTTCATTGTAAATTATTTTTAAACATTTTACGCAACTTTCTAGAAAGAATTAAATTATTTTTTATAAATTTTTCTAAAATTCGTCCTAAAAATTCAATTATTTTCATAATTACTAGAATGTTTTACATTTTAATAAAATAAAATTCTTTAAATGTTTTTTATTTTCTAAAAAAATTTTTTTAACATTCTTTATACAGGAATTCAATTATTTTTCTAAAGAATAAAATTTTTCAGTGGAATTTCAATTATTTTTAAAAAGTGTTACAAAGTACTTTATAAAAATTCAATTATTATGTCAACATTATTATTATAATTCAATTCTTTAGCAGAATTTAATTGTATTAAAAAATTCCCATAAAATTCTTCAAAATAATTGTTTTTTTTCAAAAATTAAAAAAAGTCAAAAGTAACATAAAAAATTCAAAATGTACAAAAATTCTTCAAAAGAATTATTTCCATAAATAATAAAAGTCCTTGCAAAAAATTCAATTATAATAAAATTTCTCAAAAGACTTTTAATTTTTCCTTCTAATTTAATTTTTCTTTGCAAAAATTCAATTCTTTTTCATAATAATAGATATCTTTTGATAAATTAAATTATTTAAAATTTTAAATATAATTTTCATAAAAGTTGTCGGAATTAAATTATTTTCATAAATAATACAAATTTTCGGAGGAATTTTAAATTGTTACCGATTATTTCAATAATTTTTTTCTTCTTTTTTTTAGTTTTAGAAAATTTCCTCTATACAGTAAAAGAAGAAAAAGAGGAAGTAGAAAAATTTTCTTTCTGGATTTTTAAAACCTTAAAAAAAATGCGAAACTCATCAGTTCATGAAACGGGCAATTTTTATTTTTACTTTAAATATAAATAATTTGAGAGAAAAATTTCCCTTCATATTTTTCTTCTTAAAAGCATTACGAACATCAACCATAATAAAAATAAGAAAAGAATACTTCGTTAATAGAAAATTTTTATCCAAAAAGATCAAAATGAATATAAATTTAAATTTCTGACAAGTGACCTTTTCAATTTCTCTCAATAATAATTTCTTTCACAATTTCAAGAAAAAATAACATTTTTTCTTGAATCACAAATGCGTAATCACTTCTTCAAATTGACTCACTAGTTTTTTACATCCTGGTATTATTTTTTCTCTTTTATTATAAAAATTTATAAATATATACATTTTCAATACACACTTGCGTCTTTCTATTATTTTTATTTTATTCTATGAAATATTTCGTAATTAGTTAATTATTTCTTGCAATAAATGATGATGAGTATAAACTATAAAAAAAAATAATGAATTCACAAAAACCGGTAATGTCCAACGATTTCCGATCATCAATCATCGTTAAACAACTCAATAAATAGATTTAAAATATTAATCCAAAGTTCTTCCTTATGCGCGCGACAATAAAAGACATCACCCATATTATTATTTAAAAAAGGGAAAAAAATCGTGAATTAAACTCTCATAAATATACTCGTTTTACAAAAGGAGAAAAAAAGAAAAAAAAAAAAAGAAAAAAAAGAAAAAAAAGAAAAAAAGGAAAAAAAGGAAAAAAACGAAGAAATAAATCTTGAAATTGAAAAGTGAAAGGTATCAATTTCTTTTCGAAATTGATCCTTGTAAATGACCGTGTGTGTCGTTGTCAGGTGTCATCGTCAATGACCGCGCTAATCACATTGATAACTGCGGCAGTGAAATTCTCTTTTTCTTTGGTGTCAATCAGAAAATCAGAATTTTTATCAATACATTTAATCTCGTAATATAACTATATAAGCTTTTATATCTATTTCTCAACATCAAATATGTGCAGCGAGACTCATTACCAGAATATAATTAAAGTATCTTCAGTTCAATCTGTGATAATTATACACTAAATGATGTTATCTGATTACCGTCCATTAGGAAAAATCCGTTAATTTGTTACAGTTAGTGTACATTTATTTCTCTTAAAAAAAAGAGCGCATATTATAATTTCTCTACGCATGTATATTTCTAATAGAGAAAATGAAATTCTAATTTTCGTAAATAACTTTCGTTTATATTCTCCGTTAGAGTTGAATTCTTTTTTTTCATTTTTTTTTTTTTTTTTTTTGAATGATTAATATTATACTCGAGTATAGAAATTGCCAAAACCAAACAGCGGCAAATTCTACTCAAAGGTATTTTATTTCAAGATATAGGGGTTCTCTGATCAGCATCATGGCATAAATTATAAAGACGGGTCGCAGTGTGTTATAAAAATAACCGAAATGTAGAAAAAAATGAATGTGTATAATTTTTTACAAACGGCTCGTTTATTTTGAAAAATTATATTTTTATTGATTTTCTCCTTTCAGTGAAGAAAGAAAATTATTTTCGAGTAGACAAAAATTTATTAGTTAATTAATAGCCTTGATGATTTGGTAATTTTTTCATTTTTGGGGAATTCAATTATTATCACAAATAATTAAATTCGTGTGAAAAATCAATTATTTACACAAACGATTAAATTTAGGCAAAAAATCAATTATTTGCACAAATAATTAAATTCACGCAAAAATTCTTAAATTCATGCAAAAGTTAAATTGTTTCCAAAAATAATTAAATTCACGCAAAAATTCCTAAATTTATGCAAAAATTAAATTGTTTTCATAAACAATAAAATTTTCCCGAGAATTGAATTTTTTTTTCTAATTTTCATAAAATTCTGTAAAAGAATTCAATTATTTTCAATTCAATTTCAAGTCAAAACCTTCGAGAGAATTCAATTATTTTCTTCAGCAATAAAATTCATCGCATGAATTCAATTATATATTTTATATTTTTTTTATAAAACTTTAATAAAATTTCTAAAACAAATTCAATTATTTTCAATGTAATTTTAATTTCAATTCTTTTAGACAATAATAAAATTTCCACTAGAATTCAATTGTTTTTATAAGCAATGAAATTTTACACGAAAAATGAGTAAAAAATTTTTTGTTCAATTCTTCGCAAGAATTGAATTATTTTCACAAGCACGAAAACTTTTTATAAAAATTCAATTCTTTTCAAACATTGTAATTAAAATTTTTGTCGAGAATTCAATTATTTTCAAAGCAATACAATTTTTCATGAAAAATTCAATTGTTAAAAAAAATTGTATAAATTTCTATTCACAAGAATTCATTTATTTCTAAAAATAATAAAATGTTTCTAAAATCTAAATAAAATTTTTAAAATGATTTCAGTTATTTTCAATGTAAGCTTAATTCAATTATTTTAAATAATAATGAAATTTTCACAAGAATTCTATTGTTTTCATAAGCAATAAAGTTTTTCACGAAGGAATAGGTTACACATTTTTTTTTTAAATTCTTCACAAAGAATTGAATTATTTTCACAAGCAAATAAAATTTTTCAGAAAAATTCAATTTTCACAAACAAAAAAAAATTTCTTATAAAAATTCAATTCTTTTCAAACATTGTAATAAAATTTTTTGCAGGAATTCATAATATTTTGAAAAGCAATAAAAATTCTCATAAAATTAAAATTATATTCAGTTATTTAAAAAAAATTCCAAAAAATTCTTCGCAAAAATTCAATTATTAAAGAACATTGAATAAAATTCTTCCCAAGAATTCAATTATTTTTATGAAAATTATTAATTTCTGTCCAAAATTCCATGATTTTTATAAATAATTATAAATAATCAAATTTTTCCCAGAAATTAAATTATTTTTGAAAAATTTTACAAAATTCTTTATAAGAATTCAAAATTTTAAGAAATATTCAACTATTTAATAAGTTGTTAATTTTTGTTTTGTAATAATTGAATTCTTACAATGAGTTTGATGAGAATTTGTTTAACGAATTGAATTCCTGTAAAAATAATAGAAAATAATTGAATTTCAGAAACTTTATATTGTGAACTTTTAGAAACAAGTAAATTTCAAAAGATTTTGCAAAAATTTGTTCAAATTCAATAATTTACATAGTATCTATAATATTTCCATAAAATTTTCTAAATATATTCATTAATAAAAAAAATCGTCAAAATTCTGCGCAAACGTTCAATTTTTTTGTACAAATAATCAAAGTTTGTTATATGAATTCCAATTTTAATAAAAATTTTCGAAAAATGAATTATTTAAAAAATGAATTTAAGTAAATAATTTTTGTATTTGAAAGTGTTTCGTTGCGTTGAGTAGAAAGCAAAAATAAAAAATGTTCTTCTATGCAAATTTTTATGAATTTATGTCTGAAAAAGTTACTTGATGTATTCTTTTAAACAAGAAATATTTGTTGACAAAAAATTTCTATTGTTTCCCACGTGGAAAATTTCTCTTTTCTTTTAGTTGTTGATCGCACAATAAACGTTGTGTGTGAACTTCACAGAGACGTAAAATTTTCAAAGTTCAAACAAACGAAATTTTTTTATCTAAATATTTTCATAAACTTACTAGAATAAAATAGCAAAGAAAGAAAACGTTTTTTACAGTTGGGAATTTGTTCTTTAACTTGAATTTAACTACCATTTTTTTATTATTTTAACTAAAATTTTAGCTATTACCAATTTTTCAATATTTTATCGAAAAATTTTAAAGACAGAAGTTTTGGCAATTAAAAAAAACGAATTTTTGTCGTCTAAATATTTCTTTAAGTTTAGTTAAAAAAATTTATTTATTTATAAATTTTTTATTTCATAATTTTAAATTAAATTTTTTGAATTAAATAATATTAAAAATTTATTTATTTCTTACTTGTTAAAAATCCACAAGTTCTGAACATTTAGTAACTGAAACTTTCTTTTCAAAAAAATATTCTTTCGATATAAATACTTTTAAAAATCGTCGTTCAGCGTTGAAAATTATTCTTTGAAAACGAAAATTTCACTGTTTTAGAAATTATTAGCTTAATATTTGCGAAATTACAATTTTTGGAAAAATATTTGTTAAGTTTTTTCGTTAGGATAAAATTTCTGTTAAAATTTTCATGCAGATGTTAAAAATTACGATAGAAAGCAAAACGAAAGTAAAAATTCTAGAAAAACATAAAATTCACGTTTTTTATAAAATTAAAAATTATAGAAAACTTCAAATTCACTTTTTTTTTAGAAAATTAAAAATACCAAAAAACTAAAAATTCATTCTTTTTAAACCGGACACAATATTATTGTTCAATAAAATATAAATTTAAAAAAGAAACAAATGGATATTTGGTACCTTAGAATGATTTCCAAAAAAACATTATTGTAAGAAATATTTTTATTTCCCTATTAAAAGATTATTTATTTTTCACGAAATAAACTCTTTCCGAAAGTAAATTATTATGAAAACAAAAAATATAGAAAACTAAAATAATCTAAAATCGCAGAAAATTTCTCTTCTTTGTTTCCAACTTTTTGCACAATTAGAATAAATAATGAAACTCGAAAAAAAAAACAAATTGACACTCACAAGAATAATTCCAGAGCACTTCACTAAATTGTTGAACGTAAATTATCATATTTTTCTTCTTATTATTATTTCTGTCTTCTTTGTTTTTTATTTTATGTTTTTTTTTTAATAAAAAGAAAATTCCAAGTCAATTCGCAGGGAAACCGCAAATTTAAATTTCGAAATCGAATAAACTTTCTGATGGAAAGCGCGCGCGTCCACTCGGCGCTTAAGTCGCGGACCGACTGTCACTCCACTTCACGGTTAATGGCTAATCCCAATGTTACAGCATTCCCCGCTTCGCGGTTGTCGTCGATGGTTGTCTAGAACCATCAGACGGTGGAAATCCACCATGAATCGGCACGCACGATTTGCGCCTGACTCGTTAGCAGAGACAGGTTTCTAGATTTCCATCAGATATATTTTTCATCTTTTTTCTTTTTCCTTTTTCTCTTTCTTTTTCATTTTTTTTTTGTTTTCATAAACGGGGTGGAGAAAACCGACAAGAAATTTTCAACCGACCACTTTCAACACCATTTTTACCATTCAAACTTTCAACGCCAGCGCTCACACCAGTGAAAATAAAAAGGAATCTGATATAATTTACGTTCTATGCAATTTTCTTTTTGAAAGAGATGTAATTTTGAAAAAAGAAAGATTTGGGTAGTGGAAAATTTATTTTTCGCTTTTTTATTTCTATTACTAAATTAGTTTTACTTATATTATACTTGCAAAAATATTACACGTTGTCTATTATAACTGTTCGGAAAAACTCGGAAAAAATTCGTGAAAACTGTGAATTTACTTTAAATATTCTATTTTCAAAAACTGCGTCTACTTTCTTACAACTAAAAAAAATAGAAAAGTTTAAATTTTACAACGTTCACCCGAAGACAAATTTTATTTAAACAAAATAAAATTTATTCAAGCTAAATAAAAGTACATATTTATATCTCAAAGCCAACTGAATTATTTATTTTTTATAAAAATTTCTTGCGACATAATATTATTTAAAAGAAATAAAATTTCTTTCAGCGCACAAATAAAATATTTTTCAACACAAATACAATTTTTTGAGGCAAATAAAATTTTTTTCGACCCAAATAAAATTCTTTGATGCAAATAAAATTTTTTTCGACCCAAATAAAATTTTCTGAAGCAAAGAAAATATTTTTCACCACAAATAAAATTTCATAAAGCAAATAAAATTTTTTTCGACCTAAATTTAATTCTTTGAAGCAAATAAAATTTTTTGATAAAATGAAAATTTTTTTCGATCGAAATAAAATTCTTTAAAGCAAATAAAATTTTTTTCGACGCAAATAAAATTCTTTGAAGCAAAAAAAATTTTTTTTGACACAAATAAAATTTCTTGAAGCAAAGAAAATTTTTTTTTGAACCAACTGAAATTTAATTGAAACAAAAAAAGTCTAATAACTTATCAGAATTCTAATTATTTTAAATTCTTATTGCTAGAATTGAATTTTACACCTAGTTTTCAAATACAAATTTTTCAAGAAATTTAATTCAAAACTAAAGACAATAGAATTTTTTAGTTACAAAAATAATTGCAAAAACTCTATTATTTTCAAAATTAATAAAAAATTCTTCTCAGAAATTAAATTATTTTCATATTTTTAAAAACTTCTTGTAAGAATTTCAATCATTTTTTGAAAGATCAAAAAATTCTTCTCTGAAAATCAATTACAGTGTAAACAATTTTCATAAAATTCATGAAAAAATTTCAATAAGTTTCAATACTTATCCTCAATTCAATGATTTTCAATATTTACGTTATTTTAATAAAATTCTTTAAAAGAATTGAATTATTAAATATAGAGACATTTTTTTCATAAAATTTAAAAAAAATATTTAATTATTTTCATAGGTAATTAAATTTTAAGATAATAATTCATAATTTCATACAAATAACAGAAAAGTTATCATCTTATTTTTTCATAAATTTTTTTAATTCCTGGAAAATTTTGTCACCATTTTTATTAAAATTCGTCGAAATTCTGTAATAAGGCAATAGAATTAATTTTTTTTCACAAGGTTTTGATTGAATGTTTTTAAAAAATTATACAAAGATTTTATTTTCTAATGTACAAAATACAATTAAAGAGTTTTCATATAATCGTTGAAATTTCGTAAAATTCAATTGTAAAAAAATTGATTCGAAAATTCTTAAATTTATTTAAGAAAAAATTTTACTTAAAAATTGTAGAAAATAATAAATAATTGTTCCTACAATTTTATAATAAATTTCTTATGGGGATTTCAATTTTTTACTCAATAAAGTTTTTTAAAAGTATTCAATTATCATTAAAGTTTTTTCAAAATTTCTTGTCATAATTTTTTGTTATTTTAAATTACTTACAAGTATTTAATTGCGGTAAAAATTTTTTTTCCGAAATCTCGTAAAAAATCCTCTTTTCTTCTCTAATAATAAAACTCTTCTCCAAAATTCAATTCGTGTCGAAAATTTTAATTTTATTCTTGGTAAATTTTCAATTATTTTTAATGATGTAATTACTCTTTAAATTTTATTTTCAATTCCTCGAAAAAAGCAATTATTCTTAAAATTTTATTTTCAATTTCTCGAAAAATCAATTATTTGAACAATTTATTTTCAATTCCTCGAAAAAATCAATTATTCACAAGATTATTAGAATTTTTCACAGAAATTCAATTATTTTCAATTATTTTAATGAAATCATAGCGGTCAAATTTGTTTTTAAAGTATTGTAAAAAATCCTCTTTTCTTTATAAATAATAAATCTCTTCTTCAAAATTCAATTCTTTTCGAAAATTTTAATTCCTTCTTATACTTTTAATTAAGAATTTTAAAAAATTAATTTCTTTAAAATTTTAATACTTGAATTGGATTTTTTTAAAATTATTTCAATTCTTTATTTTCCTTTCTTTATTTAATAAAGATTAATGTTTGTTCTGGAAATATTTTGAAAATTTTTGTTTTTAAAATTCATCGAGAGAATTCAATTATTTAAAGATTTATATTGACAACATTCTTCATAGGAATTTAATTTTAAGAAACATTCAATTATTCAATAAAATGTTTAATGTATTTTGAATTTTTAATAAATTGAATATCTCGTAGAATTGTGTAATAAAAGTTTGATTTAAAAATAATTGATTTAAAGATGAATTTTAGTTAAAAATTCTAGAAAATAAGGATTCAAATGTTAAAAATACTTTTTAGGAATTTAAAATAAATTAAAAAAATATTCTTATAAGTTGTCAAATTTTAAAGTGATTGAATTTAAAAATTTTCGCAAATCATTTTTAGAGTAAATAATTGATTTAAAGATGAATTTTAGTTAAAAATTCCAGAAAATAAGGATTCAAATGTTAAAAATACTGTTTAGGAATTTAAAGTATAAATTAAAAAAATATTTTTATAAGTTGTCAAATTTCAAAAAGATTGAATTTAAAATTTTTCTCAAATCATTTTTAGAATAAATTAGATTAGTCTTTAGCAAAAAATTTTCCTTCTGAAAATCAAGGAAAGGCAAAATTTTAGTTTTTCTAATTTTTCGACTTAGTTATGACCTTTAAAATTCTTGATTTTCAGATAAAGAACTCGAATAAAAATTATTCTTCGAAAACTAGGACGTGTGTGTGTGTGTGCAATGCATCATGTTCGCATATATGCAAAAGGATTGTATATTAGATAAAAGAGTCAGGAACAAAGCAAATCGAAGCATTGATTAAAAAAAAAGGAGTCAGTGCAGGGGAGGGGGAAATGGGTTAGGTGACAAAAAAAAGTGATTTACTGCCTTTGGTTGGCGAAAAAATGGAAATTCAATCTACACCATAAAACATTTGAGATGCAAAAGCCAAAAAAAAAGAAAAAAAAATAATACACACACACACGAGGGAGAAAAAAATGTTGAAAAAAATCCAGTCAGAAGTTGTTTGAAAAGTGTATTTAAATTTCAAGGGAAAAGATGGATGGTAGATATTTTCGGCGAGAGAGAGAGAAGCGCGCATTTGCCGAAGAAATAAAAGGAGGAGCGCGAGGATGTGCAAATACCGCAGCCAAAAGGATTTCAACGAGCGACCAGCCGAGTGTCAGAGCTGTTGTTAATTTCTTCCATCTTCGTCATCTTCCTTTTTTTTATTCTTTTCTTTTTTTTTACCTCTGCGATATTTGCTTCCCGCAATTTTCTCCCATACAGTCCCTTCTCTCTCTCTCTCTCTCTCTTTCCCTCGCGACTGTTAATCTGAATCCCACCTATGCAAATCAGAAATGCAGGGAGACGAAACGTGAAAATAAATTTCATTACACGACCATAAATCTCGACTCGCGAAAAAATTAATCTCTTTTCTCTTTGCGCGCTAACAATTTAATTATTCCTCACCTTTTGGGTGAGACCTTTCGGCACAGAAAAAAAATTGTAAAAATTTATATATTTATTTTATAGAGATAATTTACCATTCTTTTTGAACATCATTAAATGGATGTAAAAAAAAAAAATGTTTCATTGTCCGCCGCTCACCTGAGGGGGGAAAAAATATAAATTTCCAGATAAAAGCGCGTCACACGGGATATCCTATAATGATGGGAGAGAGAAAAATATATATCAGCGTCAAGTGGATAATTACAATTGTGCGATTGTTTTGCACAAAGCCCGCGGAGAAATTGTTTAGTTATAATCTCTCTCTATATATAGACAATATTCCCTTTGGGAAATTTTTAGTTGCGCGTCCCTGATGCCAATATAACTGCAGTAAAATCGTCTTTCTCGCTAAGAAATTCCTCAACAAGCATCGACTCGTTTCACTCGGATCTCAAAACGAAGGGAGAATGTTTGAGAATGAAATTAAACTGTTGATTGGTAGGCATCGTCATGATTGTCGCAATTATCACAACTTGACTCCCGATTGATCCCTTCATTCTGACGTCATTCCACAAGCGCGCAGATGACAAAAATATTATAATGTTTCGTATTAAATACACATATATGCGCTCTTTATTTAGAATCTCTCATCGTCAAGTATTTTTATTTTGTCAATTCTCTTAAATCTTTATTGTGCTGCAAATTATCTCTTTGCATTATACAGACAATGTTCTTTTGATTTATTCGTGGGTAAAATTTTTTAACGATTGTGAAATTTTCATTTTTTTGTTCAAAACAACGATTTAGATGAGAGCCAGTTTTCTCATAATTAATTTCATCATTTCAATTCAATTACTATTTTCTTGAATTTTTAACTGAAACTCCTTTTTAAATTCATTATTTTCAATCATTTTTTTTATTTTCAAGTTCTAATTCGAGTGTTTTCAAATTCTTTTCTTCACTATTCAATTGTACACAAAATTTCAATTATATTTGAAAATTCTTCATTTAGACATAAATTGGAAAATTAAAAGATCAAATTATTTCCGAAAATATTCAATTAAAGTTTTTGAAAAAAATTAATTTTACAAAATTCTTAGTTAAAAGTAGAAGAAATTCAGATTCTCAAAGATTTCAAATGAGAAACATTTTCAAATTTTACGGTATAATGCTTTTTATATCCAAATATACTAAATTATCAAAAATTTTAACTGAAATTCAATTTGAAATGAATTTTTATTAGAAACTTCTACGAAAATTCAATTATTTAAATAGAATAATAAATAATTTAGTTAATAATTGAATGTTTCTTAAAACATTCAATTTTCTAAAAGTAACCTATAAAAAAGAATTTTATCAACAAATATTTGAATAATTGAATTCTTTTGACGAATTTAAAAAAATATTTTAAATGATATTATTAAAATATTTGAAAATAATTGAATTTCTGTGAAAAATTCTAATATTCTTTTTAAATGATTGACCGTTTTTAAAAAAATTAAAAATAAATTGTTTAAATACTCGAATAAAATAAAGAATTAAAAAAATTTTTTTTTTAATAATTGTTTTTTTCGAGGAATTGAAAATAAATTCTGTAAATAATTGACTTTTTCGAGGAATTCAAAATAAATTGTTTAAATAATTGATTTTTTCGAGAAATTGAAAATAAATTGTTTACATAATTGATTCTTTCGAGAAATTAAAAATAAAATTTTAAGAATAATTACGTTATTAAAAATAATTGAAAATTGACCAATTGAAAAAAATCCAATTCAAGTATTAAAATTTTAAGGAAATTACTTTTTTAATTTCTTAATTAAAAGAATAAGAAGGAATTAAGATTTTCGAAAAGAATTGAATTTTGTAGAAGAGATTTATTATTTATAAAGGAAAGAGGATTTTTAACAATACTTTAAAAAAAATTGACAACTATGATTTCATTAAAATAATTGAAAATAATTGAATTTCTGTGAAAAATTCTAATATTCTTGTGAATAATTGATTTTTTCGAGGAATTGAAAATAAATTGTTCAAATAATTGATTTTTCGAGAAATTGAAAATAAAATTTTAAGAATAATTGCTTTTTTCGAGGAATTGAAAATAAAATTTAAAGAGTAATTACATCATTAAAAGTAATTGAAAATTTACCAAGAATAAAATTAAAATTTTCGACACGAATTGAATTTTGGAGAAGAGTTTTATTATTAGAGAAGAAAAGAGGATTTTTTACGAGATTTCGAAAAAAAAAATTTTTACCGCAATTAAATACTTGTAAGTAATTTAAAATAACAAAAAATTATGACAAGAAATTTTGAAAAAACTTTAATGATAATTGAATTCTTTTAAAAAATTTTATTGAGTAAAAAATTCAAATACCGATAAGAAATTTATTATAAATTTGTAGGAACAATTATTTATTATTTTCTACAATTTTTAACTAAAATTTTTTTAAAAATAAATTTAAGAATTTTCAAATCAATTTTTTTAGAATTAAATTTTACGAAATTTCAACGATTATATGAAAACTCTTTAATTGTATTTTGTACATTAGAAAATAAAATCTTTACATATAATTTTTAAAAAAATTCAATCAAACCTTTTGATAAAAAAAAATTAATTCTATTGTCTTATTACAGGATTTCGACGAATGTTAATTAAAATGGTGAAAACAATTTTCTAGGAATTAAAAAAATTTATGAAAAAATAAAATGATAACTATTCTGTCATTTGTATGAAATTATGAATTATTCTTGTCAAAATTTAATTACTTATGAAAATAATTAAATATTTTCGTAGAATTTTATGAAAAAAATTTCTCTATATTAATAATTCAATTCTTTTGAAAAATTTTATTAAAATAACGTAAATATTGAAAATCATTGAATTGAGGATAATTATTGAAACTTATTGAAATTTTTTTTAGAATTTTATAAAAATTGTTTACACTGTTATTGATTTTCAGAGAAGAATTTTTTGATCATTTCTATAATAAATGACTTTATAACAAGAAGTTTTTAAAAATTTTAATATAATTGAGTTTCAGTGAAGTTTTTTTTCTTAATTTTGAAAATACTTGAATTTCAGCAATTATTTGTAACTTCTCCAAAATTCAATTTTCTTTAAGTTTCAACTAAAATTTTTAAAGAATTCGAATTTGAAAACTAATTTTATAGAAAATGTTAACTAAATATTAAATTTTTTTGAGAAATTTAAAAAAAAATTTAATTTTAATTAAACAAAATTTTTTTAAAATAATACTTGAAATTCTAAAAGAAATTTATATATACACTTTTAATTTATTTTTTTTATTTTAATGTTTATTTAATTTATATTTTATTAAAATTGTATTGAAAATAATTGAATTCTTGCAAAGAATTGAAAACAATAGTAATTCTAACAAGTATTTTATGAAAAATTGTTAAAAATTAATTAATTCTTTTGTGACATTTTTTAATTAAAATTTTTTCTAATTAGATACGTTTTGTCTTAAATTTATTAAAAATCGTAAATTTCTAAATTTTCAATTTAATACCTTTTTTGAAATTTATTTATTGGTTAAAATTCTAAATCACAACTCTCGTAAAATTAAATTTTTTTTTTTGAAAGTTTTTTGTAAAATTATATTCACTAGAAAATTTATGCACACGGATATCAATAATGAATCGCGATTAGAAAAGTAATTCTGCTGATGAATCGAGCGGGATATTATTTTCCCAAATAAGTCGCTTTAATTCCATTAATTGTTATCAATTAGAGTTCATAAAAAATTACGATTCGTTCAACAACACTGATTACTTCATGCGACGATGCCTTTAATGGGAAATTTTATGTTTCTCAAAGGAGAAAGTGCACAGGAAGTGCTTTGAAAGTATATTCACTCTAATGTCCTTAAATTTATGATTATATATGGCGACTCCTATAAAACTCAATTTCTAACCGTGTTTAATCTCGAATTTAACATTATTTACAATCTATTAAAATTTCAGTAAGTTTAAAATCAAATGTTACGGTTTTCTATGAATTTCGTTTATATTTTCTTTTTTTCAATTTTTCCATTTTCTAATTTTTTACCTGTAAATATTATTTTTAACTTTTGTTTCTCTACAAATGTGACTCTTGAAAAAAAAATAAAATAATAACTACTTTATTATTTATTAATCATAAGAAATATAATTTCCCAACAAAATTTAAGGTTTTTGGAAATTTAATTTCGTTCGGAAGACGATTTTTCAAAAAGAGTCAAAGGAATTTAAAGTTTGACATTTTATGTTTACTTTTTTTTAAAAATCAAATTCGAAAAAGAGAGCAGGATATTGAAAAAAAGGAAAAATTTTGTAACTTTTAATGCCCCTCTAAAAGGAAAAATAGAATTTTTTTATTACACACATAAATGAAATGTTTTTAAATGAAATATGTATTATATTTTACAGATTATATGCCAGAAGTAAAATGTATATAGTAGTCACTGCGTTATTCTGCTTTTGTCAATAAAAATGTGAAAAAAAATGGGATAAACGAGTTTAGTAATGCAAACAACTTTCAAGTACAAATAAAAATACGACATAAACGAGAAATAATTTGACAATTGAAAAAAGAAAATATAGAATAATGAAAAATATGGGTCGCATGTAAAAATTGATTCTGGGAACAAAAAAAGAATGAAAGAATTAATATTGACGACGCCTTTCGATCGAGTTATTATTATTATTATTATTATTATTATTTTCTTGATGAATCGAGACTCGAGCACGATAATTGCTCTGTGAAACATCAAAATTCTCGGTATGATTGTAATTCCCTATTGATTGGATAATCTCACTCTAAATGATTCATTTAGGGCCATTCCTGCATTTTTATAGATTCTTCATTCCCCGCATTATTTCTTCAAAACTTTCATATATGACTCACGTATAAAATAATTCAACCTTCGCGTGAATTTCGTTTATAAAGGAAGAGGGAAAAAAAGACAAGAAATATGTGAACTATATTTCTCAATTATATGTGTGGACATGAAAAATTCATTTATTTCATGTTAACTTTCATTTTTTATATTCGTAAGAATTTATTTCACTTTTATTTATATTACACGGTTGTAAGGTTTATTTAGTATTTCTGGGAGGTAAATTTTTTTCTGACAGTCGGGGAAAAAAGAATTTCGAGCCTCGGATTTATTGATATATTTTTTGACACTTTTTACACCAAATTCCAAATTGAGACAAAAAATATTAATTAAAAATTGAAAACATTTGATTTCTTATTTCTTTTTCTCAATTTGATATCTGTCAGACTTTGCAATTGATAATTAATTTTAAAAATATGGTTTTTAAATTATAAAAAAGGAAGTAAAAAAGTAGCTATTGAAAAATTAAACTTGACGACAAAAAAACTCGTTTTGGAAACTTCACAAAACTGAAAAAAATTCCACTGTATATTTTATTTTTCTGACTTGTTTCTAATTTTCATCAAGAAATATATTTACTTCTTTCTTATTAATAAATTCTATTTCAAAAAATTAAATTCCTGAGAAATTTTTATAATTCATAAAAAATTGAATTTCTACAAAGATTTTTACAAGAAAATTATAAGTAATTGAATTCTGTTTGAAAAATTTAATAAAAAAAGTTTATGAAATAATAGTCAATATTGAAAATTATAATATTGCAAAAAAGGATTTTAAAATAATTGAATTTTACCAGAAATTTTATTCAAATGCCTAAAAATAATTGAATTTTCGGAAATAATTTTGTTATTTATCGACAAAATTGAAATCATCCTAAAAATTATTTGTGTAAATAATTGAATTTTTCCAAAGAATTTGAAAAAAACAATTTATTAATAATTTATTTATTTATTATTTATTAATTAATAATTAAAAATCCTGCAAAGAATTTTATTAAAAAGTTCAAAAATAATTGAATTCCTAAAAAGAATTTTATTATTTATGAAAATAATTGAATTATTGATGATGACTTAAAATTGAATTTTTTTTAAATACTTGAATTTCAAAAAAGAAATTTATTGTTTTTAAAATTAATTGAAAAATTTGCAAAGAATTTTATAAAAAAGTTCAAAAGTAATTGAATTCCTAAAAATAATTTTATTATTTATGAAAATAATTGAATTATTGGCAAGTTTATTTGAATTTTTTAAAATACTTGAATTTCAAAAAAGAAATTTATTGTTTTTAAGAATAATTGAATTCTTATGCTGAATATTGCTACTTTCTCAAAAAATAATTACATTTTGAAAGAGAATTTTGATAAAATTATTTTTTTTAATGATTTCATTAAAATTTTTGAAAATAATTCAAAATAATTGAATTTTAGTTAAAAATTTTAATATTTTTGTAAATAATTGAATTTTTCCGAAGAATTTTAAAAAAATTGTTTAAATAATTTTGAATGATTTTATTAAAAATTTTGAAAATAATTGAGTTTTTGTTAAAAATTCGTATATTTTTGTAAATAATTGAATTTTTTCAAAGAATTAAAAAAAATTGTTTTAATAATTAATTTTCCGAGGAATTGAAAATAGATTGTTTAAATAATTGATTTTTTCGAGGAATTGATAATAAAATTTTAAGAATAATTACATTATTAAAAATAATTGAAATTCTGCCATAAATTTTAGTTTTTGTAAAAATAATATTGAATAGTTTCTAAAAATTTTATTGACATTTTTAAAAATAATTGCATTCCTTAGAAGAATTTTATTTATGAAAGTAATTGATTGTTGCTAAAAATTTTATTAAAATGTTTAAAAAGAATTGAAGTTTTCTGTTAAAAAAAATGTTATTTTTCGAAAATAATTGTATTCTACATAAATATTTTAGAAACATTGTTTTAAATGATTTTTTTCAAAAGTAATAAATTTTATGAAAATTTTATTTCATCTAATTGAATTCTTGTGGAAAATTCTATTTGTTTTTTTAAAAAAAAATTTTGAATAATTGAATTTCTATGAAAAATGTTATTAGTAAATGTAATCGAATTATTGTGGAAAAAAATTATAAATATAAAAAATAAAAAAAATCACTGTATAAAAATTTTCCTAAATAATTGACTGTTTTGAAATTCTTTTTGAAAACAATTCCAGAGGAAATTAACAAAAAATTTAAATGAATTCCAGAGGAAATTTTATTATTTTATACAATGTTGAGAAAATCTCTGTATTGATTTTAGTTTCTTATTTTTTCAAGATAACCAAACGGATTTTTTTAAAATGAAACAAAAATAAAAAAAGTGGTTCGTGTTTACACTGTTCCTAAGTTATGCGAATAAAAAATTCACGTGTATCGAAGATTGAAAATTTTACCAGTCCGTCAATCAATGTCTTGTCGATGGTTTCCTTTATTTCGTCCAACAACTGAAATCGCTTCTATCGATTATGTGCAATAGCTATGCGAATCATAATAATGGCTTCGGGCAAATTTTTTTTTGTATATACGATATCCCATGAGATTCACCTGCAATCTTTAATGTAATCGGCGAATATCAGTTGGCAGGCCAATTTTCATAAAATACTTTTATAGGTTTTGAATTTCCGAGAAATTAAAGAATCCTCAAAAAAAAGACCGCAATATATTTTTCCTCTATTAACGAAAATTGTTTCTGGTAGATCTTAATTTACGAAGCATTTAGAAAATTAAGAATTTTTTTCGCAGAAGAAACTCTGCGCTTTTAATTTCAATTAAAATTAATTTTAATTTAATTAATTTAATTAATTAATTGAATTTTGATGAAAAGTATGAAAATTATCCTTCATTTTTTCCAAAAAGGAAAATTTACAATTTTTCTCTATTTTTTTTTGTAATTTTATATTAATAAATAATTGGGGGAAAAAACGAGATGAATTTTTATTCAAAGAGCAATTTTACAAAATGCATTCGTGTACATGGAGTAATGTTAATATTCATATTCTGGGCGATGAATAAATATGAATTGCTCTCGGAATTAATCCGAAAATGAAAATGTTTGTTAAACTTTTTAATTTCGTGCGACTATTTTAAATTGTTAAGTTCATCGAGCGGCTTCAATTTGCCATTCAAGCGGGTCGTATACATCACATGTTGAATTAAAAACATTTTCACCTCCCAAATGTCAAACTTATAATCAATCTAAAAAAATAACTGTTATTTTAGCGCCGAATGTGTCGGAATATACCGAGTAATAAAAATAACGTCATACGACCTGGTATTATTTTAACACTTCAAATTGAATATACATCTCTATTTAACAGATTAGACTTTGCCGAGTAATTGAAATGTTCCTCCTCTATTTTTGCTTCGTATAACGATAATAAAAAAAATAAAAAACTAAAAATTCGCTCTACTTCACTAATGATTTTCAAATTGAGGAATTTTTTATCGAAACCTTTTCGAAAACATATAAAATTTTACCTTAAATTTATAATTCACTATAATAATCTGCCAATAATCTGAAAAATTATCTAGAATTATCAACAATTATTTAAAAATCTGATAATTAACAATAATCTAAAAAAAAATTTTTTATTTAATTAATTAATCTTTTGAATAATTTTATTACAAAATTTTCACCAAAAAATGAAGTTTCGGAAGAATTACAGAAATAGAAATGAAAAATTTTGAAAAAGATTTATTGAAATAATTCAACAACAACGAGAAAAAAAATGTTAAAGAAATTAAAAACAAATAAAACGCCTCATCAGGAATTTTTATTAAAATCATAAATTCACCATACATAAAGCGATTATAAATGCGAGAGAAATCCGCTAAAACGGAAAATATTTTTCCTAGCGAGAGGATTTAGCTCTCAAAAGAGAATTAACGTCATTATTCGACATGAACATTTCCCCAATAAATTATTCTAATTGATACAAAATAATTTACCCGCAAACTAATTACATGGAAAAATATTCAAAAAATGTTATTAAAAATTTTTTCATCCCAACAAATATATGCGAACAATTAGACGCATACGGATGATGATAATAATAATAATTGAAAAGAAATATATTTCAAATGTTCAATTTTAAAGAATAATTTACATTTGTATGATGATATAAAATTCAAAAGTCAGATCAAATCAGTCCGTGAACTGAAATGGCGACAGGTTGTTGGTGGAGAGAGAGAGAGAACAATCTTTGGGGATTAATTAAAATGAAAATGAATGAAAACTGGTTTTGAAAGCAAAGCGAAATGCTCATTTTTGAAAGGCTACTTATTTTTGCATGATTATGTCTATAAGGTTGAATTTAATTTTTCAAAAAAGTCATTTTGACAAAGTAAGAAAATAAATAAAAAAAATTGTCGAGGACCCGTTAATCTTTTGCGTTCTATGAAGTGCTGCTGCATCTGGTGCAGTGAATTTCATATAAGGAGCTCATCTCGATTCGCTGTCTACTGTCTATAGAGATTTTTCTCTGAAATTCACGAGACGTGTGTATATTCTCTTCAGTGGAAGGAGAAAGAGAAAAAGAAAGAGAAAGAGGGAGAGAAAGAGAGAGAGAGAGAGAGAAAGAGAAAGAGAGATTTTAAATAACACTTCATGATGCATGCACCATTTAGATAATGTCAGTTTTATTAAAATGGATAGGAAATAGACTCTCGAAAAAATGCAGATGTGCGGAATTTTTTTTTAATTTAACACTTTAAGAAGAATTTGGCGCGATAAATCAGAAAAGTTTTAAGAAGCTGTTTTGCTTTCTGTTGTTACGGTGTTGGTAAAAAATGTGATTAAAATTATGAAGCTGACATGACACCCACTTAATTATGATTATAATAGCAATGAATTCTACTGCAACATTTTAACAGTTAATTTCTTTATTTTAATGGTTAATTTTACTAAATAATATGATACAGAATTTTTTGATCAAACATCATAATATACGATAGAAATTTTGGGTCAAAAATCATAATATATGATACAGAATTTTTTTATCAAAAATCATAATATACTATAGAAATTTTGGGTCAAAAATCATAATATATGATACAGAATTTTTTCATCAAAAATCATAATATACTATAGAAATTTTGGATCAAAAATCAATATAAGATACAGAATTTTTGGGATCAAAAATCATAATATACAATACAGAATTTTTTGATCAAAAACCATAATATACGATACAGAATTTTTGGATCAAAAATCAATATAAGATACAGAATTTTTGGGATCAATAATCATAATATACAATTACAATACAGAATTTTTGGATCAAAAATCATAATATACGATAGAAATTTTGGAACAAAAATCAATATAAGATACAGAATTTTTGGATCAAAAATCAATATAAGATACAGAATGTTTGGGATCAATAATTATAATATACAATTACAATACAGAATTTTTGGATCAAAAATCATAATATACGATAGAAATTTTGGAACAAAAATCAATATAAGATACAGAATTTTTGGATCAAAAATCATAATATATGATACAGAATTTTTGGATCAAAAATCAATATAAGATACAAAATTTTTGGATCAAAAATCGTAACATACGATACAGAATTTTTGGATCAAAAATTAATATAAGATACAGAATTTTTGGATCAAAAATCATAATATATGATACAGAATTTTTGGATGAAAAATCAATATAAGATACAGAATGTTTGGGATCAATAATCATAATTTACAATTACAATACAGAATTTTTGGATCAAAAATCATAATATACGATAGAAATTTTGGAACAAAAATCAATATAAGATACAGAATTTTTGGATCAAAAATCATAATATATGATACAGAATTTTTGGATCAAAAATCAATATAAGATACATAATTTTTGGGATCAATAATCATAATATACAATTACACTACAAAATTTTTGGATCAAAAATCATAATATACGATTGAAATTTTGGAACAAAAATCAACATAAGATACAGAATTTTTGGATCAAAAATCATAATATATGATACAGAATTTTTGGATCAAAAATCATAATATACGATAGAAATTTTGGAACAAAAATCAATATAAGATACAGAATTTTTGGATCAAAAATCATAATATATGATACAGAATTTTTGGATCAAAAATCGTAACATACGATACAGAATTTTTGGATCAAAAATCATAATATACGATAGAAATTTTGGATCACAAATCGTAACATACGATAGAAATTTTCAGTATCATAATATAAATCGAATTTGGTATCAATTTGATGATGAAAAGAGGAACCTTCAAGAAAATGGGTAACGTAAAAAATGTTTGTTTCAATCATTTACGCTCTAACCCAATTTTATCCTGTTTGTTTTATAGCATCTTTTTGTTTGCAGTTTTACCTAAAAATTCTTGTTTTAATCATTTTCGCTCGATCCAAATTTTATCGTGTTTGTTTCATAGCATCTTTTTGTTTAAAATACAACCTCGAAAAAGACAACACAGCTTTTCTAAGGACATGAAAAATTGAGCTAAGAAAACATAACAAACATGTTACGAAGTTTTATGACTTTTTCTGTCTCAATTCCACATTCTTGAAAATAACTCTGATTAGAGAAAGAGAAGAGAAAAATTTTCGATTGATCCCTAAAAAAAAATTGAGTTATTCCTCAAATCCAAATATTTCTCTTCCTCCATAAAGGAACACATACAAATTATCGTTGACGAAGTCGTTGATATACCACGATTAATAATTTTTAATTTCAAAAACACGATTGTTTAACATATAAATTTCATTCCTAGATGAGTTAAGCGAAATTTATGTTTGAATATATTATATTTTCTTCTTGTAAGCAAGACAATAATACAGAGAGAGAGAGAGAGAGAGAAGAGAGACGAGTGTATAAATAGATGCGCCATCACATGTATATATACTATATATGAAAAGGTTTAACCTATGCAAATTCACAATAATTCAGAAATATATCTCTTTTTCATCGATAATAACTCTCCTGCATAAGACTAATTGTTGTTTAATTACACACTTTCGCACGAGGGGTTAATCATGAATCCAAAAGGCGGAAGCACGGTCCACAAAGATTGTTGACTCTGCATTGAGTGGAGGCACGATTCGAATTGAATTATGATCAGAACTCCGCGGTTCTCAATCCGCATAGAAATCTGTTTGAAACGTGAGAAAGAGGACGAGGAAGAATAACAGAATAATCTATGGGAAAAGGATTTCATAGAGATCTGCAAATTGATCAATATTTCTTCTCCTTACATCATCACCTTTTATATTATTTATTACACCCATGTGTGTACAACTTGAAGCTGAAAAAAAATCACATTTTTCAAAGAAATGCATTGGAAAAAAATTATTTGATTCCATTCAAATTGGTTGGAAAATATTTGTTTGATCCAAATAAATTTTTAATTAAATAAATATTTGATCCAAATAGGTTTTTAATCAAATAAATATTTGATCCAAATAGGTTTTTAAACAAATAAATATTTGATCAAAATAAATTTCTAATCAAATAAATATTTGCTCCAAATAAATTATTAACCAAATAAATTTTTTTTAGTGCGCTAAACATTTCGTTTTTTAAACACTTTCAAGACTCAAAATAATATCCAGAGTATTTGAGGAATAATTTTTCATCATTGAATTTTTACAAAGATTTTTACAAAAAAATTTTTAAGTAATTGAATTGTTTGGGAATTTTATAATAAAAAAAGTTTATGAAATAATAGTCCATATTGAAAGGAATAAAATTGCAAAAAAAGATTTTAAAATAATTGAATTTTATCAGGAATTTTATTGAATTTCTGTGAAAAATTCTAATATTTTATAATTTAATTTCTGTGAAAAATTCTAACATTTTTGTTAATAATTGAATTTTTCCAAAGAATTAAAAAAAATTGTTCAAATAATTTATTTTTTCGAAAAATTGAAAATCAATTTTTAAAAATAATTACATTATTAAAAATAATTGAAATCTTGACATGAATTTTATTAATTGTAAAAATAACTGAATAGTTTCTAAGAATTTAATTAAAATTTTCAAAAATAATTAAATTCTAGAGAAAAATTTCACATATAAAAATAATTGAATTGTTGGGAAAAAATTTTATTGAAATGTTTAAAAGGAATTGAATTTCTTTGAAAAAAATGTTATTTTCGAATATAATTGAATTTCTTTATGAGAATTTTATAAACATTGTTTTGAATGATTACTTATTTCCAAATCTGATAAATATTATGAAAATTTTATTTCATATAATTGAATACTTGTGAAAAATTTTATTTGCAAAAATAATTGAATTTTTCGATTAACATTTCAAAAATAGTTTCCAGGCAAAGTAATTGAAATTACTTGATGAGTTTTATTGTTCATGCAAATAATTGAATTCTTTTTAAGAATTGTATAAAAAAAATTTGTTTTAATAATTGACTTTCTATGAAAAATCTTATTAGTGAATGCAATCGAATTATTGTGAAAAAGTGTATAAAAATTTTCTTAAATACTTGACTGTTTTGAAATTCTTTTTGAAAACAATTCCAGAGGAAATTAACAAAAAATTTAAATGAATTCCAGAGGAAATTTTATTATTTTATAAAATCTTGAGAAAAACTGTATTGATTTTAGTTTCTTATTTTTTCAAAAGAACCAAACTGATTTTTTTTAAATGAAACAAAGATAAAAAATGTTCGTGTTTACAATGTTCCTAAGTTATGCGAATAAAAAATTCACGTGTATCGAAGATTGAAAATCTTGATAAATTTTTAATCAAATATATATTTGATCCAAATAAATATTTGATCTAAATAAATTATTAAGCAAATAAATATTTGATCCAAATAAATTTTGTTTTTAGTGCGCCAAACATTTCGTCTTTTAAACACTTTCAAGACACAAAATAATATCCTGAGTATTTGAGGAATCATTTTTCATCATTGTCCCGTTTACAATACACAAAGAATGATAATGGTCTTTTTTTTCCTAATGATAAAAAAATTGTTCAGATTAATTAGGTATTTTTTCAAAATTACTCTTCTTCGCTTGTTCGTATATTGTAAATATTGATATAGGAAATAAAAAAAGGTTACGACACTTACGTCATAATTGAATATTTCGGAAAGATTGAATCTTTAAGAGAGGAGACGACGGGAGGTATCGAGTAACGATTTACATTTACATTATAAGTAAATTAATCAAAATTTTAATATTATATTTCGAAAATTAACTTATTTAGAATTTTGATTCCTCGACGATGTCTGAGGGGAATTCTCGAAATGCCTCTATAACATTGGTTAAAACAGTGTTAGGCCTCTATCGTTCCAGAGAGAGAGAAGATTGATTATCAAGAACTTTCCAAGCGGTTGCTCATCAGTCATTCTTCTACGAGACAGAAAAAGATCTCATCGGCATCTTCAATGTAATTGGTCCCTTTAATTTTTTTTCTATTTTTTTTTTTTTTTTGTTTTTGAACTTTCAGTGTATTTTTCCTTTGAAACATTTGAATTTAAGCAAAACGAAGATGAATTTATTTCTTTATCTTCGATTTTTACTTACAGATTTTCGTTGGATGTCAACTTTGAGACGAAAAATTAATCAAAATACATAGAAAGGTATTTGATTCGATTTTTGAAAACACTGCCTTTAAATTTCAACTTTTTTGTTATGGAAGAAAAAATTCCAAAAATTAAAGGTATCTTTTACGAATTTTTAGTATATTTTTTGTTCGACTAACATTTGAATTTAAAGAAGAAGAAGAAGAGAGAAAAAAATTCATGTTTTACCTGATGTATTTTTATTTCGAAATGTATTTTTATTTCACGAATTCGTAATTTTTTAAATGTCCACAACCTGTTGATACTTTCGTACACACCACATCGTCAAAAATTCAACTTTACGAAAATAAATTCAATTCCTGTGTAGCATTTTTTTTTATTTTTTTGGCAAAGTATCAAATATTTCTCTGATGAAAAAGAAACTTTTTATATTTCAGTTCAAGTTTATGACTCTCACTTCGGGTCTCGGGCTCACGCGACTATTGACATTTTTTTTCTTCTCGAACAATCCTATTTAGCTACTATTTTTAAAAATAGTTACTAACCACGTTTGTTTCGCCTAAAAAAATTTTTTTAAATTCCACTAATTGTACTATTTTTGTGAACACGATTTTAAATATCAATTAAATAGTTTCGTTGCATATACTTTACATTTTTTTCATTGACTGTATATAAAAACGTCGAGAAAAATCGAATATACTTCATGTAGTAAAATTGTTTTCCTCCTAAAAGTATTAAATCCAAAATTATCAAAATTATCGAATTAAAAGTGAAAATCTTTGAAAGTTGAAATTAAAAAAATTACAACTTCTACAATTATTACAATTAAATAATAATATTTTAAAATAATATTTTTAAAAACAAAAATAAAAAACTACGTCTAGGCTTTTCTCACATGTAATTTTTTATAATCCAATATTTTAATATTTTTTAAAAATATTTTACAAATACAATAAAAAAATCTTCATATAACATATTAAAATCGTGATTTAAAAAGCCCGTGAATGCAAATCGAATATAAATATTAGTTTGAAATAAAATTGCTCAATTAAAAATTACGTAATAAATTCCATAATACGAATACATATTAAGCTGGTTGGGAATGAAAAAAAATGTCCGAAAGTCTTATCGAAAATCGAGATTCCAAGGAGGCAAATTCGTATATATACATACATATATATTATATTGGCAGGAAAATAGGTCAACCGCGAGGAACGAAATTATCGCATTATATCTGAAATCGAACCGGATTTTCGCGATAAGAATTGCCGGGTTTGTTGTAAAAGGCGCATCGATCTTAATCGTTTTTGGTCGTGCGACAGGGGATTATATTGATGGTGAAAAGCGATAACCAAGCAGAAGAGGGTCAATTCTAAAAAAAATTCCAATACACCAAAAAGTTTATATCTGGCATTCTATTA
Source organism: Leptopilina drosophilae (assembly GCA_032873175.1). Classification (NCBI taxonomy): domain Eukaryota; kingdom Metazoa; phylum Arthropoda; class Insecta; order Hymenoptera; family Figitidae; genus Leptopilina; species Leptopilina drosophilae. The sequence continues at coordinate 76,119,726 of CM065478.1, read as the reverse complement.
TTTACACTGACCACGCAGAATTTTATTCTAATATCGATTCAACAGCCGTTATATAGGCTTTTAACGGAATAATAATTATTTTTTTAAATTCTCCTTCTATTCTAGAAATAGAAAATTGCCAGTGGAACAAATTCCCCCAAATTCCGAACAAGCTCAAATTGAACGATTTTTTTTTAACAGATATTTTTTTTAATTGCTACTGAATACCTACTGAATAATTATTCTTTTAAATTATCTTATTCTTCTCTAAGTAGAATATGTTTGCCACTAAAAATCCCCCCAAAGTTCAGAACCAGTTCGATATGAACGAAATTTTTTTTTGGGAGATATTTTTTCCAAATTACTTTATAAATAAAAAAAAATTATTAGATCCAAATAAAAATGATTTGAATCAAATTTGTTTTAAATAATTTGAATTAATTGAATTAATTTCTTTTCAGTGTAAAGTAATTATTAATTATTCGAATATTAATAATATTAATAAGTAACATAAATAAGTAATATTACTTATCCGGAAATTCAATTATTTAATATTGAATATTTCAATTATTTTTATGTTTTGGATAGCAATTTACTAAAATACTTGAGGTGAAAAAAAATTTCGTTCATTTGAACGTTCGAAAGTTTTGTCACATTATTAAAAATGTTCTTAAAGTTTCGAACGTTCAAATGAACGACAATAATTTTTTTACTTCTAATTTGTACTTCTTTAGAAACAATTTTTTTCTAAATGAAAACAAATTAATTCTAAACTTTAAATATTATTTAATTTCAATTATTTTTATTTTTTAAATAGCAATTTTCTAAAATACTTGAGGTGGGAAAAAATTTCGTTCTTTTGAATGTTCGAAACTTTTGTCACATTATTAAAATAATTAAAATATTTCAAAAAGTTGAATAAAGTGTTATCAACTAGGATGATTGGATAAAAATATAGGTAATAATAAAAAATTTAAAAAATAAGATAAACTAGAAATATTTGCAGTAAAAAAGTCTACAGAGAGAAATAATTGCATTTTCAATATAAAAGAAAATTTCATTGGAAAAATGCGAAATGTTGAAAAAGCAAAAAAAAAGAATGCTTAAAAAAATTTATAATAAATTCCCCGAAAAATGCAAAACTTTTTAAAAATTTTATTCAACTTCTTCGCACTAATTCAGTTGTTTTAAATACAATTTTAATTCAATTTTTTAAAAATAATTCAATTCTTAGATAAATAATCTAATTCTTGTAGATTTTAATAAAATTCTTCTCAATGCTTTAATTATTATTTTCATAAATAATACAATTTTCGCAGGAATTCAATTAATTAAGAATAAGATTATCAAAAAATAACAAAGAAATTAATTATTTTACAAAATCATTATAAATAATATTTTTTATGGAAATTAAATTTTTTAAAAAAACATTTGATAAAAATCTAAGAAACAATTCAATTATTTTCATAAATAATAAGATCCATCGAAGAAATTTAATTAGTTTAAAATTTTTAATAATACTAATAATTAGTTTTAATTATTTAATATTAATTAATATTTAATTATTTTAATATTTAATATTAGTTTTAATAATAATAAAATTAATTGAAAAATTTTATTATTTTTGAAAATTTTAATAAAATTCTTTGCAAATATTCAATTACTTTCATAAATAATAAAATTCATTGCACGATTTTAATTATTTTTATTAAAATTTTACAGCAGTTGCTGTAATTATTCTAAAAAATTTAATTTCAATTCTTCGAAAAAAGAATTATTTAATAAAATATTTTTCAAAAATTTTTTGGAAGAATTTATTTATTTACAAAAGAATATTAGAATTTCTTAAAGAAATTCAATTATTTTGAATACAATTTTAATTAATTTTTTTTTAAATATAGCTCAATTATTCTTTTAGATTTTAAGGGCATTTGAACCATTATGACGTTGCAATGTATTCAAAGCATTAGATCTAAAATTGTGACGTCATAATGGTCCAAATTCCCTTAATAAAATTCTTTCTAAGAATTTCAAGAGAAGAATTTCAACAAGAATTACTTTCTTTCTAAAAATTTTTTGGAAGAATTTAATTATTTACAAAAGAATATTAGAATTTTTCAAAGAAATTCAATTATTTACATAAATAATTCTTCAAAAGAATTCAATTATAAAATTAAAATAACAAAATTATTTCCGGAAACTCAATTATTTTGAGACGTTTTAATAAAATTCTTTATAAAATTCAACTATTTTCGTAAATAATAAAATTCATTGCAGGATTTCAATTATTTTTATTAACATTTTACAGCAGTTGCTCAAATTGTAATTATTTTAAAAAATGTACTTTCAATTCTTCGAAAAAAGAATTATTTAAAAAAATATTTTTTCTAAAATTCTTAGGAAGAATTTATAATTATTTACAAAAGAATATTAGAATTTTTCAATAAAATTCAATTACTTTCATGTAATCGAATAACATTGTTCTATAAAAATCAATTATTTTAAATACAATTTTAATTAAATTTTTTTTAAATAACTCAATTATTCTTTTAAATTTTTAATAAAATTCTTTGTAAAATTTAATTATTTTTTGTCACATTATTAAAATGATTTCAAAAAATCGAATAAAGTGTTATCAACAAGGATGATTGGATAAAAATGCAATAATAAAAAATTTAATAAATAAGATAAAATAGAAATATTTGCAATTTTGCAGTAAAAAAAGTCTGTAGAGAAATAATTGCAATTTTCAATAAAAGAAAATTTCATTGGAAAAAATGCGAAATGTTGAAAAAGAAAAAAAATAGAATGCTTAATTCTCGCAGGTTTTCTATATATATTTTATAAAAGCAGCAAGTAGAGAGGGAGAGAAGAAATCTTGACAGAAATGCAAGAAATTGTTATTGAACATTCTGTTACAGTTTGCAAGTTTTTTCATCGTTTCGCGATTTTTATAAATCGAGAAAATGGAATCAAACTACTTTTTCGCATAATAGTTTCAAGCACTCATAAAGAGAGCGATCCGAACGAGTTGAAGCAGTGAACAATAACCTACCAAGAAGTATAGTGAGAGAGTGATTGCAGCCTTCCGATCGAACGGAAGTCGACAAGGTTTTCCTTTTTATTCGCAATAGATCTGTAAAGGGAAGAGCCATTAAATTTCTTGTTCTCGATTACAGGCTTGCACATCTGTTTCCTCTAATCCTTCTCCTTCTCTCTCTCTCTCTCTCGCTCTCTTCATCTCAACATCATCGAAAGAGAGAATTATTCTCTTCTCCATTTTTCTTACATTTATACATGAATTCACCCCAAATGAAAAAAAAGAAAATATATATTTTATCTTGAGTACAATAAAAAGCATCTATATATTTTATATGCTAAACGAAATATTTTTGCTCCGCTTTTTATTTTATAATTTATTCCAATAAACTCTTCTTTTATATATCTCATTACTGTCAAGTTTTATTTGTTTTCTTCTTAGAATCTTTCTCTCTGTTGAAAGATTTCTTACATTTTTATAAGTCAGTGTACTGGGGCAAGAACAATTTATTGAATTTTAACGAGAAACTGTTTTTTTTTTCTATTCTTGGATAATATGTTTATGTGCGAAATTCTAATTCTAATAGAGAATAATCAATTTTTTGTTTTTTTGGCAATAATTTTTTTTAAGAAAGACAATTTTGAATAACAGTGTTAATAATAATAATAATAATAATAATAATAATAATAATAATAATAATAATAATAATAATAATAATAATAATAATAATAATAATAATAATAATAATAATAATAATAATATTAATAATAATAATAATAATAATAATAATAATAATAATAATAATAACAATAATAATTCACAATAAAAATAATAATAATTTTTAAGACAATAAAGAAATAGTCAATTCAGTTATTTTCAATATAATTTTAATAAAATAATACACATTTTTAAAAAATTAATTCTTGAAAAACGACAATAAAATTATTAATACTTAGAAATTATTTAATAAATAATTTCATTTGAATATTCAAATGTTCTCACAAAATTTCGATAAATTCTTTTTTTTCTTTCGATAACTCTTCTTTCGATCATTTTTTTTTCTTTGCACAATTTCAATTCTATTTCGAATTTTTTTCAAGAATAAATAAATTTTTTCTTAACATTTTTGATAAAATTCTATGCAAGAATTTAATTATTTTCATGTAATTAATAAAAATTATCGTAGAATTTCAATTATTTTTATAAAATTTATAATAAATTTCCCCAAAAAGTGCAAAAATTCTTAAAAATTTTATTCACCTTCTCCGCACTAATTCATTTGCTTTAAATACAATTTTAATTTATTTTTTTTTAAATAATTCAATTTTGTAAATAAATAATCTAATTCTTGAAGATTTTAATAAAATTCTTCTCAATGATTCAATTATTTTCATAAATAATAAAATTTCCGCAGGAATTCAATTAATTTAGAATAGAGTTACCAAAAAATAACGAAAACATCAATTATTTAACAAAATCCTTACTAATAATAACATTTTTTGATGCAAAATGAAATTAAAAAAAAATATTTGCCAAAAATCTAAAAAATAATACAAATATTTTCATAAATAACAACAGTCGTGGAAGAAATTTAATTATTTTTAATAATACTATACTTGGAATTAATCGAAATATTTAATTATTTTTGAAATTTTTAATAAAATTCTGTGCAAATATTCAATTATTTTCATAAATAATAAAATTCATTGCAGAATTTTAATTATTTTCATTAACATTTTACAGAAGTTGCTAAAAAAATGTAATAATTTTTAAAAATTTAATTTCAATTCTTCGAAAAACCAATTATTTAAATAAATAATTTTCTAAAATTCTTGAGAAGAATTTAATTATTTTTAAAGGTAATAAATTTTTTCGTTAAAATTCAATTATTTTCGAAAAAATTTAATAAACTGGCACACAGACATTCAATTATTCTCAAAATTTTTAATATTATTCTTTGTAAAATTTAATTATTTTTAAAGACTTTTCGCAATTTATTGATTTCCAATATTTACTGTTTTATTGTTATAAAACAATAAACATCAAAAAAAATTTATAAGACTTCGAAAATTGAATTAAAAATTTACCTGAACAAAAAAAAATCGAAAAAAATTATTAAGGAAATTTGAACCATTATGACGTGACAGTATTAGAACAAACGTTTTTAACAAACTGTGACGTCATAATGATTTAAATGCCCTTGAATAATATTAATAATAATAATAATTTTTTTTTTGTTTATTTTTTTCTTTTTTTATTCATAAAATTTCCAAACAGATTTCAATTATTTAAAAATAATTTCTTGTACATGTCTGCTTAAGAATTTAATTCTTTTCTCATGAATAATAACAATTTCTCAGGAATTCGTACAATTAAATTCCAATTAATTGAAGGTAATAATTAATAATAATTAATTACACTTAAAAATCGCAAAGAATTAATTAGCAAAAATCAAGTCTGTTAGAAAAGAAAAAAAGAATTCGGTGAAATATGTGAGTTAAACGATCGATTAGATAATGAAGACTGAAAGGTTCTTTTTCAACGGTTGAGACACTTTAAAGGTCAAATTTGTCTGAGTGTGTGTGTGTGTGAGTAGGTGACGGTGCGTGGAAGTTTTCTCGTCTCATAGATCTCTCCGCCATTAATTGGTACCTTTTATTACACTTGGTTTGGTAAGATGAGAGCGAAACCTCACAAGAACAGGATTAATTTTATTCCTGAGTTCGTTTGACTGATCGTTTGGCGCCAGGCCATATTCCTTCCCCCATATTCACTTAATTTTATCCCTTCAGAAAGCGGATAAAATTATTACACATATCTTTCTTCACTTGCTCTGCGAAAACCCATATATACACATATAATATCGCGCACTGCAATTTGTCTGTCATATTGGATTCGCATGTCATGTTTTATTTCTCCCGTAAATTCTTCATTAAAAAAAAAATAATTAGTCAGAAATTAAATAAAGGAAAATTTTTTTTTTCGTCTTTTTTTGTTGAGGTAAATTTTTAATTCAATTTTCGAAGCTTTTTTTTAAAGTTGCAATTATTTTTTTTAGTTTCGAATAAGATTATATATATATATAGATTTTTATGGAGACGAGACTTTTAGAAGCGTAAAAAATTTTTTTTGACTTCTGTGTAACATGTTTTGGAAGATGTCAATGATAATAAATACATTCATGCGTCAAGCAACTGTTGTTCGCAGTGTTGTTGAGAGGAAGGTGGAAATTTCATTGAAAAATTTTTGCCTCTGTTTGCGTCCTATCAAAATAATTTGAGTTCCGACGAGAGAGCACAGCTGTTGAAAATACCAGTTGCAGAACGTTGCTTTTTGTGCCCCGTCACGCCAATAATCCAAAATGAAATGATTTTCGGTCAAGCGATGCGATTCTATTGTACAACACTGACATTTCAAAGAACCTGGAATCAAGAGAATTATATTGCAGTTGAGGGGTTAAAAGTAAATAATTCCCTCGCAATGCAAAAATGCGCCTTCAAACGAATTTTTCGAAAATAAATATTATATTTCAACCTGTTTTAAAGGTTTTTTCAAAAAAATATTTTCAATAAATATTTCAGTGTTGTTTAAAACGGTGAATTTTTGTTTTCTAAATTTTTTACATTTATTCAATTATAGTTTAAAAATTTTTTTAAATATAACGTCATAAATAACGAATAAAAATAATTCATATTTGATAATAAATATTAATACTGACGTTTTAAATTTATAAATAATTATAAAATTGTAATGAAATAAAATAATTCCAGAAAATTCTACATATTTTATAAAAATTTTATTACTGAGTGATAAAATCATTACTTTATAAAATAAATATTGTATATTATATAAATAAATATTTTTACTGGATAAACATTAGAATTGATTTCAAAATTTCAATTTAATTATTATTTTCTATTATAACATTTTAAAACAACTAAAATTTTTCCTAAAATCAACTATTTTTAATAAAATTTAAATCTATTTGTTTATGATTCAATTTTTACGAAATTTCAGCGATTATTCTCAAAGAATTGAAATTATTCCAATTATTTTAAAAAACTAAGTTCTTTAAAATTTCTCATTAAAGTCATATATAATTCACAGTAGAAGAAATTATACAAAGAATTTTATTAAAATGACTCAAAATAATTGATTTTTCGGGAATAATTTTTGTTATTTTAATTTTTTATTTCATATTTGAATTCTTTCAAAGAATTATTTATGTAAATAATTGAATTCTTAAAAAGAATTAAGTAATTAAGTGTATTAGTAAAATTTTATCAATTTTTTTAAATAATTGAATTCTTTTGCGAAATTTTATGAAAATACTAGATATTAAAAATAATTGAATGGTCTTAAAAAAATTTAATATTATTATTGAGAACAGTTTTTTTAATTTTTAATATCTTATACATTTAAATGAGTAAGTATCTAGTTTTAGCAAATATAAAGCAATAATTCATAATTTAATTCCATCGAAGAATTATGTATGGTAAATAACTGAATTCTCGAAAAGAATTTTTTTTAACTTTTTTCTGTTTCCAAAAGAATTATTGAATTATTTCAAAAAAATTTAATTGAAATTGTATTTAGAAAAGAATTTTATTATAGAATTTTTAAGAATATTTGCATTTTTTAGGGAATATATTATAAATTTTTTAAAAATAATTGAAATTTTACGATAATTTTTATTAATTATATGAAAATAATTAAATTCTTGCGAAGAAGTTTATAAGAATATTTTTCTACAACTAATTTTGTTCGAAAAACTTTATAAAAATGTTTAAATCGTTAAGTTTTGGTAAAAATTTTATTATTTATGAAAAAAATTGAATTTCTATGGAAAATTTGATTCAAAGTATATTTATAAAATAATTAAATTTATCTAAAGTAATTTATTAATTGAAATAATTGAATTCTTCAGAATAATTGTTCTATAATAATTGTTCATTACAATAATTGAATTCTTACACATTTTTTTAATGAGTTTAGTGAAAATTTCTTTGAAAAAAATTTTAAAAAAGCATTTCTCTAAATAATTTCTTTTTTGAAGAATTGAAATTAAATTTTCAAGAACAATTACATTGTTCGAGCAATGCCTGCAAAATTTTATTATAAGTAATTGAGATCCTGTGGTGAATTTTATTATTTATGAAAATAATTGAATAGTTGCTAAGAATTTATTTGTTCATGAAAATAATAATTAATTCTTTGTGGAAAAATTTGATTAAAATGTATAAATAGAATTAATTTTACCAATTTAACTCCTTTTTACTTTTTTTTCTAATTTTACAACAGTAACAAGTAAAAATGAGTTAAATTAGTAAAATATTCCGTTCCAAATGAATATTTTCCATAGTAAATAAATAGAAAATTCGTCATTAAAAAAAATATATATGTGAAGAATAAAACAAAATATAAATAAAAATCTCACGATAATAATCTGCCAACAATTCGTCAATAACATTCTATCGCTGTTGAAAAAATAGTAGGGAGAAGGAAGGTGAAGAAAAAGATTTGAAAATGCGTTTAGCAAAATGGGAAAGTGTAAAAAGGGTCTTAAGGTGAAACGAGTGAAACGTCATTAGTGCAATAAAAGAAGGGTATTTAGAGTATGCGTTTAAAATTTGCCGCAAAGGGAGTTTATTCGCAGTCGGGGAAAATTTATATTTATCTATATAGTTGCACCGTTGAAATCCCTTATACAGGGACACACGTACACCATAGTATCTATCGTCTTTCTCAGTTATGGGATGAAGCGAAGCGCGGAGAAAACAAGTTTTCCACTTCGATGAAGAAAGATACAATCGACCAAGAAGTCAGAAAAAGGGGTAGAATATAGTATAGAGGCGAACATTTCTTTTAAGGAAGAGAACAAAACATTTCTATATACATATAGTATATAATTAATTTATTATTATTATTATCATTATTATCAATCAAATATAAAATAAAGGAATAAAGAGCGGACAAATTTTATTTTCTTTTTCCCTGAAAAAAATTATTAGGTAAAGATCCTAAAGTTCTGAACGTTCAAATGAACGAAATTTATTTATTTCTTCCAAAAATTAAATTTTTATTGCAATTATTTTACTTCACAACCAAAAAAAAATTAATTACTGAGTTTGTAAACGTAAAATTTTATTTAAAAAATTTTTTTAAGTTTAATAATTAACTACAATATCTGCAATAAAAAATGTTTCGTTCATTTGAACGATCAAGACGATGTTGAAGTCCACAACGTTTATCAACGAAAAAAATTATTCACTTAATAAATTTGAAAAAAAAATAAAGCAGCAATATTGCCATAAAAATATTCAGAAAGAATAGATTTATGTTTATGTTATGATAATAGTTGTTATATAGTTAAATATTAAATTAAAAATAATATTGGAATATGTTAAACAAATTTTTTTTGGTTTATCAACGTTGTGGACTTCAACTTCGTTCAAAAAGTCAAAACAACAAATAATTTTAAAAAAAATTTAATTTAACTTTTTCAAAAAAAATTAATTCTACACAGAATTGTTAGTTAAAAGTAAGAAACATTTAGATTTTTAAAGATTTTAATTCATAACGTTTTCAAAATTAAATTATTTCTCAAAATTCCACTCTGTAATATTTTTTAAAGTTAATTATTATGTAAAATTTTAACTGAAATTAATTTTTAAATCAATTTTTATTAGAAAATTCTACAAGAATTCAATTGTTATATTACTTATTTATTATTTTATTTATTATTATTTTTTTATTTATTTATTTATTATTATTTCTTTATTATTTATCATTATTTTATGAAAAATATCTTAATATAATTGAATTCTAAAGATAAAGTTTATTGAACAAATTATTGTAATACTAAAAAGAAATTGTTTTTATAATTTTAAGAACAATTGAATTCTTCTGAGAAATTTTTTTTTAAATAATTGAAATCTTCTGAGAAATGTTTTTCAAAATAATTGAAATGCTTCAACGGCATTTGTGTTAATATTTAAGAATAATTGAAATTCTCTGAGAAATTTTACTAAAAATAATTTAATTGATGCAAACGTTTTTAAATTGAAATTCTGCAAAGAATTTATAAAAAATTTTAAGAATAATTGAATTTTGCTATTTTATTAAAATTGTATTGAAAATAATTGAATTCTTGCAGAGAATTTAAAATAAATAAAATTTTTGGCAAGAAATTTATACAAAATTTCAATTATAATTGAATTCTAGAGAAATTATATTAAATGAATAATTGAAATTCTAACAAGAAGTTTATCTAAATTGTTAAAAACAATTGAATTCTTCTGAGAAATTTTCTCAAAATAATTGAAATTCTGTAAAGAAATTTACAAAAAATTTTAGGAATAATTGATTTTTTTCCGAGAAATTTTAATAAAAATAATTTAATTCGTGCGAAAAATTTTTAAAAAGAAATTCTGTAAAGAAATTTACAAAAAATTTTAAGAATAATTGAATTCTAATATTTTCTTAAAATTGTATTAAAAATAATTGAATTCTTGAAGAAAATTTAAAGTAAATAAAATTCTTGACAAGAAATTTATTAAAAATTTCAATTATATTTGAATTCTTTAGAGAAATTATATTCAATGAATAATTGAAATACTAATAAGAAAGTAATCAACAATTTTAAGAACAATTGAATTCTTATGAGAAATTTGTATTCAAAATAATTCAATTCTTGCGAAAAAGCCAAAATTATTGAAATTCTGCAAAGAAATTTATCTTAATGTTTAAGAATAATTGAATTTTTCTGAGAAATTATACTAAAAATAATTTAATTCGCGTAAATAAAATTTTTAAATAAAATTCTGGAAAGAAATTTATAAAAAATTTTTAAAATAATTGAATTCTGATATTTTATGAAAATGTATTGAAAATAATTGAATTCTTGAAGAGAATTTAAAACGAATAAAATTCCTGACAAGAAATTTAATAAAAATTTTTTAAACAATTGATTTAGTTCCAGAAATTTGATTGAAAAGAATTAAATTCTAGCAAAAAATTCAAAATAATTGAAATTCTGCAAAGAAATTTCTCTAAATATTTAAGAATTCTTGAATTCTGATATTTTATAAAAATTAAAAAAATTTTTTTTAAATATTTCTAAAATTGCATTGAAAATAATTGAATTTTAGTGAAGAATTGAAGATAATTTCTAAACAGTAATATATCGAAATTCTTTCAAATTATTGAGGCGAGCAAAAAAGACTCAAAAATTTGTAATTTTCTCATGAATTCGAAAAATTAACTTTTTCCACCAGTTTAAAAAAAATCCCTGACTTTTCTCCAATTTCCCTGACCTGTGGCAACCTTGATAAGTTTAAACGTATAAAACCAGAAAAATATATAAAATACAAAAAAAAACCAAACACAGAACATAAAATATAAAATGCAAAAAGGCGAGAAAAAGCGAAAAAGCGAAAAACGAAAAAAAAAAAAATATTTCTGAAAAAAAGTATAAGGACGAAAAAAGTGTATTCGACAGGTTTGTTAATTTTAATTAGATCCAGAATTTCAGCGCGTTGGTATTTCGAGAGACAAACTTGCGCGTATAAAACACATTGTATATAAAAGAATTAAAAGCTTATTTCTGTATTCCCCTCTTTGATCGCGAGAACAATTTATAAACTAATTGGATCTTTAATCAGCATAATTTATCTGCAATCGCTTTTGATTTCAAGTTTTCCACGCAGACATATATTAATTATTAATGATAATTGTTGGCAGATTTTAAGCGCGCACGCACCTATATAAATATACTGCAAAATCATGTTTCTCCTTATATTGGCGACATAATAAACGCCCATCTATATTTAAAATTAAAATACTTTCAGTAGCTGGAGCATATAACAGAAACGCGAAGACACTTCATTAACATTCTAATGGTATGCTGAAATATATTCACCCTAGAACTAGTTTCTGATTGGGTTCTCTTCCATGTACTTTCTTCATTCACTTAAAAAAATATTCCCCGCAACTAAAAATTCTTATTTTCTTCCTCCATCCTCGTATTATATCTATAAAAAAAATACCACCTTTATCTTGTCCAGTTAGATGAAATTTTATTTTTAAAGGATGAAAATATTTTGACCATTTCTGTGAATTATTTTATTATTTATGAAAATAATTGAATTCATCTAAAGAATTTTTTCAATTATGAAAATAATTGAATTGCGAATTTCGAAAAGGGCTCAACTCTGAAAATCATAAGAGTCATTTTCACTGTTTTTTGTTATATAAAAATGACACTTACGGTTTTTAGAGTTGAGCCCTTTTCGAAATTCGCAATTCAATTGACTTCTTAAAAATTTGTTTGACGAAAGTAATTAAAATTCCATTGAAAATAGTAATTATTTAATTCTAATATAGAATTTCTTTTGTTATTTACATAGAAAACAATCCAATTTTAATTTTAAAAACAAATTTTATTAAAATTTGTATTCAAACTTAAATTTCTGTACAGAATTTTCCCAATGAAAATAATTGAATTTGTACAAAGATTTTTAATAAAATATTTGCAAATAATTCCATTCTTTTGAAGAATTTTATACAAAGTTTTGAATATAATTGAATTCTAAAGATAAAATTGAATTATTAAATTATTGAATAAATAATTGAAATATTAACGAGAAATTTATAAAAAAAATTTAAGAACAATTGAATTCTTGTGAACAATTTTTTTTTAAATTATTAAATTCTTTTGAGAAATGTTTTTCAAAATTATTGAATTTTTGTGGAAAATTAATAATAATAATTGAAAAATAAAAAATAATTGAAATTCTGCAACGAAATTTCTCTTAATATTTAAGAATAATTGAATTTTTCTGAGTAATTGTAATAAAAATAATTTAATTTATGCAAAAATTTTCAAATTGAAATTCTGCAAAGAATTTATAAAAAATTCTCTTCCATGTACTTTCTTCATTGACTTCAAAAAATATTGCCCGCAACTAAAAATTCTTATTTTCTTCCTCCATCCTCGTATTATATCTATAAAAAAAATACCACCTTTAATTTGTCCAGTTAGATGAAATTTTATTTTTAAAGGATGAAAATATTTTAACCATTTCTGTGAATTATTTTATTATTTATGAAAATAATTGAATTCCTCCAAAGAATTTTATAAAAAATATATGCAAAAATAATTGAATTCATCTGAAGAATTTTTTCAATTATGAAAATAATTGACTTCTTAAAAATTTGTTTGACGGAAGTAATTAAAATTCCATTGAAATTAATAATTATTCAATTCTTATATAGAATGTTTTTTTTGTTATTTACACAGAAAAAAATCCAATTTTAATTTTAAAAAAAATTTTATTAAATAATTGAATTCTTGTGGAAATTTTAAAATAATTGAAATTCTGCAATGAAATTTTTTTTAATATTTAAGAATAATTGAAATTTTCTGAGAAATTTTACAAAAAACAATTTAATTTATGCAAAAAATTTTTAAATTGAAATTCTACAAAGAAATTTATAAAAAATTTTGAGGATAATTGAATTCTGATATTTTATTAAAATGTATTGAAAATAATTGAATGCTTGCTGAGAATTTAAAATAAATAAAATTCTAGACAAGAAAATTATCAGAAATTTTAAAGAACAATTGTATTTTTTGAGAAATTTTTTTTAAAATAATTGAATTTTTTTAGCAATTTTTTTTTAAATAATTGAATTCATGAGAAAATACAAAATAATTGAATTCTTGTGAAGAATTCCAAATAGTTGAAATTCTCCAACGAAATTTCTCTTAATATTTAAGAATAATTGAAATTTTCTGAGAAATTTTACTAAAAACAATTTAATTCATGCAAAAAATTTTAAGGATAATTGAACTCTGATATTTTATTTAAATGAATTGAAAATAATTGAATTCTTCATGAGACTTTAAAATAAATAGAATTCATAGCAAGAAATTTATAAAAAGTTTCAATTATAATTGAATTCTTTAGAGAAATTATATTTAATCTATAATTGAAATACTAACAAGAAAATTATCTAAAATTTTAAGAACAATTGAATTCTTCTGAGAAATTGTTTTTTAAATAATTCAATTCTTATCAGAAATGTTTTTCAAAATAATTGAATTCTTGTCGAAAATTCAAAATAATTGAAATTCTGGAACGAAATTTCTCTTAACAATTAAGAATAATTGCATTTTTCTGCGAAATTTTACTAAAAATAATTTAATTCATGCAACAAAATTTTTAAATGAAATTTTTCAAAGAAATTAAAAAAAAAATTTTAAGAATAATTAAATTTTGATATTTTATTAAAATTGTATTGAAAATAATTGATTTCTTGAGGAGAATTTAAAGTAAATAAAATTCCTGAAATGTAAATTATTAAAACTTCAGTAATAATTGAATTTTTTTAGAGATTTCTATAGAGAATTCAAATTTAATTTAATTTCTTGCGAAAATGTCAAAACTATTTCATTTCTGAAAAGAAATTTATTAAAATATTTAAGAATAATTGAAATTTTCGGAGAAATTTTACTTAAAATAATTTAATTCATACAAAAAATTTTTTAATTGAAATTCACCTTGATTTGTCCAGTTAGATGAAATTTAAAACATAGAAAATTTTATCATTATTGTTTTTGAAGCACTATAAATATAAAACAAGTAGCCTTTGGAATAATTTTTGTTGGAATTAAATTTAAAAAGGGTGTTTGCTATGTCTCCACGCACGGAATTAAAACTAACTTTAGAATTGTTCTTTGGGTTTAATAAGAAAGCAATAAATCTCAATGAGTGTGTGTCTGAAAAAATACATTTCCTAACAATAGAAGACGATTGGGTGTTTATTACGAAGCAAAAATAAAACTTGCTAAAGAAACGTGCTTTGAACGCACGTTTTCAGAACCCTCGTTTGGAACCCTAACAGTCTTATGGGTGATTTTTATACTTTTATTTCTGAAACCCGTTCTCTTATGCGAACGGCGCTTATTTTACTCTCTCTCGTCGTGGGTTCATATATATATACAATGTCTGCACAAAGACATCCATTAAGTTCTAATCGATCGTCATCAACGCCGATTTAACGCGAGGACAGGGTACTTCCCTAATTAACTAAAGAAAGCCAGATTAACTCATCCTGTGGGAGTCTGATAACGTTCATCTGGCATTAATTAAAGAACTAGCGATGAATTCCGCGCTCGCTAACGCTCGCTCGGATACTATTGTACTGTTAATTTTTTAATTACTAATATATGTTGTATAGCACTATACTTTTAGGAAATTATTAATTTTAATTAATGAATTTTTTTTATTAATTTTATTAAAATTATTAATTTATATATTTAAGTTTTATAAAACAAAAAATAATAATAATACATTAAAATAGAATTGATATATATTACAAATACGTAATTATTGTCTTTTCAAATTGTCATTTACAAAAAATATTAAATTGTTCATTTATTAAATGAAATTAAAAAATGTTGTTTTTCATTTCTTATTGAAAAAATTGATATCAAGAATTTTTAAATTTTTAATGTGATAACATAATTTTATAATTAATAATTTAAAAAAGAATAATTTGAAATAGTATTATAAGTAGAAATTGTTTTGTACAATTTAGAAACAAAGTTGATTAGATTTGAAGAATTTAAAATACATATTAAATTATGAAACATTTATTTGAATAATAATCCTTTTGTTACTGTTAGGACATTAAACAGTTTCTATAGTTGTTTTAAAGAATAAATATTTTTATTTATTTTAATAATATATAATACCCAAATAGTACGTAATTATAAATTTTTTTTAACTTATTTTTTAATTATAATTTTTTTATTTATAGTAAATTTTTATTTTGTTATTTTATTTCTGCAAAGTATAAAAACATTGTAGTATCCATTATATTAAAGTCTTTGAATGTCGAACTAATGAGTAAGTAGCTGAGCAGTATTTTGTTTTGAAAAGTTTTTTTCGAAATAAAGTGAACTTGAAAAGATAAAAATGATAAATATTAGTTGTTCCTAATTTCTCTCAACGCAGTTGTGCTATGACAGTCAAAAGTTGTGCAAGTTAAAACAAATCTACGAGAGAAGTGTTTTAGCATCAAAATTTTATTGATTTCTCATTTAATATAACCATATTATTTCAAGTAAGTTTTTAATTAAAAAAAATTAAATAATGTAATTAATAAACTGTAATTGTAATTGTAATTAATAATTTTCAGTAAGTCCTTTTTAGGTCTTATTATTCATTCGGCGACCCAAAAAACCCCTGCGTAACAATATTCAGATGATTTTATTAATTTTTAATTAATATTTTTCCGCTATATTGAATCTAGCATTTTAATTTTTTAAATTATTACCTTGGATTCGTATTCAGCTACCTTAAAAGCCCCACGTAACAATATTTAGCTGATTTTAGCAATTTCAAAAAAAAAAATCTTCCCCATATTGAATCCGCCATTTTGAATTTCTAAATTATGACCTTAATTCGCATTCAGCTTCCCAATGAAACCCCGGGTAACAATAATCAGTTCAATTTATATAAACTTATTGAATTTGAAAAATTATTCCGATATCCAAATAGCCAAATTTAAAATGATATCCATTATACGTCCCAGGGATATTTAAATATATTATTTTTTTGTAATTTAGTTAGTAAATTTAATTATTAAGGGTAATGAACTAATTTAAAAAAAATTTGGTAAAAAAATTCTTATAAAAAGATTATTTTTTTTAATTTAGTTAGTAAATTTAATTATTGAGTTATTATTTAATTATTTTTAATTATTAAAATTTTAACATCTGTCAAAATTTTTTTATTTTCTGAGTTAAAATTTTGACAGATGTTAAAATTTTAACCTAGTAACTCAAGTGAAAATGTTCTCGGGAATCGGTCCCGGGAAATTACCGAGAGTCACTACCGGAAAATTTCCGGTACTTACTCCCGAGAAATTCCCGGTAAAATCTTTTGACATCTGTCTCCATATTTCTCAGAGAAATTAACCTCAAGAATAAAAATATACCACTATAAAATCTTCAGGATCGTATTCGTGATTGAGATGACTTTTTGTTTATAAAATAGTCACGTTAAGCATAAAAATTGAAAGTTTACTATCAACATATTAAACGGATTTCGACACCTGAGTGAGAAAAATTAATGGGCATCATAACAAAAGGGTTTAAGCACCAATTTTTTAAGTTAGGATTTTCCCATTTAAGAAATAAGTAACTATTTACACATTTCCATTAAAAATTTTCTATATTATTGAGTTTTTAAACAGTTTTCAATAAAAATTAGAATTATAAAATAACCTTAATTTTTAATAAAATTGTAATAGCAAAAATTGTTTTAACTTTGAATTATTGTTATTATTTACATGAATAACAATTCAATTCGAGAATTTGTGTATTGCTTAATCTAGAAGAAAAATTTCATTGATAAAAATTAACGATTTAACGAATTTAATTTTAATGTAATGATATTTTTTATTTTAAAAAATATACCCTTTTTCATATTATAGGATTAAAAAAGTAAATTTTTAAAGAGTTTTATCTCAACAAAAAATTATTTATTAAGTGGTTGTTTTGAAATGAAGCAATACACAAATTCTCGAATTGAATTGTTATTCATGTAAATAATAACAATAATTCAAAGTTAAAACAATTTTTGCTATTACAATTTTATTAAAAATGAAGGTTATTTTATAATTCTAATTTTCATTGAAAACTGTTTTAAAACCAATAAAATAGAAAATTTTTAATGGAAATGTGTAAATAGTTACTTATTTCTTAAATGGGAAAATCTTAATTTAAAAAATTGGTGCTTAAACCCTTTTGTTATGATGTCCATTAATTTTTCTCACTTAAGTGTCGAAATCCGTTGAATATGTTGATAGTAAACTTTCAATTTTTATGCTTAACGTGACTATTTTATAAACAAAAAGTCATCTCAATCACGAATACGATCCTGAAAATTTTATAGTGGTATATTTTTATTCTTGAGGTTAAATTCCCTGAGAAATATGGATACAAATGTTAAAAGATTTTACCGGGAATTTCTCGGGAGTAAGTACCGGGAATTTTCCGGTAGTGACTCTCGGTAATTTCGCGGGACCGATTCCCGAGAACATTTTCACGTGGGAAATAAGTTATTCGACATGGTTTTTGCATATAGGGAATACATTTTTGCAAACACTGATATTCTCAAAAAGATTATTGGTCCAGGACTTTGGAAATATGTCAAAAGTTGTAAAATTTGAACATTCAAAATTAATCTTCTCTTACATTTTTCAATATTTTTTAACGCATTTTATTCTAATCTTATTTTATAACTCTAAACAACCTCTCGCATGGATTACCAAAAATATGCAGTTAGTGAAAAGATAAAAATTCTAACCTCTTCAAAAATTAAAATTTCAAATTTTTGATCATCCTATATATTTTAGGGTTAAAAATGGTGCCAGAAAAAAATATAACCCACTTTAATAATTCAAATTTAATGGAGTCAAAGTTGGGGGTGGTACCTCCCCTTAAACTGAACAAATTTTAAGTTTGCTTTAAACAAAATTTGTTTGAATCAAATAATTTTTTTCCCAGTGTATGTGTTTGATCTTTATTTTTTGTTAACAGTTATGCTTGTGCTTGTTAAGATAATATTTTGTTTGTTTAACATTTTCTTTAATGTATGTAATATTTTGTACAGAACAAAATAAAAAAAAACATTACCTACAACTTTGTTAAATTATTACCCTAAAAAATCAAATACATACACTGAAAAAAATATATTTATAGTACTGCCATAAATATAGCCAATTCTGACATATTATATTGGTACATATGATACTGCCATACAGTATTGTTGTTTCAGCCATACGCAGTGTAGAACAGCAATATGTATTTGAGAGACAATAATATGTATGCAGAGAACACGAATACTGTATTTTAAGAACAGCAATACACGGTATTGCTGTTTCAGCTATACATCCTAACCATACTTGTATGTCAAAATTAACATTATCATTTTCTTCAGTGTATGTGACCTGTCTAAAAAGATGAGCAAAAGTTAATAATTTTGAGCAAACCTATGAATATTTAATTGTTTATAACTTTTAACAAAATTAATTCAGTACTTTTTTTATAATCAACAATTATCTTATTGAAAATTGATAAAAATTAAAAATTATTATACAGTTATTAGTTATTCTTTTAAATATTTATAATTTATATATATAAATACACAGAGTGTCCGCCCAACCGGGAAAAACCCGGGAGAAAAATCAATCGGGAGGAAACCGGGAAAAAGCCGGGACTAAAATTTTACATTTAAAAATTTTAGAAAATTAAAGTTAAAGGAAACAGTTTTAGTCAATAAAATTTTCTGATAAGTTTATTTACAGATTTCATTCAAATTTTTCATAAAACATCAATAACTTCTTTTTTAAATAAATATTTAATTATTATTTTTTTTCCATAATAATTAAAATTCATCAAAAGATTCAAATTCAAACGTTTTGAAATTTAACTACTTATAAAAAATTGTTATAAAACATGAAGACATTACTCCTAGTCGAAGAGTCGAATTAAAGACGACCGAGTGATAAAATCATTATTTTATATTATAAGATTTTATAAAAAAATGTTAGAAAATAATTGAATTTCTAGGATAATTTTTTTTATTTATAAAGATAATTAAAATTCTGCCAAGAATTTTATTAAAATTCTTTGCAAAAAATTAAATTTCAGAGAAGAATTTTATTATTTATAATGATAATTGAAATTTTGAACAGATTTGTTTTAAAAATGTTTAAAAGTTATTGAATATTGAAGAAGAATTTTGATATTTTTAAAAATAGTTGAAGTTGTGATGAGAATTTTAAAAAAATGTTGAAAATAATTGAATTTCTGCAAAGAATTTTATTACTTTTGAAAATAAATGAATTTCTAGGTTGAATTTTATTATTTATAAAGATAATTACAAATGTACAGAAATATATAAATAATTGAAATTCTGACAAGAATTTTATTAAAATTCTTTGAAAATAATTGAATTACAGAGAAGAATTTTATTATTTATAAAGATAATTGAATTTTCGAACAGATTTTTTTTCGAAATGTTTAAAAGCAATTGAATTTTTAAGAAGAATTTTGATATTTACAAAGATAATTGACATTTTGAAAATGTAAAAAAAGTTTTGAAAATAATTGAATTTCTGCGATGTATGTTATCTGAACTTTTGAAAATAATTAAATTTCCATGATGAATTTTCTTATTTTTTGAAGATAATGATAATTTGACGAGAAATTAAAAAAAATTTGAAAATAATTGAAATTCTGCGGAGTATTTTATTACTTTTGAAAATAATTGAATTTCCATGATGAATTTTATTATTTATAACATTTTGACGAGAATCATAATTTGAATTATCTTTATAAATAATAAAATTTTTCTCTGAAATTAATTTATTTTCAAAACTAATAAAATTCTTCTCAAAAATTTAATTACATTCAAAAATTTTATTAAAATTTTTTTAAATAATCGAATTTTGGAAAAGAATTTTATTATTTATATATATTAATAAATTATTATTTATTTATTAAGTATTTAAGTATATGTGTGAGTATACATGTGTATGTATTGCGTGTATATGTGTGAGTATACATGTGTACGTATTGTGTGTATATGTGTGAGTATACATGTGTATGAATTGAGTGCATATGTGTGAATATATATGTGTATGTATTGAGTGTATATGTGTAAGTAAACATGTGTGAGTATACATGTGTATGTATTGCGTGTATATGTGTGAGTATACATGTGTATGTATTGCGTGTATATGTGTGAGTATACATGTGTATGTGTTTAGTGTATATGTGTGAGTATACATGTGTATGAATTGAGTGTATATGTGTAAGTAAACATGTGTATGTATTTATCGTGTGTATATGTGTGAGTATACATGCGTACGTGTTGTGTGTATATGTGTGAGTATACATGTGTATGTGTTTAGTGTATATGTGTGAGTATACATGTGTATGTATTGTGTGTATATGTGTGAGTATACATGTGTATGTGTTATGTGTACATGTGTGAGTATACATGTGTATGAATTGAGTGCTTTTGTGTGAGTATATGGGAAATATTTTATGTATATGACATGTGTGAGTGTATGTGTAACACATAACCTGTGTGTGATTATTATTTAAGGATAATTGTGCATGTAAAAAGTATGCATGTTTATAAGAAAAAAGTAATAGTTGGTTAGGACGCTACTGCGCATGGTCAGACGAAGAACGAAACCAACAAGGAATTAATATAATAAGGATTTCAGGACGAGTTTTCAGAGTTGCCTCCTGTATTTAAACATTATATTCTAATATCTGTAAAATAAATATGTGCAATATTTTTCATTATAGGGAAAAAAATTTTCTAAATTTTTGCAAAATTTTATTTCGTGCAAAGTGAGAAGGATATTAGTTTTTAATCAATTTATATTTGAAAGTATGCTCTCCAAAATTTGAATTAGTAAAAAAGTTACTAATTTGAATTGGTTTACTACATTGAAAGAAAATGTATATTGAATTTTATAAAAGTATTTTACAATTTGCTCTCTAAATTTGAATTAGTAAAAAAGTTACTAATTTGAATTAGTTTACTACATTAAAAGAAAATGTATATTGAATTTTATAAAAGTATTTTACAATTTGCTCTCTAAATTTGAATTAGAAAAAAAGTTACTAATTTGAATTAGCGACTGACTTTTTGCTTTTGAATAAGTAAATTTTACAAATAAATTAAAAGAAATGACTATTTATTAGTAAATTTTACTAATTAAAAAGCAAAAATACAGTCACTAATTCAAATCAGTAAATGTTTTCACTAAGTCAAATTTAGAGAGTAGATAAAAAGTGCAACGAATCGAAATTTTGATATAAAAAATACCAAACATTAAAAAAAATTATGTGGAATTTAATACAATTTACATCAAATATCAAGAACTATTATTTAATTTTAATTTAACTTTACTAAATTCCATGCATACGTTTTTTTAATGTCTAGTATTTTTTATATCAAAACTTCGGTTTGTTGCACTTTTTCCCTAAATTGTAAAATACCCAAGTATTGATCCCCAAGTTTTTAACGCTTAAATGAACGAAATTTTTTTTATTGAAGACACTTTAATAAATTACTAATTATAAAAAATTGGAAAACTAAAATTTTACGTTTACAAACTCAGTAAATAATTTTTTTGTGCTTAGTGAAGTAAAATAAGTGCAATAAAAATTGAATTTTTAAAAGAAATAAATAAATTTCCTTCATTTGAACGTTCAGAACTTTAAGATCTTAAGGCGGTGTCAAAGTCGATGCGAAGTTCCCATTGAAGCTTAATGCAAAAATCCAATCGACTATGGGACCCCCTTAAATACTTTTACAAAATTGAATACAAAAATTTTCTTTCAGTGTCATTAAATAACAAAGTAGCTTACTAATTTTAAATTAGTGAAAAATATCAAAAATAATTTAAGTATTTAAAAGAAATAGAAATTCAATTATTTAAAAATTCTCATAAAATTTTCCAAACAAAATGAATGATTTAAAGAAAATTCTTATTAACTTCTTCGCAAGAATTTAATTATTTTCATAAATAATAAAAATTATCGTAGAATTTCAATTATTTTTAGAAAATTAAAAATAAATTCCCCGAAAACAGCAAATATTCCTAAAAATTCTATTAAAATTCTTCAAACTAATTCAATTTCTCTAAACACAATTTTAATTAATTTTCTTTTTCTAATAATTCAATAATTTTTTGGGATTTGAAAAAAATTCTTTTCAAAAATTCAATTATTTTCATAAATAATTCTTCGAAAGAATTAAATTACGAATTATTGCTTTAAATTTGCTGATACTAGAAACTTATTTATTTAAATGTATAAATGTATAAAAAATTAAAAAAACTATTGTCAGCAATGAAAACTATTCTACCAATAAATTAATTTAATAATAAGCTAAGAATTCATTTTTCAATGAATTTAAAATAGTATTAAAATAATTAAATTTTAATACTATTTTAAATAAATTGAAAAATTCAATTCTCTATTTGAAAATTTTAATAAAATGCTTTGTAACCGTTCAATTATTTAAATTTAATTTTAATTTTAATTCCTCGAAAAAAACAATTACTTTAATAAATGTTTTTTTTAAATTCCTTCGAAGAATTAAATTATTAACATGTACAAAATTTTTCGAAAAAATGCAATAATTGTTTACTTTTAATATTTTATATTTTAACAAATGAATTCTCGTAAAAATTTCTAATCAGAAATTTAATTTAAAAGTGTATTTTAGTTAAAAATTTCCGATATTTATTAAATATTAAATGTGTTCTAGTAGATATATTTAGAAATAATTAAATTTTGAAACGGATTTGGTGGAATGGCGAAGAATTTAATTTTGACAATTTAAGAACGATTAAAAGTTACACTTTTAAAAAATACAATACAATTTTTTGTCAATGGGAAATATTTGTTAAATTTTAGTTTATGTTACTTTAATCATTTGTTATTGACAAGAAATTGTACTCTTTATTCAAATATAACTTCAAAATGTTCGAAATGTAGAAAATTAAATTCCTTATGCTTTGACCAAACGGAATTTAAAATATCTAATTCGACATTTAAAGGAACGAGATTATGATATTGGACTAACATTTGTTCCTATTGTTTGTCATACATTTTTTCTTAATTTTTCAGTGCAGCTACTACTATTTTTTTTTAATTTTAAAGCTACATTTTTGATACATTTTTGCTCCTTATTTTTAAAAATTAATTATTATTAATTATTATTAATTATTATTAATTATTATTCAATTTTAAAGTTACATTTTGCTACATTTTTTACTACATTTTTGATAAATTTTTTCTACTTATTTTTTAAAATTAATTATCCACACTGCGAGCTCTGTAATTGATGTTAAATAATTATTATCAAAACCCAAATTTGATATTTAAATTACAGTACATGTATATTTGTACAAACAGTAAAATTAACGAATTGTATTAATTAATTTCATTAAAAACATCAAAATCTAGAGCAAAATTAATGAAATGCGGAGAAACGTATAAACGCAGAAAACAGTAATTATAGTTCGCAATTTCCCAGCGAATAATCTATACCTCTATAATAAAGCGTAGAAAAGTGAAACCGTGCCTAAATATCGAATGCGCGACTAAAATTATCATATTGATGAATTTAAAATTTAAATTCCAACTCCCAGGGATCGTTAAAAAAAAAAGATTTTGTCTCCAATTCCCCTATCAATTATAATTATTATTATTATCAAAGTATCTAGTGTACAAAGGAATTCACCGTGTTTATTTGATATATGTCATTTTAAATGAGACTATAGAGTGAACCTGCAATCCGTAGGTGCATGTTTTCATGCACACGTGTCGCAACATATGTTGAATGTTCCTTGCACGAGCTCAGGGCGCACACACACCGGACATGCCCAAAGTAATGGTTTTGGATCCCTCGTCGGATCATTAGAATCAATTTTCGAATTATCGAAGGGCGAAGACACACGAAATTCGTGTTTGTATTTTCATGCTCTTTTTCTGCCTCTATAGATTGATCTCTCTCCCTCTCTCTTTTTTTCTCTCTCTCTCTCTCTCATACAAACATAAATATCTTGATGAAAAAATTGTTACTTTTCTCCAGCAAGCACACACACAAACACACACCATAT
The DNA here is from genome assembly GCA_032873175.1 of Leptopilina drosophilae. NCBI lineage: Eukaryota > Metazoa > Arthropoda > Insecta > Hymenoptera > Figitidae > Leptopilina > Leptopilina drosophilae. The sequence goes on along the minus strand of CM065478.1, from coordinate 76,094,978 downwards.
ATACTTCTGACATCTGTACAATATTAAATTACTTCCTTCAGGTACAGGATGTATATTGTGGTTCTGAAAATTGATTATAATCGACTTTTCATAAATGCACCGAGCGTACAGGTGAACACTCAACAACCATAAAATATATATTTTTTGCTTGACAAAAAGTGCTTTCGCAATTCAGTGAGCAAATATAAATATTCTGACGAATGGGTATTAGAATATCATTTAATATTTAATATAGAATTTTTTTTCACCTACACGGAAAAAAATTTCAGGACGCGAACGAGCAATATTGGGAATATAATTAAAATAAAGAACAACATAACCAACGTTGTGAATTAAACTTAACTACATTAGACAAAAGTTTAGCCAATTCAGTGATAGTGAGCTTTGGTTGAGTGCAATTCGTCAGCCATATTGGAATTTCTGACAGCATAAACATCAACTTTTGAGTTTTCAGTTTTAAAACATAGTATTAATTTCAATAATATACTTTAAAATTTTTGTAATTTGAAACATACGATTGAAAAAAATTAAAATGAGCATTTAATTTTACTTTTTACGCAATTAAAATTGGTTCTGTCATAGGTTGTTTTCAAGTAAAATTCAATATCGCCATTCTAACGATAATGCCAATATCGCTCGCTCGTTTTTGACGAAATGTTTGGCTGTTATAGCGAAAAATTTCTCCATTTCAGTTGTACTTTTTTTTCCGTGTACAACTGCACGTTCTGTATGGTGATGATTGCTTTCATAGAATCATCTATAGGTAATTTTACACGTACAAAAAGATCTTTTTTAAAAACTTAATTTTATTTTCAGGGCTCGAAGCAGTAAAAGTATTTAAAAATACGGACTTTATGGACCAAAAATTATCAATTACGAACCATTTACAGACCAACTGACAAAAATAGAATCAGGCCGAATCAAATATAAGAGAACATTTTACTTAAAACTAGAAATTCAAATTTTCATAACTATAAAACATGAAGAAATGGATAACTTTGAGTCTTAGACAAAAAAGTCATCACCTTCTTCCTGTTTTATAATAATTAATATTAATTATTAATAAAAATAATTTATAATAATTAAAATCATTATCAATTCAATTATTATTTTGCAGAATTTTTATCTAAAATTCTTCTTTATATCGATTGTTTTTAATAACTTTCAAAAAAGTTCTTTGACAATTTTCAAATTCATTTCTTTACAATATTTAATTTTACGAAATTTCAATTATTAGATAAATTCTTTTATTAAATAAATATTAGAAAATAGAAACTGAAAATAGTATTGAAAAAACTCAATTAAACTTTTTCAAAAAAATTAATTAGAAAATTCAATTATTTTTTAAAATTCAATGATTATCTAAAATTTAAACTGAAATTCATTTTTATGAAATAAAATTCAATTTTCATTGGAATATTTTACTAGAATTTAATTATTTAGATAAAAATAAAACGCAATTAAATAATTTATTGAACAATTGAACGTTTCTAAAACTTCAATTTCCATAAAAAATTGTTATCAACAAATTTTCAAATAATTAAATCCTATTAACAAATTTTAATAAAATTTTTAAGAATAATTAAATTTTTAGAAAAATTCGATTAAAATTGTATTAAAAATAATTGAAATTCTGGATTGAATTTTATTATTTATGAAAATAATTGAAATTCCGGATTGAATTTTATTATTTATGAAAATAATTAAAATTCCGGATTGAATTGTATTATTTATGAAAATAATTAAAATTCTAAATTGAATTTTATTATTTATGAAAATAATTGAAATTCCGGATTGAATTTTATTATTTATGAAAATAATTGAAATTCCGCATTGAATTTTATTATTTATGAAAATAATTAAAATTCCGGATTGAATTGTATTATTTATGAAAATAATTAAAATTCTAAATTGAATTTTATTATTTATGAAAATAATTGAAATTCCGCATTGAATTTTATTATTTATGAAAATAATTAAAATTCCGGATTGAATTGTATTATTTATGAAAATAATTAAAATTCTAAATTGAATTTTATTATTTATGAAAATAATTGAAATTCCGCATTGAATTTTATTATTTATGAAAATAATTAAAATTCCGGATTGAATTATATTATTTATGAAAATAATTAAAATTCTAAATTGAATTTTATTATTTATGAAAATAATTGAAATTCTGGATTGAATTTTATTATTTATGAAAATCATTGAATTCTTGCGAAGAATTTTATTAAAATTTTCAAAAAAATTTGTAAAAATTTAACAGGAATTCAATTACTTTTTAAAAATTTTAATAAAACTCTTGGCATAAATTAAAAATAACAAAATTCTAAGCAAATCTTTCATTACTTTTAAAAATTTTAATACAATTTTTTACAAGCATTTAAATATTTTCGCAAAATAATAAAAATCTTTGCAGTAAATCAATTATTTTCAATAGTCTTAATAAAATTCTTCGCAAGAATTCAATTATTTTAAAAAATATTAGAATTTTAGCAGAAATTCAATTATTTTTAAGACAATTTTTAAAAAATTTCCCAAATTTAATTATTTTATTATAATGTAAGATTTTAACCATGAAATCTGTTTTTTAAATCACTGTTTATGAGATACTTCTACCAAAATTTAATTATTTAAATACAAAAATTAATAATTTATTAAATAATTGAATATTTCTTGGAATTTAATTCTGATTAAAAATTTTATCAACAAATTTTTTAACAATTAAAATTTTTGGACGAATTTTAAGAAAATTTTTAAGAATTTTTTCGAGGAATTCGATTAAAATTCTATTTAAAATAATTGAATTCCTAAAAAGAATTTTATTATTTACGAAAATAATTGAATCGTGGTAAAATTTTATTAATTATGAAAAGAGTTGAATGATTGCGAAGAAATTTATAAAAAAAGTTTGTAAAAAATGAAATTCTTGTAAAATTTTTATTATTTTTTGAAAATAATTAAAAGTTTTTGTAGAATCGTATTAAATTTTTTTTTGATAATTAAATTCTTTTGGTAAATTTTATAAAAATAGTAGATAATATTGAATATTTAATTTTTGCTAAGAATATTATCACTTTTGAAAATAATCCAAATTTTGCAATGGATTTTATTAAAATTTTTGAAAATAATTGAATTTTATTACTTTAGAAAATAATTGAATTTGCGTGATAAATATTGTTAATTATGAAAATAATTGGAATTTTTTAATGAATTTTAATAAAATTTTTGAAAATAATTGAATTTTGTTGAAGAATTTTGCTTTTTTATTTATACAGATAATTGAAATGTTGACAATGTTTTTATTTTTTTTATTGAAAATATATGAATTTCGGAGAAGAATTTTAATATTTCTAAAGATAATTGAAATATTGATGAGAACTTAAAAAAATTTTCGAACGTAATTAAATTTTTGCGAAGAATTTTATTACTTCTAAAAATAATTGAATTTCTGCAATTTTTTGTAATTTCTCTAAAATTCTCCAAATCATATCGTACAGTTTACGAATTTTTTTATCCTTTTTGAATGAAATTACGGACTTTACGGACCTTCTTTCCAAAAAAAACGGACTTTTACGGACTTTTTTTAAAAAAAAAAGTCCGTAAAGTTACGGACTTTTTTTAGTATTTGCGGACCTACTTCGAGCCTTGTGTTTTTTAAAGAGTTAATGATTCTGTTTAGAGAAAAGTTTTTTTTAGGAAATAAATTCTATTTTATCTAGTCTGTAATAAAACTTTATAAAATGCAAAAATTGGATCATATGTTGCATAACTCAGTTCATATTTTCCCTTCATGCAGAATGATCGTATAAGTCAATGAGTGATTTACGATTAAATAACGTGCACCGCTTGTTTTACACCTTCCTTAATTGACAAAAAAAACCCATTAAAGAATTTGCAATGCCGTTGCAAAAGAATCGATTTTCTTCTTTAGATATGCAAATAAACTTCTATTTCTAAAGAAGACATTAGTTATAAATAGTGTTCTTAATACATTTTTTTTGTAGTACTCTCATAGTCGCTTTGAATTAACGGTTAAGGCAATTTTTTTAGCTAATGCCGTATGGAAGCTTTTAGTAACTGTCTCAGCATGTGTGATATACCGAAACCTACATAGATATACCGTTCGGTTTTTGTGGGTCGATTTTACCGGGGCACTATTTTTCTTTATAAATAAAATCGATAAATGCGTCAATCACGTGTCAAGTATCTCCATCACACGTGACTCGACAATTTTTGCGCCCGTGAGTTTCAGCTGTGAAATAAAATGCCTCAATACCTGTGCTCCTCTATATACTTGACCGAAACGGATCGCATTCGTCGTCAACTACGCGACGGCACAAATTTATCCCTCTTTTGTATCGATTCTAATCGGACTATATATACATACTTGGTATCAACGAACCTTTATGGTTTTGTTGGGATCAATGGATTATAGATATACACGAGATTACAATTTCAATCCTCTTTACAAAAGAAGAAAAAAGTAGGTGAAAGAAGTTTTCCCTTTTTGTTTTCCTTGTGAACTTTTTCACTTGATTTTTCTCTTGATCACAATCTTGTTTTTTTCGATTACTTTCAAATAACTCGAAGCACACACCTTTTCTTTATTTGAAAGAACCAAAGTTTGTTACTTTTTTCAAGAAAGAAGAAAATGATTTTTATTTTTTTTTTCGATTGCGATTATAAATATTCAAGTTATATCCTGTATAGAATTGGTATTATGTAAGAGCTTTTATCATAAGCGGCTCGTTAGATGGCATTGACCTCCGGTATCGTAATTGGCAAAACTGCAAAACTAACGGAAAACGCGAACTCAACACAAATGGAACCTTCGCGGATTCTCACGCACATCCGCACAGCATCGCTTTAAAAACCATTGATTGAAACTCATCTTTCCAGGGAGAAAAACAACTCGCTGATTTTATGTATACAATATATTGAGAAAGAGAGAGAGAGAAATTAAAAGGAAAAAATCCGAGAAAAACAGACAGTTTATTTCGAATAAGAGGATAGCAGAAAATTCTCTATTATTTTATAATTGAACTAAGAGTTTGTTTTTCTTCTCTTCTTAAGAGGGTAAAAATTATTGCACAAGCAGATTGATTTGTGAAAATTATTTTGGTTGGTTAGTCAAAATAGTTTGATCCCTAACTTTGTGGTAACATGTCAGGATTTTTTCCAAACGTTAGTTATCCAAACGCATTTAGTTATAAAGTCCTTATAAATCTAAAACATAAAGAAAACCATAATGAAAAACAACGATGATGATTTAAAAAAAAAATAGATAAACCGTAAAAGTATTGAAGCTCATGAGGCTCATGTGGGGTCCCCGTTATACCCCACGGAAAAGGTGGATAATAAAAAAAAATATGTTTCGCTACCAGGGGAAAGTATATTCAAGTATATGTATATATACTTTCCGGCTGTAAGATCGTTCACGCGTTACAAAGTCGTTCACCTGCGCCCTTCGAAACGAGAAACTATACAACACGAGCCATCTGTGTGAAAGTAGGAAATTCCAAAGGCAATCCAAAGTGGTGCAAATACAATAATACTGCATCTTATTTATATTCACACGAGCTAAATTCTTTGCCTTCAAAAAGAAAGATTAGATAAAAATATTTTCCTTCAAACATATATAATAAAACGTGTGTGTATATAATAAAAAGAAGGATCTAAAACGAAATGTATTTCATTCCCTTATCCGGGGGGGCATAACGAAACGAAAACTTATGTTTCCGAATCCACCTGGCCTTTAATTTCGAATCTACCTGCTGCAGGGGCGTTCAAAAGAAGTCAAGTCAGTCATCAATGGTAGGCGCAGGTGTATTAGTTTTACAAAGCCTTATCATTTTTTTCCATTCTGCTTTTTTTCCTCTTCAGTAGATATAGATACTGATTCAGATCATGGATATGCGATACAATATAAAGATACTGTCAGACAACATAGTTTCCGTAGAGGAACCTGAAGAAAAGCTAATTATGATGTAAAAACTATTCAGTTTATTAGGATGGTTAAAAATATTTATTCATACTAAGTACCTAAACGTTAAATAAAACGAAACCGTAAGGATAATCATAAAACATAAGCACATGATGACAAACTATGAAACAATGATGATCATCATGAATTAATAAATTGTTTTGGTCACAGAAAAGACGAAAACATGTTTTTGTACGACATGGTAACAAAAACAAAAAAGGCGTGAAATTCGAGAAAAATCCAACTAAACCCAAATTATAAAACGAAACCATAAGCACATGATGACAAACTATGATGATCATCATGATTTTTTAAAAATTGTTTTGGCCAAAGAAAAGACGAGCAACAAAACATTTTTTGGTACGACATGGTAGCAAAAAGAAAAAAGCCATGAAATTGGAGAAAAATTAAAACAAACGCAAATTATAAAACGAAACCATAAGCACATGATGGCAAACTATGATGATCATCAAGATTTAAAAAATTGTTTTAGCAAAAGAAAAGACAACCAACAAAATATGCTTTGGTACGACATAGTAGCGGAAAGAAAAAAAGCATGAAATTGGAGAAGAATGCAACTAAACGCAAGTTATAAAACGAAACCATAAGCACATGATGACAAACTATGATGATCAAGATTTAAAAAATTATTTTAGCAAAAGAAAAGACAACCAACAAAATATGCTTTAGTACGACATGGTAGCAAAAAGAAAAAAGACGTGAAATTGAAGAAAAATGCAACTAAACGGAAATTATTTAAATCAACTGCTGCCGAATGTCATAAAATATTAATAAGCACGTTGGCGTAAGAACAATGAAAATTGCTGCCACTAATGCACTCCTCGTCAATGGCAAGAAAATCTATAATGCACATGTAGTATAACATTAAGCAACATTTCATGAGCTGGTAAAAAAGGCTCCGGACGCTGAGTTTAAAGCTTATAGTGTTGAAAGTAACGGTCGTTCCGACAGCTGTAAGTCGTTGTGAAACTAACGCATAATACAGACCTTGCAATCAGAATAAGAGAACATAACACTTAATGCAAAAGAAAACTTATCAATCCTTTCAGATGCTCTATTTTTCGCCAAAAAGAAAAAGACCGCAGAAGAAAAATATGATTAATACAACATTAAACAACTAAAAATCATCGCAAAGATCCCAACAATCATTTTTACCTTTCTCCGTACACAAAACAAGTTCAGTTAAAAAAATTGGGATCAATATTTCTCTCTCTCTCAAGTTTATTGCCCTTCTCTCGAATTCCCCTTAATTTAGAATGCTATAATCAAGGCCGACTTGGAGCATTCATACATTTCACAAACTCTATTTGAGAAGATCTCTTCTTCCTCGTCGACTTAATAACCACTTTTCATTTCAGATTCGACCCCCCAAGATGTGAATCGAAAATGCAAACGGAAGCACATCGTGACTCCAAAACGAATGATTGTACTCAACAACGTGCGCGCTAGAGAGAAAGAGAGGCGAATATTCGTCCGACCCACAACGATAATGATTTCGAGGTCGATTTAGTGAATGGTAAGGGGTTATCAGTTCACAAAATCTGGAAAATAATTCCCCTTTGAAAACAATGCCCACCCGGACAATACCGCGAATGAAAAATTTGGACACGTCGATTACTATCGGATAAACCTTGTCTTTTTTTGCATTTCCATAATAGAAAACAAACTCTCTTTATCTAAATGAACCTTCTTTTTAAGTCGCATGGGTAAAGATAAAAGCTAATTATTATAAATTAGGAGAATAAAAAATTGCATTTTCTTTTTTTTTGCGAATAGAGAACGAAAATGAAAAACAGTTGTTACGCCCCTATTGTGGAAAGCTATTATTTTGAGATTCCGTAGAGATGATAGCAGGTATAAAGATTTCACTCAGGCCTGACAGTGATACTGGGACTTCAACAATGGCGCATTACAGGAACCATGATTTTGTTAAACTCGATGAGAGGTAATCTACGGGACACAATGCGCGTGGGTTGGTCCTCGTCTTTTAAGGAAACCAATTCTTTATGTATACATAGTATATAGAGAGAGAGAAAGAGAGAAGGATATTGTTTATATGAACTTATGTGCAGTTTTGTTTGATGCAGACGTATGAATTGAAACGCAAGCAAGAGTTGCGATGAGCAGGAAAACCTTGGGACCAACCGCAAATTCCAACTATTACAACTTTGGGTCTCTCATAATAAAAGATAAATGGCAAACATACCACTTATGTACGGAGATGAACCTTGATGCATTTTTAGGTATTTTTATACTTAATCCAATATAAGAACCGCGGAATTGTTGTTGTTGTTGTCGTTGGAATTTAAAAAAAGGCCCTGAATCCGAAAACAATTTTTCCTTTATGCTTCTCTTTACGAACAAGTCATACAACTGTACGGTTTTGTGTGCAATGTTATTTTTAATACAGTATGGGAAAAGTAATCTTTGTTTTAGCAGATTCCTCGAATTTTAATGCTTATTTTCTTGTTGTTTGATGATGAAAACCATATTTTGCAACAGAATTTAAAAAAGGCCCTGAATCCGAAAAACAATTTTTACTTGATACTTGTCTTTACGAACAAGTCATACAACCGTACGGTTTTTGGGTGCAATATTATTTTTAATGCAGTTTGGAAAAAGTAATCTTTGTTTTAACAGATTCCTCGAATTTTAATGCTTATTTTCTTGTTGTTTGTTGATGAAAAGTATTTTTTCAACAGGAATAAAATTGTTGATCACAATAAATGAATAAACGGCCAGTAGTAACCAACAGTGGATACAACAAGATAATTATTCCACAATTGATTTAACTTCATCTTTTATTCACTGTAAAAAGAAAGGTATTCAGTACTAATTTTGGTTCCAAATTCGTAATTTTGTTCTTTTTCAATTCTACCAAAATCAGCTCTAATTTAGAACCTTTTTTTAAAGTGTTGTATTTATCTTTTAATATTCACAAAGTTTCATTGCTTTAAATTCATCTTCTGTTGTATTTGTCATTTATTATTTATCTTTTAATGTTGCCAAACTTTTATTGTCTGTTCTTAAAGGGTTAACAGAAGATGCTACAATATCAAGAAGTATGCATTTTAAAACCTGTTATTAAATCTGTTCTAAGTTTAATTTTTAATAGCATCTGCTTTTTTTAGCACACAGCATTATCTATAAATAATTAATGAAGAAAAAGGAGGGAAAAAGCCGTACCATTTGATTTAAAATGTACACGAATGTTGCTACTAAAAAAATTAGTGATTTAATTTCTATTTCATTTTTCAATCAATAGAATATGCTACCAATGATGTATTCTTTAGATTCATTGCAAAAAGGAAGTATCTTCGAAGTGACTACAAAGTTACTTAAAACATCTTATATCAAGAAAAACATTACATTAAGATGTTGTATCTTAAAACTGACTGGAGAAGTTACTTAAAACATTTTGTATTAAGATAAAACACCTTATATTAAATTAATTATTATATTAAGAAAAACTACATTAAGCTACTGCTTTAACTCAATAAAAGATGTTTGAAATAACTATGTAGTCACTTTTAAGATAATACTTAATTTTTCCAGTGTTGTTGATTTAACAAATACGTTGCATATTTCTGAAAGAATGGTTTAAAGAACGAAAAACAATTTTCCTCACATTTCAACATACTTTTTGTAGTTTTAAGCATTTCTAATCGACGTGCAAAATTTATTTTGAGTAAATTCAAGACTTCTCTGCTTGATAAAATTATGTTTGATCTTAAATTAAGATTTCCATTGTGCCTTAAAATAAAATGTTCTTTTTATTCTGCTGAATTTCATTTTATACACGCGATGCTTATCAACTTTATATTCCGTTTTACCGTTTCTTTTTGAAATTAAATTTAAATTCAATATTCTACAAAGGAAAAAAGAAAGTACTTATAAATATTTGCCGTTTAATAAATATATTTATGAATAGTAAAGTCTAAACTGCGGATCTTTGAAATTAATATAACGAAATTTTACTTTTTCTGTCTATATGTAAAGTTTTCTAAAAGCAGAGTTTTCTGAAAAGTATCAAATTTCTACGAAAGCGGATCAAAAAATTGCGGGATTAATTTATGATTTTGATCCTTTTTTTCCGCAGAGGTATCAGAAATTCGTTGCAATTTGATACTTTCCAATTAACAACGCTGCGGTTGGAGTGAAAATATTTCTTAAATTTTACGTCTTGTTTCGGCTAAAACTAACATTGGTCCAAATATTGATACTTTATTTCGCTTAAAATAAGTGATTTTATCTTATCTTGTTTTTAATTTAGGTCCTAAGAAAGGAAACAGTTTGGAGTGTGGCTCAATTTATTTGCTGTGAAATATAATATCAAATCTGAATTGCTAGGACTAGGACAACAAAATTAGAATTCTGAATTCTATTAACTCCTTAACTCCCATGGGAAAGATTTAACAGACAAAATCTTTGTCATAACAGTTAAAGGGTTAATATGATTGTAAAATTCGGATGTAGTTAAAATTATAATGTGCAAAAATTCTAAACAGTTCAACTTTCTTGAAAAATTAAAAATAAATGATCCGACTACTATCATTAAAATAACTAAATTACTTTTTTCCATAATAAAATAGCGGGAAAGTTTTCTTAATTAAGTAATTATTTGTTAATTGATACTTAATGTTGCTTACACATTAATCTTACAGTCGTGTACAGGAAAAGATAAATCAGATCAAAAATGCGAACTCACCTGAAACAGAAATAGAAAACATTGATTAGAATTCAACTATTAGTAAAATTAATTATTTTTTTGTACTACTAATTTGTTTTTTAATTTTTTAGTTTTCAAATTTACTTTAGAGTTGAATTTGGTGTTTAATAACATTAACAATATGATTCTATCGTTTTAAGTGTTGAAGAAATTATCTAAATTTTATCTTTTGGCTATTTTTGTAGAGATTGTTTTGTAAATTAAAATAGTCTTGTTATTATAACTATATAAAGAAAGCGTACCTATATAAATTAACAAAAAGCACTTTAGCGATATAATTGGAGATGAAAAGCAATTGAACAGTCGCTGCGTTTATTACAATATTAAAGCTCTTCAGGTCAAGAACATCGCGCGCAGGTGAAATTTAATTAAGACTCAAGAAAGTCAATAATTAAGTTTCATCCGCGCGACCTTGTTACCGTGGACTTCAATATAAAGAAGCTAATTGCCCTAAGTCAAGGATTCAGTTCGAAAACTCTATATACTGACATTGCAGGTTTAGTTTCCATAAAGTAAAAGTATAATTAATTCCTATATTAAACTCCATTTTGTTGAAATTACCAACATCCTCTAAGTACAAAATTTTTTTTTTTTTAATCGCTAGTAAATCGCGAGCGTCTCATGTAGTGAAAAGCCATATTCTTCTAAATCGAGCACGTGAAAATTATTCCTCTTCTTGTGATTAAACTCATCCCGTCAATTTGAAATTTATATACCAATTGAGAGCGTTTCATGGTTTCTTTTTCTTTTTCATATTTTTTTTTAATGTAATAGTTCAACTTTCACATTTTGCATTGAATTTGAAAACGGAAAATACATTTTTTGAAAATAATTTAAATCTTTCGAGAAATTTAATTGAACTTAATTAAAAAATTAAAATTAAATTGATTATTTAAGTTATTAATTATTTATTTATAAATATTTAAATCCAATTCAAAATAAATAAATTTCTAAAAAGAATTTTATTATTCCTAATAGTGTTCCAATTCTTTCGCAGAATTTAAAAGTATAATTGAATTGCTGTCAGAATTTTTATTAACATTTTTGATAGTAATAATTAAATTTTTGAGAAGAATATTAACAGACATTTTTTAAATAACAGAAAATTTGATGAAATGTTAAATAATATTTTTTAAAACAATTGAATATTTTTGTAAAACATTCTAAAAATTAGTATTAATAAAAATTAAATTCTCTTGAAAAATGTTATTAAAATTTTTTACATTAATTGAATACAAATTATTACAAATTACCTATAAATTATATTATAGTTTAAAAAAAAATAACATTTAATAAAAGAAATGTTAAATAATTGAATTCCTGGTAAAATATTAAAATTTTAATTAAAAGTTATAATAATAATTGACTTTATTGGGGAATATAATTAATTTAATTAATTAAAAAAATATAATTCAATTCTTATAAATAACTTTATCCAAAGTTGTGAGATTAATTGGATTTTTGTTTAGAATTTTAAATAGAATTTAAAAATAATTGAAGATTTTAAACAGGAATTTAAAAAATTTTTTAAAAACAATTGCATTCATTGGAGAAATTTTATTGAAATTGAATTTAAAATAATGTATTGAAAAAAAATTTTATTGAGCTCAAAAGATTTTTGTTATTTATGAGAATAATATTTGAAATCTTGAGAAAAATTTTATTGAAATTTTGGATAATATGTAATCAAATTTTTGAAAAGAATTTTTTTAAAAGAAATGTTAAATAATTGAATTCCTGATAAAATATTAAAATGTTTATTAAAACTTATGATAATTGACTTTTTTGGGGAATAAAAAATATAATTGAATTCTTATAAAAACTTTATCCAAAGTTGTGAGAATAATTGAATTTTTAATTGAGAATTTTAAATAGAATTTACAAAATAATTGAATATTTTAAATAGGAATTTAAAAATTTTTAAAAACAATTGTTTTCTTTCGAGAAGTTTTATAAAAATTGAAAATAAAATAATTCAATTGTTGAGAGAAGAATTTTGTTATTTATATGAAAATAATTAAATTTTTGGGAAAATTTGTGAAAAGTAATAAAAAATTTCTGTTATGAATTTTATTAAATTTTTAATATTAATAAAAATTTTGAGAACAATTTTAATAAAATTTAAGAAATTCAGTTTATAAAAAAATATTTATTAAAATTTTTTAAAATAACTAAATTGTTTTACGAAATTTATTGAAATAATTAAATTCTATCAAGAATTTTATTGACATTTTTGAAAATAATTGAATTCCGTTAAGAAATTATATTTTTAAATTTGTAGTATTGAAAGTAATATTGAAAATGAATGAATGAATTGAAATGAATTCTTCTGAAAATTTTTATTATTTATGACAATTATTGATTGTTTGCAAATAATTAATTGAAATTTAAAAAAAATAATTGAATACATGCAAATTTTTTTGACAAAACTTAAAATTAAAATTTTATTGAAATTAATTCAATTCTTATGTAGAATTTTTTGATAATTTATTACAAATAATTGGATTCTTGGGAAAAATTTTGTTGAAATTTTAAAAGTAATGGATTTCTGAGAAAGAGTTTTATTAAATTTTTGAAAATCATTGAATTTTGGAGAAAAATATTATTAAATTTTTGAAAATCGTTTGAATTTTGGAGAAAAATATTATTAAATTTTTGAAAATCATTGACTTTTGGAGAATAATATTATTAAATTTTTTAAAATAATGGAATTGTGAGGAAGAATTTTAGTAAATTTTTGGAAATAATTTAATTTGGAGAAGAATTTTATTAAATTTTTGAAAATCATTGAATTTTGGAGAAAAATATTATTAAATTTTTGAAAATCATTGAATTTTGGAGAAAAATACTATTAAATTTTTGAAAATAATTGAATTCTGGAGAATTAAATTAAAAATTTAAAAATAAAGAATTTCTGATGAGGAATTTTAATAAATTTTTGAAAATCATTGAATTTTGGAGAAAAATATTATTAAATTTTTGAAAATCATTGAATTTTGGACAATAATATTATTAAATTTTTGAAAATAATTGAATTCTCATGAAGAAGTTTATTAAAATTTTTAAAAATAATGCGGAATCGTCATGAAGAATTTTAGTAAATTTTTGAAGATAATTTAATTTGGAGAAGAATTTCATTAAATATTTGAAAATAATTAAATTCTGTGGAGAAATATTAAATTTTTAAAATTAATTAAATTATGAGCTCGAATTTTAACAAATTTTCCAAAATAATTGAATTCCGGGTAAAAATGGAAAATAATTTAATTTTTATAAAAAAAATTGTATTAAAATTAAATTTAAATCTATTAAAAGGAAGTCAGTAATATTTTTTTTTAAAATAACATTTTTTTGAATCAACAGCTAAAAAGTTCCATACGAGGTGGAAAAAAATCAACAGTCATAAGAGTCCGAGACCTTTTTCAAAAATGAATGTCATGTACACGACTTTCATTTTATTCTGTGGTGTATTAAATCTGTGCGGTATAAATATATAAAGTATTTGAAAATTTTTTTGTCTTTTTCACTATATATATATACCTATATACACTCTCTCTCTCGAAAAGAAAAGACCTTCGATTGACAATAATTCCGAAACGATCATGAAATCAGTTGAGCATTGAGAAATTCCACCACAATTCCCACAGTATAAAAACATTACGGTATATATATTGAATCTCTCTTCTTCTTTAATTTTTATCCGCGATTCTCGTAAAATATTTCGCTCGTCCTTGATTCACCCCACGATTTCAGAGTCCTTTGGAATTTTAATAGTGCAGATTTATATAAATGTTTGTGGTTTGTGTCTTTTTGTGCCTGTGAATTTTTTCTTTTTTTTTAATAAAAATATAAAAGCAACATCATTTATATATAGAAATTGAATTTCAGTGTTTGGTTTTTGTCAATTATAAGCACGTAATCGAATCGTCCTCGTGTCATATAATACGATCAAATTGGACGCATGTCCCGCATGTATTTTCCCGGCCAGCAATTCTATTTTCACAAATCATGTGGCACGCATTTGAATCATTATATTCGAATTATTATATCATTTACCAAAACCACTGAAGAATTATATTTTCGCATTTCACCGTTTTGCAAAGTGCGCACGTGTTATGTGGGAATTTACTTCTGGAATTGCTTCGTTTAACTTTTTTCTCCACTAACGGAAAAAAAAAAATTTTACTATTTAATGAGATTTTCGCGAATGTTTATTTCTAAAATTAATTATAACGGATTGCGTAGAAAAAAGTTCTTTTTAGAAATCCGCATTTATTTTTATAATTAAAAATATTTTATATAAAACGTATTTATAAAATATTTCCCATAAAGTAAATATTTAAAAATTTTCATTGATATTAAATTAATGAAATCAAAAGGCACTTTTATTGTATTGTAATAATTATGTCTCTATAGCTTTGAACGTTCAAATGAACGAAATTTTTTTTCTTTTCAATATTTTTCAATATTATTATCTTTAAATGGCAATTAAAAGAAAAATTTAACACAAATATCAAGAAAATAATTCATTTTTTAATTTGTAAATTAATATTTTCTACCAAAATTAAAAAAAATGTAATAAAAAAAATTCGTTAATTTGAACGTTCAGAACTTTAGGGGCTTTTGTAATTTCTAAACATATTTAATTACAAAAAAAAATTCGTTCATATGATTAATTATTAAAAATGTTTTACATGGTAAATATAAAATGACATAAAATATTTTTCATAATGTCAATATTTAATTATTTTCATTGACGTTAAATTAATAAAATCAAAAGTCACACTTATTATATTGTAATTACTAAACATATTTAATTACAAAACAAATTCGTTCACAAGATTAATTAATTAGCTATTAAATAATTTATCATTTAAATCAGTAATTTTCGAAAATATTTTTAATAAAACGTAATTCTTTAATTTTCACGTTTAAAAAAAATTTCAGAATCATACTGAATTTTACTATTTTTGCAGAAAAAATAGTTTATTCAACAACCCTGCATTTTTTGCATTTTTGTAGCTTCACTTCACTTGAACTTTTCTACTCGCACTCATTATTATATATTCTTCAAAGAGTGTATATTGTGAAGAAATATAATTCTCTTCTTAAAATAAATTTATCATTAAAAAAACTCTTTCATTATTATTATATCACGACTATGATAAGTGATTTTCAAATTTTTTTAAAGGACTAAATAAATTAAAAAAAAATAAAAAAACTTATATACTATTTGAACCTTTATGACGTCACAGTATTAAAATCTATGCTTTGCACCAATTGTGATGTCATAATGGTTCAAATTCCCTTAAAAAAATTCAATAAATTATAAACATTTTGTATTCAATTAATTAATTTTAGTTAAATAAAAATATTATTGCAATAATAAAAATACATGTGGAAATAATTCTATCACTCAGACGTGTTTTGACGTTAATAATAATAATAATATTAATAATAATATTAAAAACAATAAACATTTAATTTTTATATAATTATAATTTATAATATTCATAATAAAAATAAGTTAAATAATAATTAAATTAATTGAATTCAATATTAAGTTAAGTAACCTTAAAAAAACTATTAACTAACTAAAATTCATGAAAAAAAATAAAAAAATTTAAAAAGCATTAAATAAAAGAAATTCAAAGTTAATCTGAAATCGTTCCCAATGAAGGGAAATAATTAAATATTTATATTATTATATTGTATGTATGTATAAATTAATACCATATTTATACATTTTTTTTAATATTAAATTTATTATTTAATTTCTATGTAAAATTATAAAATAGAAAATTAAAAAAAATGACAGCAATTGAAGCAATCTTTCCGTAATATATAATTGTTTGAGCTAATTTTCCAAATCCATTACTTTATTACCTTTTTATTTAAAATTATAATTGTTGAAAATGAAGGAAAAAGTAAAATTTATCGAAAAAAGAGAAAAATTATCACACGACCGATGACCCAGAAAATTTTCCAAGTCGTCTTCAACGGGGATGTAGCTCAGTGGTAGAGCGTTCGCTTTGCATGTGAAAGGCCCCGGGTTCGATCCCCGGCATCTCCAATTTTTTTTTAATTTCCACGAAATTTTTTCATTCTCCCAATACATTATTTTTTTCAATACTTTTAATTTCTCTACATTCTTATTTTAATCTCTTAACTACTTCTTTTTCTTATTGTTAATTAAAGAAAAAAATAATAAAAATAACTCAAATGTTATTATAAATAAAATTTTCAAATCTCTTTCAAATTTTTTAATCTCTGAACTATACTTTTTCTTCTTTTGTTAATTAATGGAAAAAATAATAAAAATAACTCAAATGTTATTATGAATAAAATTTTCAAATCTCTTTCAAATTTTTTAATCTCTGAACTATACTTTTTCTTCTTTTATTAATTAAAGAAAAAATAATAAAAATAACTCAAATGTTATTATGAATAAAATTTTCAAATCTCTTTCAAATTTTTTAATCTCTGAACTGTACTTTTTCTTCTTTTGTTAATTAAAGAAAAAATAATAAAAATAACTCAAATGTTATTATGAATAAAATTTTCAAATCTCTTTCAAATTTTTAATCTCTGAACTATACTTTTTCTTCTTTTATTAATTAAAGAAAAAATAATAAAAATAACTCAAATGTTATTATGAATAAAATTTTCAAATCTCTTTCAAATTTTTTAATCTCTGAACTATACTTTTTCTTCTTTTATTAACTAAAGAAAAAATAATAAAAATAACTCAAATGTTATTATAAACAAAATTTTTAAATTAACGATAATTCGGTGATTAATGTCAAAGTTTTTATTTATACTTAACAATTAATTGTACCGAGTAATAAAATCAAAAATTACAATTTAACAAAAATAAGTAATAAATATGATAACATTTATTTTTTATACTATAATATTTA
The DNA here is from genome assembly GCA_032873175.1 of Leptopilina drosophilae. Taxonomy (NCBI): domain Eukaryota; kingdom Metazoa; phylum Arthropoda; class Insecta; order Hymenoptera; family Figitidae; genus Leptopilina; species Leptopilina drosophilae. Next base: position 76,077,319 of record CM065478.1, on the reverse strand, counting down.
AATGTTTGTAATATTTTTTGTAATAGAAGAGTAAATTTAAATTTTAAATATATAAATAAATTAAAAATTTATGTTTAAATAAATTTTAAAATTTATGTATAAAAAATTGAATTTAAAATTTTACGTATATTAAATAAAATTAAAAATTGAATTTAAATTTTAATTTTAAATTTTATGTATATGTATTTCTATATTTTATTGAAAGAAAATAATGAGAAGAGGAAAAGAAAAAAAATTAACGAAAAGAAAATAATAAAATATGTTAGAAATAATTAAAAAGGAAAAACAATAATAATAAATAATAATGTTCTTATTTTATTAAAAATGAAAATAAAAAAAATCTCTTTTAATAAAAATAATATATTTTTTAATTTATAATTATTATTTTTTAATATTAATCTTAATAGGTAGCAAAAAATATTTAACATATTGCATAATAAGTTAAGTACTTTAATCTTCTTTAACTGTGTAATTAAAACGATTTCTAAAAAAAATTTACAAGAAATACTCGACAACCATTTTATTTATTAATTATCATTTATTTTTAGATCATTAATTTTTCGTTCTAGAAAAAATTTCTTCTCTTAGTCTATTAATATACTTCTTAACTATAGTTAAGAAGAAGAAGAAGAAGACTATATATAGAAGTAATTAACCTATTCTGAGAATTCATCAATAAAAATATTTGTATAAATTCAAATATACAATCATGGAAAAAATGCGCTTCAGTTATAATTTGAAAAAGGAAAAAATGATTTAATAACAAAAATTGGTTATCCCTTACAGTAATACATGTAATTCTTTACAGTTATAACAATTCAAAAACAAAAGATTGAATCCACTTCATCCTCTTTTTAAAATTGATGTATAGCTCTCGCAATGAGGTTAATAACATTTTGATACCTACAGACAAAAATCATTCATAACTCCCTTTTAAAAGATTGTACCCAAAGCAAGTGACTTCTCAAAATTTTGATTTATGAGCTCCGTTTCCTGCCAGGCTACAATTTACAATAATTTCGAAAATTGAATTCATATTAGCAAGTCTAAAACACGTTTTCGACTATAGTGCGGAGTTTTTATTTTTATTTTTTATTCTCAAACACACTATATTGTTGCGCGGGTATTTTACAAGTGCGTATATAGATTTTGGAATGAAGAGAAAAGATAAATGAATAAAAATACAAAAAAAAAATGAAAAAGAAGAAGAAGAAGGAGAAGAAGAAGAAAAGAGCGCGCAAAGAGTTTCCGCTTAGAGGAAAGTAGGGATCTCGAAATTCTCGAGTCATTATATCCGCTAATAAATGTAGTATATCGCGGTGATTATCCTCCTAAGTATAGGTTGCTCTTGTATCGGTTGGCCATTGGCGATGACTGCACGTCAATGGCATGCACTGCCATAATTTATATCGTCGACTGTACCTCAAGAAGAAGAAGAAGTACAAGAGAGTCTGACCAACGCAAATAAATCATAAATTCAACTCGAAGAGAGCACACGCGCATTCTCCAAACAGTGGAAAGAGAGTGAGAGAGTTTAAAGGGTTAAAGGAGTAAAGTTTACATTTTTTTCAAACTCCCATTAGTGTATGCATTTTTTCCCTCAAACTTGGCAAATATATTTAACACTCAGTGGCAAATTTTTAAGCTGCGCTACCTGCTTTTGCGTGTACTGTGGAAAAAAATTTATTTGTATCAAATAAAAATTATTTGATTCAAATAAAAATTATTTCATTCAAGTAAAAATTATTTCATACAAGTAAAAATTATTTGATTCAAATAAAAATTATTTCATTCAAGTAAAAATTATTTCATACAAGTAAAAATTATTTGATTCAAATAAAAATTATGTGATTCGAAGAAAAATTATTTGATTCAAAGAAAAATTATTTCATTCAAATAAAAATTATGTGATTCAAAGAAAAATTATGTTATTCAAATAAAAATTATGTAATTCAAATAAAAATTATTTTATTCAAATAAAAATTATTTAATTCATATAAATCATTTGGTTATTATCCAAGAAATATGTATTTGAACCAAGTGTAAATATATTTATTTATTTGATTCAAATAAAAATTATTTGATTCAAATAAAAATTATTTGATTCAAATAAAAATTATTTGATTCAAATAAAAATTATTTGATTCAAATAAAAATTATTTCATTCAAATAAAAATTATGTGATTCAAAGAAAAATTATTTGATTCAAATAAAAATTATGTGATTCAAAGAAAAATTATTTGATTCAAATAAAAATTATTTCATTCAAATAAAAATTATTTCATTCAAACAAAAATTATTTAATTCATATAAATCATTTGGTTATTATCCAAGAAATATGTATTTGAACCAAGTGTAAATATATTTATTTATTTAATTCAAATAAAAATTATTTGATTCAAATAAAAATTATTTCATTCAAATAAAAATTATTTGAATCAAATATAAATTATTTGATTCAAATATAAATTATTTCATTCAAATAAAAATTATTTAATTCAAATAAATTATTTATTTGGTTATTATCCAATAAATATTTATTTGCACCAATAAAATAATTTTTTATCAAATAACCAAATATTTGTTTCTATCAAATATTAAATTATTCATCATAATTCATTATTTTTATTCATACTAAGCGAATAATTATAATTATTTAGTTCAAATGCAAAATTTATTTGCATCAAAACAAAGCATATTTGTATTCAAATAAATATTTATTTGTATTAAATAAATTTCACTTTTTTTGCTTTCGAATTAGTAAATTTTACTAATAAATTTGTAATTAATTGTAATTTATTTAAATTCATTGTAATTTATTGTAATTTATTTAAATTTATTGTAATTTATTTGTAAATTTGGTAGTAATTCAAAAGTAAAAAGTCAGTCACTAATTTAATTATTTTTTCATAATGAAAAAAAGTTCACTTAAATTATATTTTTTCAAATCCGCGCTTAATGCAGAATTCAATTTTTTGAAATTTAAAGAATTTTAAAATATTTCAATTAACTTTATTTTAAAAAATGACACATAATTTTAAAAAAAAGTGTTAAAAAATATTTTCAGGAAAAATTAACTTCTTTCGAATTTTTAATTATTTGTTGAAATTAAAATTTTCTTCAAACTTCACTTTTAATAAAGTAAAAAAAAAATTTCAATTATTATTTATTTAATAATAAAATTATTATTATTATTATTTATTTAATAATTTATTTAAACAAATTTTTTTTTCTTGTGAGTTTTTCTTCATTACTCTTAGTAATTTTTCCATTTTTATAATTTTCAATCTGAAATTATTAAATTCTGGCATAAAATGTTATTAAAATCTTATGAAAATTTGTTAAATAATTGAAAATCTAACATGAATTTTAGTAAAGTTTTAAAAACCAATTGAATTTTTTATAGGGATTTTTTCAAATCTTTTTCTTTCGTAACTTTGAATTTGAAATAATTTAATTCTTGCACATAATTTGATTGAAACCTTTGAAAATTTTAAAAATATAACTGAAAATTTAACAAGAGTTTTAATAAATTAATAATAAAAATAATAAAAATTTTTAAAATAATTGAATTTTTTAGAGAAATTTCATAATAATGTTTTTGAAAATAGTTTCTTTTATTTATGAGAATAATTAAATTTCAGTGAAGAATTATAAAAAAAATTAAATTTTTAGTAAAAAAGATATTAAAGTTTTTAAAAATATAATTGAATTTTGTTGTTAAATTGAATTAAAATTGTACTAAAAATAATAAAATTCCTGGGTAGATATTTATTAAATTTTTGAAAATAATTGAATTGCGGGGAAGAATGTTTTTTAATTTTTGAAAATAATTTCTAGGGATGGATAGAATTAAAATTTTTGAAAATAGTTTAATTCTTTTTAGAAATAAAAAAAAGTTAAAAAGTATTGAAAATAATTCAATTCTTATATAGAATTTTATGAAAAATGTATTAAAAATAATTGAATTGTTTCCAGAAAGTTTATTACATTTTTATTCTCAATAATTGAATTGCTGAGAAGAGTTTTGTTATTTATGAAAATAATTGAATTCTGTAGAAGAATTTCCTAAAAATTTTAGAAAATAATTCAATTCTTGTAAAGAATTTTATTATTTATGAAAATAATTGAATTCTTGAGAGGAATTTTCTTAAAATTTTGAGAAAATAGTTCAATTCTTTTCCGGAATAAAAAAAAGTTGAAAACTATTAAAAATAATTGAATTCTAATAAATTTAATAAAAAGTTTTTCAAACAATTGAAAATGACTATAGAGAATTTTATTATTTCTAAAAATAATTGAATTCATCTAAATAATTGTATTATTTCTAAGAAATAATTGAATTTCTCAACAATAATTGAAAGTTTTTTAAAAATTTCCTAAAATAATAACATTTTTGTTGAGAATTTTATTAAAAAATTTTGACAATGTAATCGAAGTTATAAGAAGAACCAATTTTTCGTAATTTATTTGCAAAAAAATAATGTTCCTAATGTTTTGAACGTTCTAATGAGCGAACATTGTTTTTTCTATTAATGTATTTAAAATTTTTTAAAAATTACTATCGGATTACATTGAAAATAAAATAAACTCAACATTTTCAAAGAGAAATTTATTTTCTAAATTAACAGAATAATATTTTTATGAGAAAATTTCAATTTTGCCTGAAATATCAAAAAGTTTAAAATTATATTTAATTTCAGTTTAAAAATTCTAATAAATTTATTATAAAATTGTATATAAGCTTCAATGCAGTTGAGAATTTATTAATTTAACTCTACTCTTTTATACACTGTAATAAAACAATATTAAATTTTCCATTGTATATTTTCTACAACTATTAAAAATATTTCTTATAATATTAAAATTTCACTTTTTAAGGCCTTTAAATAGTAAAATACTTTTATAAAAATTGTTTTCTCGTATTTTCTCAACAGAAAAAGGAAAACTTAGTAAATATACAATACAGTTAATGAACATCCTTTTAAATATTCCTTCCGGCTTCGAAAACATGGAACAAGAATACGTTTCATTTCATATTGTCAGGCAAATTATTCCAATTATTATTTTTCTATATAATGACTTTCGCCATAAAATGTGTTTTCTATAAAAAAAAAATTTGTCATGTACAATAAAAAGACCTTTTTTTTATAACGTGGGAACAAGTGACAAAAGGACAAAAGATATATGAACCATTATTTCTCGAAAAAAAGTCAGTGCGTATGTGTGAGTATGTAACGTTCGCAGCACTGAAAATCACGCGTTTCCAGGAAGAAAATTATTAACTTCTTATATTCTACCCATTACAAAATGTGCATATATACTTCTTTGCATTTCCATTAAAATCGTCTCACTCTCTCTCTCTTTCTCTCTCTCTCTCTTTTTATAAAAATCAGAATTTTCAGATTCTTAATTTTCATCATACTTTTCATAAACTGAAGTGTATAAATTTTTTCAAGGACTATGATGATGAAAAAAGAAAATTTTACTTTTTGACACTAATCTTAAAAAAGTATTGAAGACGAGTTTTTATAAGAAAACACAATGAAAATTTAGTTTTCCTACAGAAGTTCTACTGAACACGTGCACCCAGAAAAAGGATTTTTTTGAAACAGAAAAATTGTTTTATCAAACTCACTCTTTGAATTTTAATTAAAAATTTAAATTAAAAGAATTTTGATTAAAAATTTAAATTAAAAGAATTTTAATTAAAAATTTAAATTAAAAGAATTTTGATTAAAAATTTAAATTAAAAGAATTTTAATTAAAAATTTAAATTAAAATTGATAAAATTTGTTTGAGTTAAAAAAAGTTTCCTTTACGTTTAAGAAAATCAATTTTCAGTGTTTTTTGAATCAAAGAAATTATTTCTTTGAATGAAATTTTTTGGATCCAAAGAAAAATTTCTTTAAGACAAATAAAAAGCTGAGAACATTCAAAGAAATTATTTCTTTTAATCATTTATTTTTTTGCCTAAAAAAATAGATTTATTAAATCCAAAGAAACATTTCTTTGAGCCAACAAAAAACAGTTAAAAAGTATTTTCTTTAAGTGAAAGAAACTTTTTTTTGACCCTATATAACAGTGCACAAATTTCTTTGAAATAAAAAAACATTCTTTGAAACAAAAAAAGCTTTTTTCTGGGTGTGTTATATAAAAACTTTCGCGAATGAAATTATTTGAAGTGTTGCATAAATTAAACAATCTTTGGATTCAATAAACATTTTTTTAAGGCAAAGAAATAAATGATTCAAAGAAATAATTTCTATGAATGAAATAATTTCTTAGCTTTTTATTTGTCTTAAAGAAATTTTTAAGTAAAGTTTTAAGCTAAGTTTGGTTAATGATGAGTGATAAATTTGGTTAATGATTAATCAAATTTGGTCAGTAATTATTTGTCTACTATCTAGAAAAAAAAATAAAATTAATCAAAACATAAAAAATTTCACCTTTCGTATAGAATCGAATTTAAAAAGTAAAAAAAAAATTAAAAAAGGATTAAGTTAGTTGACATTTTACTAAACTAATTGCAGCAGTGCTTTTATTAAAAAAGATTAATGTTTTCCGACGCTAATATGCATGCGACATCAGCATATTTATTAAATTGAATTTAAAAAAGTGACCGCTCACGAAAATAAGAGCAGCAGACAGACTAATTAGTCTGAAAGTTTTTTTTTTCTTTTTTTTTTTTTTGAAAAATGTCTGGAACTTTATATATCATCGTTATTTGTATAATATTCATTTTGCGTCAGTATAATTGACAATCGATTCTGTATGTATATATGAAGGTACATGCGAATGTTCGCGGAAAATGATGAACATTATATCAGTATTCATCGGTCACGAACATATATATGTCGATGCATTCAAGAAGAATTATAAATAAGTTAACCTGCAGGGTATACACGCAATCGTCGATACACTGAAATAGAATATTTTCGATAGCCGATGCAGATTAATGTTATTTATTATATTTAACATTTTCTAAAATCTTTAATAAATAAAATAATAAATATATTTAAATTATGCTTTGAATTTATGGTCTTTTGAGAAGAGCGCGAATGGAATAAGACACTACGCAAGGGTTGCTTCCTTAATTAAGGATATGCTACAATCCACATAACGGTTCTTTACTTCTTCTACTTCCCACTCGTTCGCAATATGTTTATAAATAAAAAAAATAATTAAAAAAAAATAAAAAAAACAAATAATTAATTATAATATTATAAATATGTTTATAAATATTTTAAATATGTTTATAAATATTTTAAATATGTTTATAAATATTTTAAATATGTTTATAAATATTTTAAATATGTTTATAAATATTTTAAATATGTTTATAAATATAATAAATATGTTTATAAATATTATAAATATGTTTATAAATATTTTAAATACGTTTATAAATATTATAAACATTTTCTATAAATTTCCCTCAACCCTCAAGTGCTAGAGATGGATTTTTCATTACTTCAAAAACCCAGAGAAAAGTATCTTTCATACTTTCAAATATTATTATCGTAAATTTTTTTCCGAATATCCTTAATTTTTACTTTTTCTAAATTTGACATAATTTAAAAAAAAAAGTGTTAATAAATATTCTTTCAAAAAATTAACTTCTTTTGAATTTTAAAATTATTTGTTGAAATTAAAATTTTCTTCAAACTTCACTTTTAAATCTTTTAAATTTTGTTTTTCTTTACTCTAAGTAATTTTTCCATTTTTCTAATTTTCAATCTGAAATAAATTATTAAATTCTCAAATAAAATTTGTTTCAAATCATTTAAAATTTTTTTAAATAATTGCACATCTAACATGAATTTTAATAAAGTTTTAAAAAACAATTGAATTTTTTATGGAGATTTTTTTTAAACCTTTCTATTTTATAACTTTGAATTTAAAATAATTTAAATGATTCCAAAGTTTTGAACGTTCAAATGAACGAAATATTTTTTATTGAAGATATTTTAATAAATTACTAATCATACAAACATTTACAAATTAAAATTTTACATTTACAAACTCAGTAATTAATTTGTTTGTCAGTGATATAAAATAATTGCAATAAAAATTTAATTTTTGGAAGAAATAAATAAATTTCGTTCATTTGAACGTTCAGAACTTTAGGATCTTTAATTTAATTCTTGCACATAATTTTATTAAAACCTTTGAAAATTTAAAAAATACAATTGAAAATCTAACAAGAATTTTAATAAACTACTAATAAAAATAATAAAAATTTTAAAAACATAAACAATTGAACTTTTTTAAAAAATGTCATAATAATGTTTTTTGAAAATAATTCAATTGCTGCAAAAAGAATTTTTTTATTTATGAGAATAATTAAATTTCTGAGAAGAATTATAAAAAGATGTGAATTTTTGGTAAAAATTTTAGTAAAATTTTTGAAAATATATTTAAATTTTTTTGACGCATTAAATTTAAATTGTTCTAAAAATTATTCAATTCTTATATAGAGTTTTATTGAAATTTACTACGAATAATTAAATTCTTGGGTAGAAATTTATTTAAATTTTTGAAAATAATTGAATTGCGGGGAAGAATTTTCTTTAATTTTTAAAAATGATTGAATTCAATGGATGGATAGCATTAAAATTTTTGAAAATAGTATAATTCTTTTTAGAAATAAAAAAAAGTTAAAAAGTATTGAAAATAATTCAATTTTAATATAGAATTTTATGAAAAATTTATTAAAAATAATTGAATTGTTTTCAGAAAGTTTATTAAATTTTTATTCTCAATAATTGAATTGCTGAGAAGAGTTTTGTTATTCATGGAAATAATTGAATTCTGGGGATGAATTTTCTTAAAATTTTAGAAAATAATTGAATTCTTGAGAAGAATTTTATTATTAATGAAAATAATTGAATTCTATGAAGGAATTTTCTTAAAATTTTAGAAAATAATTGAATTCTTGTGAAGAATTTTATTATTTATGAAAATAATTGAATTCCAGGGAATAATTTTCTTAAAATTTTGAGAAAATAGTTCAATTCTTTTCAGGAATAAAAAAAAGTTGAAAAGTATTAAAAATAATTCAATTATTTTTATAATTAATAAATTTCTTCTTCAAATTTTTTTAAATTTTCGTAAAAATTTCAGTTATCTTTATAAATAATAAAATTCTTGTCAAAATTTCAATTATTTTTATAAATAATAAATTTCTTTTCTCAAATTAAATTTGTTTCTAAAATTACTTCAATTCCCGATAAAATTTTATTTATCTTTATAAATAATAAATTTCTTCTTAAAAATTTTTTAAATTCTAGTCAAAATTTCAATTATTTTTATGAATAATAAATTTCTTATGCAAATTTTTTTAAATTCTCGTCAAAATTTCAGTTATGTTTATAAATATTATATTTTTTCTAATTTTTTTTTAAATTTTCATCAAAATTTCAATAATCTTTATAAATAATAAATTTGTTCTCAAAAATTTAATTCATTTCAAAAAAATCTAAATATAAATTAAGGGAAATTTTAATTACTTTCCAGAATTTTTCTCAATTTAATTATTATCAATATCTACTATTGTTATAAAATTTTCCAAAAGAGTGTAATTTATTAAAAAATATTTTGATAAAATGATAAGCAAACATTTAATTTTTTTTCAATAATAATAAAACTTTCAGAGACATTCAAATCTATTCATAATTTTTTTTTAATTTCTTCGCAATATTTTTATTATTTTCAATAAAATTTTTGAAAAACATTTAATTAAATTTAAAAAATTTTAATTAATTTCTTGTCAGAATTTTAGTTATTTCAAATTCCTTTTAGTGTCCAATTTTAATAAAATATCAGAATTTTCAATTATTCTTAGAAATTTTTTGATAAATTTCGTAGTCGTAGCCTTTAGTAGAAGTTATTATTTTCAGAATTTTGAAAATTAATAAATTAAGTAATTCTAGAAAAAATTAAATTTTGAGAATAGGCACAAGTGATTTGAAGAAATTCCATTTTTTCAAAAATTCAAATATAATTCTTTTGAAAAATTTAATTTTTTTTCGTAAATAAAAAAAATTCTTTCCAGGAATTCAATTATATTTATAAATAATAAAATATTATTAAAGGAATTCAATGATATTTTCTTTAATAACAACTAATAAAATTATATTTAGGATTAATTATTATTCTCATAAATAAGAATATTAAATTATTTATAAAAATATTATTAAAAATTTTAAATTCGTCGAAAGAATTCAATTATTTAAAAATATGTTAATAAAACTCTTTAAAGGAGTTTAATTTTTAAGAAACTTTGAATTATTCAATAAATTATTGTGTTTGTATTTAAATAATTGAATTCTCGTAGAAAGCTCTAGATTTCTAGCTAAACTTTATTTCAAAATGAATTTCGTTTGAAATTTTAGATATTAAATAATTGAATCTTAAAAGCTTTGACTTTGAATCTTAATAGACTTGAATTTTCAAAAATAATTGAATTTTGAAAAGGTTTCGGTTTAAAATCTTTAAAAATCTGAAATTTTCGTATTTTAACATTTTATTCATTTAACATAAATGTAGACTTAATTTTTTTTTCCAAAAAGTTGCAGTAACAATAAAATAACGATTTTATCATTCTGTCTTTTCTGTCCTCTTTAATTGTAATCGCGAATTTCGAAAAGGATTCAACTCTAAAAACCGTAAGTGTCATTTTTATATAACAAAACCAAGTGAGTCCTTTTCGAAATTCACAATTCAATTATTATAAAACGTAAATATTTTCCCAACCATAATTATTCGCTAATTATTTAATTAAATTTTCCAAAATCGGATTTAGAGATTCGTTAGCTTTAATTTTCTGGTACTTAAGAACCCCTTGAGTGTTTTTTTCATTTAAATGTCATGAAAAAAAAATTCCCAGACGTCGAGAATTGAACTAACGATCCAAAAGGTCGTGCGAGTCGATGTATTTATCCACTTAACCACAGACACATTCAAAAGTTCCGAAAATGATAACTACTATTACTACTACTAACTTCTACTATTTTTATTGCACGTGTTTTTACTGCCTTTAACCAAACAGTATCTAAAAGTTTTGACCTCTATTGAACCCGAAAATTAGGTATAGAAAAAGAAAGAAGAAAAAAGAAAGAAGAAAGAAGAATAAGAAAAAAGAAACATTCAATTGAATAGCATTAATAAAACATTAGAATTTCAAATGATTTCTTGACCCGGCGCGCAACGCAAGGGTATATCAAATCAACAATTGAATTCTATTTCTATAAAGTTGACGGGAATTTGGAATTTATTTTTATGATTATATTTTTCAAGTGCACAACGTTCATTGTTAATGGGGGTTAGTATTATAATACACCTGGCAGAACACCTACGCGCCCTCATCAACTATATACCATTTTTCTCCAAAGTTACAATACACACGTACAAATACACTATATACACGGCAGAGGGTTTATATGCCATAAAGCACGTTAGTTGAACCGCCAGATATTACTCATAGTATGCCAACGTGAATTTTAATAGGCTCGACTTGCTGCGTGAGATCTCTTCCAGTTAAGGATCTCAAACTGTTAGATATTGAAATGAGAACATCGTCTTCCGCATTTTTTTTTATGTTAGATAAAATCTATTTAAGATTCTGTTGAGAAGTCCATTTTTTTCTCCAAGTGCTGCGGTTCTTCGCCATATAAAGAGAGAGAGAGAGAGGATATTTTCAAAAAAGAAACACACTTCGCGATGGCCATTAAAACATGTTTGGGCAAATTGAAAGTAGCTTTTGCGCACCTTATGTTTATTCATAAGCGTGTTCTAAATATGTTTCAATGTTCATTTTAAATTGAAGAGTCAATTAACATGTTTTTAATGACTTTCTGTTATTTTTACTTATGACGAAGGAGATCGTAAATTTCTTTTCGGTATTTTTATTGTATTCTTCCTTTTTTTCACGCAGTTGAAGGCTTGAAGCCCTCAACGTTTTTTGAAAACGAAAAATCAAAAAAGTTTTTTTCAAATAAAATTTATCTATAATTTTCATGTGCCTTCATTTTTAAGAAATAAGTTGTTACTAAGGATTCAATTATCAATTGTCAAAATTAACTATATTAATTTGAATGATCTTTCATTCTTTCATTCACTTTTTCTGTCCCTCACACTCTGAAGTTGTCTTTTGTTTATACTTTTCTTTTTTGTTAACTTTAGATAGAAAATAGAAATCATCAGAATTTTTTTTACTTCTTTTCATTAAAAGACTAAAATTTGGTTAAATATTATGTTTTGTCAAATTGCAATTATTTTTGTTCTTTACTTCTAAAAAAATCAGGGCTGATAAAAATCATGATTTTTTTAAAAAAATCAAAAAAATCAGATTTTTTTGATTTAAATCGGATTTTTTTTATTTAAATCATTTTTTAATACTATTTTTTAAATATTTATTTTTTTAATATTAAGAATTAAAAAATTAATAATAGGGTGCATGCAAAATTTCATTTTTAGAATTTCCTGATTTTTCCTGACTAATTTTTCATTTTTCCTGATTAACAAATTTTTAAATTATTATTTAATACTCTGCATTACTAATTAAAATTTTAATAATGCAATTCAATTCAATTCATGTTTATTCTGCATATAAAAATACATTTTTGTGGCAGAAGAGTTCCGCTTAACTTTACACTTAAAAAAAAATCTTATAAAAATTTATTAATGCTTTTTAAGTAACAATTTTATTTATAAAAAAAACATAAGACATTTAAAAAATGTATGTTTAATTATTAAATATTATACAAAAAAAGTCTAAATACAAAAACTAAGTTTATCAAAGTTTTTTAATTTGTGGTTTCTTTCGATTAAAATTCCCCGACTTTTAAAGAATTTTTAAAAATTCCCTGTATTTTTCTGACCAACTAAATCTCTGATTTATAATTGTTTTTATAATTTGTGGCTACCCTTAATAAAAAATACATATATAAATTCTTGTTACAATAAAATTTGTTTTAAAAAAGTTTAGGAAATCTTAACAAAATACTGATATTTAATGCTTCTTTGACTCAAATATAAAATACAGATTTTTTATCTTTCAATAACTTTCGCCAAATAAACAAAAAATAATAATTATTATTTTCTGATATTCATTATATTATCTTTATAAGATATGCTTTTTTACTTTTATTTAATTAAAAACTTTTAACATAAATTCTAATTTTGTATCCTTTTCGGTTTCTAATGCATTTCGCAGTTTGATTTAAATCATGATTTAAATGACAAGATTTAAATCAAGATTAAAATCATGATTTAAATCAACTTGATTTAAATCATTGCAGCCCTGAAAAAAATTATAAAAATTATTAAACAACTGTGATTAAAAAATAGAAAATTTATTTATTTTTCATTATTTTCTTTTTCAATCACAATTTTTTAAAGAAAATTATCATTTTGTTTTAGAAAAACAAGAAAAATTTTAAGTAAATTACAATTTTCTAGAATTTTAAATTATTTTTTATGAAAATAATAATTAAATTCCTTAAAAAATTTTTTTATTTATGAAAATAATTGAATTCTTTGTGAAATTTTAATTATTTTATGAATATAATTAAATGTTTGCGCAGAATTTCAATAAAATTTTCTATAATTGTTGAATTCTTTGGAAAATTTTAGTAGATATTATGAAAATCATTGAATTGAGGAAAATTTTTGAAAATAATTGACATTTTTGCCGCGATTTTTTTCAAAATTATTTAAAAAATTCAATTGATGCGAAGAATTTTATTAAACTTTTTTAAAATAATTGAATTTTTGCAACGAATTTTATTAAAATTTTTGTTAAATAATTGAATTCTTATGAAGAACTTTTATTAATTTTTTTGTTAAATAATTGAATTCTTGCCAAAAAATTATAAAACATTTGCAAATGATTGAATTCTTGCAAAGAATTTTATCCAAAAATTTGATAATAACTGAATTTTTTCGAAGAATTTTATTGTTTATGAAAACAAGTGAATTATTGCGAAAAAAATTACAAATCATTGGATTCTTGGAAAGAATTTTATCAAAAATTTTGATACTAATTGAATTTCTTCGCAGAATTTTATTGTTTATGAAAATAATTGAATTTTATTAAAATTTTACATAATCTTAATTAAATTCCTTTGAAGAATTTCTTTGAGTTTCTTTAAAATAATGGACTTTCTTTAATCATTTTAATTACAAGTTTTCAAAGTAATTGAATTCTATATTAATAGTTTCTTTCAAGTTTTTATAATAATCCTCTTTCTTAATTAATGAAATTAAGTATTTAATTCTTGAATTTTTTTTTTAATTTTTGGAAAATAATTGAATTTTTTTTGAAATATTTCTTTAATTTATTGAATACAATCAAAGTTTTTAATAATTGTATTGAAAATAATTGAATACCTGATAAAAATTTTATTATTTATAAAAAATATTTTAATTCTTGCGATGAATTTTAATAATATATTTCTTTTTAAATATTTGAATTCTTTTGTGAATTTTTATTGAAATACATATAGTAGATATTAAAAACAATTGAATTTTGATATTATTGAAATTAATTTAATTCTACGAAGAATTTAATTCAAATTATTTTGAAAAAAAAATCGAATTGTTAAAAATTATTTCATTCAAATCTTTGAAGATTAATTTTAATAATAATTAAAATTTTTCGAGAAATTCCATTAACATTGTACCAAAAATAATTGAAATTCTGTGATGATTTTTATTGTTTATAAAAATAATTGAATTCCCGGTTAAAAAATGTTATAATTCATTAAAATAATTGAATTATTGCGAAGAAATTTATCAAAAATTTGTAAATAAAAATTTGTAGAATTCCTCTGAAATTTTTATTATTTAATTCATTCATTCAAAATTGTCATTTTCTAAAATTTCCAATTAAAAATTTTTTTAAATAATTGAATTCGTTTTGGGAAATATTTTATTAAAATCGTAGATATTGAAAATCATTAAAATTAGAAATAGTTCTGAAAATAATTGAACTTTGGAGAAGAATTTTGTCATTTATAAAGATAATTGGGAATGTTTGCAATTATTTTTAAATACTACAAAATTGTATTTTTTTTTAGTATTTTCAACAAAAATTTGAATTAGAAAATTTTCAAATTTTATTATTTTTAAAATTGACAATTTTATTAAAAAAGGCAGTAAGAAGTTAGCCGCGCGATTTGTTGCTAGTATAACTTTATTTACAATAAAAAATAAAAGCATATCCCTTTTTTTTATTTTGGTTTTAAAAAACGTTGTGGACTTTAGCATTATTTTTTTTCTTTTTTTTCCTCCTTTTTTCTCTTTTTTTCTCCTTTTTTCTTTCTTTTTTTCTTTCTAGAAATACTTCTAGGAATACTTATTCTATCCTAGGAATACAAATTAAAAGCGTTTGCCAATAAAGAGACTTTTTTCGCCCCACCAGGAATGCATTTAAGAGGCCGAAATTTTATGGCAAATGAACATTTATGAACTATGTGAATAAACCGGAATCGTAAAAAAAATTTTTGTTATGATGGAAATTGATTTTTCTGGTCTAGGGATCAGAGAGGACCCTCCCCGTCTTTTTGAGGGTCATCCAACTCATTAATGTTATACGGTCACCGACCTATGAATGTGATTCGATATTTCACAAATTCTGGATAAGGTGTTTGTCTAATAAGTCATCTTCTAACTATATTTTAAATTCAACGTTGAAAGGACGAATATTCGTGTAATTTATTCCTCAAGTTTAAAAGAGAGGCCTTGGGCACAAAAGACTGTTGAGTGTCGCATTACCAATGAATGGAAATTGGTCCTCGCATGTTTTTTTTTCATCTTCTTTCTATACAACTCCTCTCTCGTGACATGATATTTGTCAAGATTATTCTTCTATTTACCTTTTTATAGTTCATAACAAATTGTTCCTGTGGAGGAATGAAAAAAATTATCCATTTTTGTGGGAAAAGTTTCACATTTTTTTTTAGAATGTTTGAAAATATTTTTTTTTCCATTAAAAGTTTTTTAACTTTGATTTAAATTTTAGAATGATGGAAAAATTTTTTTTACTTTAAAAATTTTTTAATTGTAATGTAAGCCAGCAGACTTTGCACTCGATAATTAAAAATGTAGCGAAAGGTGTCTTTCAAACTAAAAAAAAAGTAATTAAAAATGTAGCTATCGAAAAATTAAACTTGACAACCAAAAAAAAATAATTGTTTTAGAAACTTTACAAAACTTTCATTACGTATTTTATTTTTTCTTACATTTTTCCCTTATTTTCATAAAAAAAATCAAGAATTTTTACTTCTTTCTTATCCTGCTAATAAATTGAACTCCTGCTTAGAATTTTATTATTCATGGAAAAAATTAAATATTTGTAAAAATAACTTAATTCTTGTGAAGAAATTTATAAACATTTATAAACATTTTAAATAATTGATTTTTTCCGCTAATTTTATATTATAAATTCTAATGTAAATAATTGAATTCCTGAGAAATTTTTGTTATTCATAAAAAAGCGAATTTCTTATAAAGATGTTTTTAACATTTCTTTTTTTTGAATAATTGAATTCTGTTTAAAAATTTTATAAGAATAGTAAATATTGGAAACCATTGAATTGCGAATAGTTTTTAAAACAAATTAAATTATACAAAGAATTTTATTAAAATTTTTAAAAATAATTCTACATAAGTTCTATACATAAGAATTTTATTAAAATGCCTCACAATAATTGAATTTTTGGGAACAATTTTATTATTTATTGACAGAATGGAATTTTTTTGAAAAATTACTCACGTAAATAATTAAATTCTTGGGAGAATTTTATTAAAATCTGTTTAAAATCATTTAATTACTTCAAAATTAAGTTCCTGTTAAAAATTTTAATTTTTTTCGTAAATAATTGATTTTTTCGAGGAAATGCAATTAAATTTTTAAAAAAATTTTCAAAAATAATTGAATTTTCACGAAAAAATTAATTACTTTCAAAAATAATTAAATTCATCAGATGAATATTTGTTATTTATGAAAATAATTAAATTTTGCAAAGAATTTTCTGAAAAAATTATTATTTATTTTTATTTTATTAAAAATATTGAATTTTGGGGAATTATTTTGTTAATAATCGACAGAATTGAATTTTTTCAGATAATTACTGATGGAAATTCTTCTTTTATACAGAATTGAATTCCTTTAAAAAATTTTACAGAGCATTTTTTTAAATAGTTGATTATTTTAATAAATTGTATAATTAAATTTTTAAAAATAACTACAATTTTTAGAGCAATGTCTGTAAAATTGTATTAAAAATAATTGAAATCCTGCGATGAATTTTACTATTTACAAAAATAATTAAATAGTTGCTAAGAAATTTACTTAAATTTTTTTTTAAATAATTGAATTCTTTTGGAAAATTTAATTAAAATAAAAAAAAAATTATTGAAAATCATTAAAGTCATGAAAGTTGACAAAAATCATTGAAACTTTCCTAAGAATTAAGAATATTCAAAACGAATTGAATTCATGAAAAAAATTTTATAATTTATGAAAATAATTAAATTATATTGCGAAAAATTTGATTAAAATATCTAAACAGAATTAAATTTATTTAAAAAAAAATTGTTATTTTTAAAAATAATTGAATTCTTTTTAAGAATATTATAAACATTATTTTAAATAATTAATTTTTCTAAATACAATAAAAACTATGAAAAGTTTATTCCAAATAATTAAATTTACATGGACATCTTTACTTGTGAAAATAATAAATTGAATTTTTCCATTAATGAATTTAAAGTATATTAAAGTTTTAAAGTATTAAATATAATTGAAATTCTTAAATGAGTTTTATTACTGTGAAAAATCGTATAACATTTTTCTTATAAATAAATTATATATTATTTTTCGAAATTATTCTGAAAATTCTATTTTCTAAATCAATTAAATTCTTCTGGAAATTTTGTTATTTATGAAAATAATTGAATTTTGTATGAATTTTACCAATTTCTATTTTTAATAATTGAATTCCTTTGCGAAATTTATTTATAATTTTTGAGACTAATTTTTTGATTTCCACTCTCTAAATTTGGAATTGGTAAAAATGTTTACTAATTGAAATTCATGACTGAATTTTTGCTTTTTGAATTTGTAAATTTTATACTAATAAATAGTATTTTTTTTACCAATTTTATTAGTGAAGTTTACTAATTCGAAAGCAAAAATTCAGTCGCTAATTTCAATTAGTAAACATTTTTAGTTTTTACGAATTTAAATTTGCTATTTAAAGAATAGAATTAGCGAATTTAAGGTAGTGCAAATTCTCCCAAAAAAACAGAAATTGCTTTTAATGGCTGAAATCTGAAAAAATACACAAATAGTAGAAAAATAGTAGTAATAAAATAAAATTGTAGTAAAATAGTAGTAAATAATAGGTTTTAGTAAATGAGCGCGGCGCCCGGATCAGAAGTAATATTTTTTTTAAAAAGACTTAATTCATTTTCGTGTTAAATTAATAACTCTACAATTATGTCCAAAAATTGAACACCGAAAAAATAGTGGAAAAAACCCGTTATCTAGTATTTATATTCTATTTGATATTTTGATTACATACGAGTAATATATGCATACAACATGCGATAAGTATATATAGAAGTCAACGAGCTGGAAAGTTGAAAAAAAACTATTTTAGGATAGGGACAAAAATAATGCCGAGTATGTGTGTGTCTATGTATCTCTTTCCAGGGGTGTCGTTATAATTTATGAAGGTTTAAGTAGGAAAAAAAACACAATTTCCATACCGAGTGTGATATTTAACAGAAAGCGTGCGAGCCGAGGAACTTTATATTTCAAATGAAAATAACTTCCGATGACCTCGTCGTCTTCGTTCATGTAATAGATTAGGTTCGAGTGCGTTGTGCGTTCTGCGTTAAAATAAGGAAGCAGACTTGTACTCCTGAATCTCAGAAAAAATTTTCAGGCAGATGTTTGTATAGTGAGCAGGAATTTGTTCTTTTGGACTTAAATTTTTCATTTCAATTTTTGACATTTATTATTATTTTTTTTTTTTTTTGAGGGGGGAAATGGACTTCTTCCTTTTTCTATTATGATTGAGTGGAAGCGGAAATGAAATTATTTGAACCGAGGAGGCGGAATTTTTACGGAATTCAGACTGGGTTTACTAATTTCGAAGACAATTTTAGAAAAAGTAAAAATTAATTTTAATATTCTAAGAAATATTCTTAGTTGTAGAAAAAAAAGCATGAAGAATTTAATATAGTTTTATTACAGTGCGTATAAAAGAGTAGAGTAAATTAATAATTTCTCAACTGCATTGAAGCTTACGCATTCAATTTTATAATAAATTTATTAGAATTTTTAAACTGCAATTAAATATAATTTTAAACTTTTTGATATTTCAGGCAAAATTGAAATTTTTTCATAAAAATATTATTCTGTTAATTTAGAAAATAAATTTCTCTTTGAAAATGTTGAATTTATTTTATTTTCAATGTAATCCGATAGTAATTTTAAAAAAATTTTAAATTCATTAATAGAAAAAACAATGTTCGCTTATTAGAACGTTCAAAACATTAGGAACATTATTTTTTTGCAAATAAATTACGAAAAATTGGTTCTTCTTATAACTTCGATTATATTGTCAAAATTTTTTAATAAAATTCTCAACAAAAATGTTATTATTTTAGGAAATTTTAAAAAAACTTTCAATTATTGTTGAGAAATTCAATTATTTCTTAGAAATAATACAAGTATTTAGATGAATTCAATTATTTCTTAGAAATAATACAAGTATTTAGATGAATTCAATTATTTTTAGAAATAATAAAATTCTTTATTGTCATTTTCAATTGTTTGAAAAACTTTTTATTAAATTTATTAGAATTCAATTATTTTTAATAGTTTTCAACTTTTTTTTTATTCCGGAAAAGAATTGAACTATTTTCTCAAAATTTTAAGAAAATTCCTCTCCAGAATTCAATTATTTTCATAAATAATAAAATTCTTTACAAGAATTGAATTATTTACTAAAATTTTAAGAAAATTCCTCTACAGAATTCAATTATTTTCATAAATAACAAAACTCTTCTCAGCAATTCAATTATTGAGAATAAAAATGTAATAAACTTTCTGGAAACAATTCAATTATTGTTAATACATTTTTCATAAAATTTTATATAAGAATTGAATTATTTTCAATACTTTTTAACTTTTTTTTATTTCTAAAAAGAATTAAACTATTTTCAAAAATTTTAATGCTATCCATCCCTTGAATTCAATCATTTTTAAAAATTAAAGAAAATTCTTCCCCGCAATTCAATTATTTTCAAAAATTTAATAAATATCTACCCAAGAATTTAATTATTTTTACTACAATTTTAATTCAATTTGACAACAAAATTCAATTATATTTTTAAAAACTTTAATATCTTTTTTACTAAAAATTTAATTCTTTTTATAATTCTTCACTGAAATTTAATTATTCTCATAAATAAAAGAAACTATTTTCAAAAACATTATTATGAAATTTCTCTAAAAAATTGAATTATTTAAAAAAATTTTATTATTTCTATTATTAATTTATTAAAACTCTTGTTAAATTTTCAGTTATATTTTTAAAATTTTCAAAGGTTTCAATCAAATTATGTGCAAGAATTAAATTATTTCAAATTCAAAGTTACGAAAGAAAAAGATTTGAAAAAATCCCTATAAAAAATTCAATTGGTTTTTAAAACTTTACTAAAATTCATGTTAGATTTTTAATTATTTAACAAATTTTCATAAGATTTTAATAACATTTTATGCCAGAATTTAATAATTTCAGATTGAAAATTATAAAAATGGAAAAATTACTAAGAGTAATGAAAAAAAAATTCAGAAGATTTAAAAGTGAAGTTTGAAGAAAATTTTAATGTCAACAAATAATTAATTAATTCGAAAGAAGTTAATTTTTCGTGAAAATATTTTTTAACACTTTTTTTTAAATTATGTGTAATTTTTTAAAATACAGTTAATTGAAATATTTTCAAATTTTTAAAATTTCAAAAAATTGAATTCTGCATTAAGCGCGGATTTCAAGAAATATAATTTAAGTGAACTTTTTTTCATCATAAGAAAATAATCGAATTAGTGACTGACTTTTTGCTTTTAAATTACTACCAAATTTACAAATAAATTACAATGAATTACAATAAATTACAATAAATTGCAATAAATTACAATAAATTACAATAAATTACAAATTTATTAGTAAAATTTACTAATTCAAAAGCAAGAAAACGTGAAATTTATTCAATATCAATAAAGATAATTGAAATTTTGATAAGAATTTAAATAATTTTTTAAGAAAATTTAATTTTTGAGAAGAAATTTATTATTTAGGAATAATTGAAATTTTGACGAGATTTTAAAAAAAAAAATTTAACTTAGGAGATAAAATTTTCTATTTATAAAAAGAATTTTTTAATTTAATTTTGGAGAAGAAATTTACTATTTATGAAAAAAATTTAAATTACAAAATTATTAAAAAATTATAATTAAAATTATTAATATTAATTACTTTTTTTTAATTATTATTATTATTATTATTATTAATTATTATTATTATTATTATTTAAATTTAAATTTTAATTTGAGAAAAATTTAAAATTATTTACAATAATTATCTAATCTTAATTCAAAATGTAGAAAGTTTACAGAAAATTTACAATAAGTTTCAGAAAATTTTTGAATTTCAATCAAGTCAAAAAATCTATACAGTAGAAAATATAAGTGGAATTCATCAGTCATATTTTTCAACGCAGAACAACTTATTTCTCTCGAATTTTTACGCTACATTTTTTTATCAAGTAAACAATACAACTCTTGAAATAATAATAGTACTTTTTTGTTGTTGCTGTTGTTGAATATATTTTTTTAGCACACGACACACTTATTGAGTCAATGGGTTTTCTTTTTCTTTGTCTTGAATATGTCATGTACTTCCCGTTACTTTGCCTTAAAGTTCAATGATAATAATAAAGAGCTTTCTCGCTCATTTAGCGATTCGTTCTTGTCCTTTGTGATTGCCATAGACTTTGGCTTTCAATGAGCCAAAGCTATACGCTTCTGAAGATGCGATCGATGAAATTGGATCTTGGGCATTTTTTTTTCATTTTTTTTTATTCCTCAACGGTTCGAATCCGATTTATTTTACTGATATGCGTGAATTGTCTGCTCAACTGAATCAATTCCAAAATCACTTCATTAAGAAATAGCCTCTCGATATGTTTATAAAACAAAATTCGAAATTAGTTTTAGAATTTTTTTTTTCATTTTCAAGGATTTCAAATTTTTAATTTTTAATTTTTAATTTTTAATTTAAAGTTTTAATTTTTAATTTTTAATTTTTAATTTTTAATTTTTAATTTTTAATTTAAAGTTTTAAATTTGAAAACGACAATTTTTATTATACAATTGTCGAAAACACGAGTTTATTTGGGTCAGAAAACATGGACCGTGGTTGTTAAAATAATTTTCCAATGCAAATACTCATTTCTGTAACTTGAGAGCTTATTTGAATAAAGATAAAACTCACCTGGATGTAAAGCAACATTTAAAAGAAACATCATAAATCGTGAAATAAAGAAAAAAGTAAAAAAAAAAAATAAAACTAAAAACTGTTTTATACTTATTTATACTTGTGTGTATGTGTATTTTTATTTACAGGAAGAAAAAAAGAATATGCACACACAAAGCAAACCTTTGCCCCCATATAACTTTCGGTTTGAGCTCGTTAACATTTTAATACTTTTCTTCGCACATATTTTCGAAATCTATATGGGGCCCCGAAGGTATTCCAGCGAGCGGCACGCGGTTCGATTTAAAACGTGGAGAGCGCACTAGCTTTGAGACGCGTGAATTTTAATAGGCTCGTCAGAATCGATTTTGCACACAGTTACCTGTGTGGTCTTTTCGTCTTTTAATTCAAACGCCCCAAGTTCCCTCCGACTTATACTGTAATATAGAAAATATTTATACTCAATAGCAACTCTTTTTCCCTCAATACAAAAAAGAAAAAAAGAAAAAAAATTACCAACTTCCTTTTCTTTTATTTTTTTTTTCTCAAATTCTACAAACATTTTTATGATTTTTATGAACATAGGTTTTTTTTTTAAATAAATATATATGTTTTCTCTAAAAATGAAAATTATTGTGAAAAGATAACGAGTTGCCCTTTAAACTTATCTTGAAAATTCACCATCAAAGCAGGTAGATTTCACTGTTACCTATATATGTATAAAAAAGATAAGAAAGAGGAAAGTTTCAGTGGGAATGTAGTTTCCTTAAATATAAAAAAAAACCTTTTAGTGTGATTAAGCCATTTAACCGTAAATATGATTTTCAAGAGAAAATTCTTTTTTTTTTATTGTTCTTTCTAAATGTGACTTCTGAATGTGAATTTTTCTGTTTTTAGTACTGAGATAATGCAACTAATAACGAGAAATTCCTAGACAGAAATGCAATGTTCTTGAACGTTAAGATTCTATAGACGAAAAAAAAAGTTACTGTTAAATGATTAAAACGACTTTTTCTTTAATCTTTATGTGCATTTCTAGAAGTCATCCGAAGAATGTAAAAATTTGTAAACCAATACATTTTGTACTCAATTTTTTTTTCTATATTCGACATTCATTTTTTTTAATAGAATAAAATTTTTTTCTATAATAATAACTTTCTAGGTGAAAATTCTAAGATTTAGAAATTTATTTTATTAATTTATTGAATTCGTATTTCGTTTTGATATTTCCTGACTTCTGAGACTAATTTTCTAAATTCAATAATTGAAAACTTGAATAACTTTGTTCAACATAAATATTTAAATATTTATTTATTTTTCTACAGAAATAAAAATATGTTTACCATTCAATACGAAACCTTCCGAAATTTGATTATTTTTAATAATTAAAATTATAACCCGTTCAAAAATTAATTAATTTTTATACAATTTTGAATTCAACTTCTTCTCATTTAAATACACTATATTTTCAATAATTTTAAATATAAGTTTTAAAATAAGACCTTTTAGTTACAGATAATTGAAAATTTTTCAAATTTAGTAAGAGTTTCTCAAAAAGATTTAAATGTTTCAAAAGAATTTTCGAAAAATAACAAAAATTGCAAATTTTTCAAATAATTGCATTTTTTGGAAAATATTCAAAAATAATTCACTATATCTTCAAAAATTTAATGATAAGTTAAATAAAGTAGATTATTAAAAATTTCTATTATATACTTTTCTATGAAAATAATTAGATTTAAAAAAAATTATTAATGGAAAGGTTTTAAAATTTTTTTTAAAAAACAATTGGATATGTTTCTTTTAGAATAATTATCTTTAACTTTTCATTGTCGTTATTATTTTTAAATTTCCATTTGAATATTTGAAATTTAAATTTTTGAGAACACGTAGATTTTTCAATAAATATTTAATTATTACTTTTCCATAGAAATCAAGATTTTTTAAAACATTCAAATTCGAAAACTTTTGAAATTAAAGAACTTTATAAAGGTATTTTAATTTTACAGTAAGAATATTGTTATAGTAACTTTCTTAAAAATTATTTTCATCATTTCAATTCAATTATTTTTTTTAAGAATTTTTAATTACATTTTTTCTCTAAATCAACTTTTTAGAAATATTTTTTAAATAAGTTCTTTAAAAATTTACAATTAAAAAAAAATATCTACGAATTTGGAAACATTCTCCTGAAATAATGCAAAAAAATGCTAAAAGTTTGAAAAAATTCTCTTAAACATTTAGAAAAATTGCCTTATGAAAATATAGGAAAATTTCTGATAATTTGGCAAAATTCTCATAAGCGTAAAAATTTCTATCTAACTTCAAATTACTTTAAAAAATTAAATTAAACTTTCTCAAAAAAAATTATAATTCTTCAAAATATACAGTTAAAAGTATAGAAAATTCAAATTTTCCAATATTGTAAATTTAAACATTTTCCAAATATAAATTATTAAATTATTTCAATACAACAGTAAATAATTTACTGATGAATTGAATATTTCTTAAAATTGAATTAGCATAAAGAATTTTACAAACAAAATTTTTATTAAATATTTGCAGATTTTTTTACAAATTTTAATCATTTTTTTGAAAATAATTACATTTTTCCAAGATTTTCATTTAAACATTCTTTTACTTTTTTTCTTTCATTCTTTAAATAATTAAAAATCTGCGATCAGCTTTATAATTCATGAAAATAATTAAATGTTTCAGTTCAATTTCATTTTTATTTTTAAATTATTAAATTCTCTTAAGAAGTTTATTAAAATAGTAAAATTCTACAATGAGCTTTATAATTCATGAAAATAAAACGTTTCAATTCAATTTTATTTTTTTTAAATTATTAAATACTTTTAGGAAATTTATTAAAATAGTAAAATTCTGCGATGAGCTTTATAATTTATGAAAATAATTCATTATTTCAGTTCAATTTAATTTTTTTTAATTATTAAATTCTTTTAGGAAGTTTATTATAAAGTAGTATAGATATTGAATATAAAGTGAGGAATTTTTTGAAAATAATTAAAATTTGGAGAAGAATTTTATTATTTACACAGATATTTATGATTTTGACGGGATTTTCTTTTTAAATTTGTAACATAATTAAAGTTTAGTAAGAAGAATTTTATTACGATGGAAAATAATCGAATTTCTACAATCATTTTGTAACTTTTTCAAAATTCAATGTTTTTTAAATGTTTACAACTAAAAATTTTCTATAAAGTCGTTATTTTTAATAATAATTAATTAAATATGTATTGACAAATTTAACAAATAATTTCAAGACGAATTCAAATATGCTTTGTTTTGATGCAAATAAATTTTGTATTTCGACTGAATAGTTAATTATTTGACGCAATTAAAGGGATATTAGTCTCAATTAAAATATTTAATTATATGCTGAATAATTGAATATTTGATACAAAGAAATATTTAGTTATTTGAAAAAAATTATTTTATTGATGCAAATAAATATTTATTTTAATTAAAAAACATGCATTCTTGAATTAACTAATTTTCATAATTGATTTAAAGTAATATTTATTTAGATCCAATAATTATTCCGTTTATTTGACTTAGGTAATTCGTATTCGGTACAAAAAACTATTTATTTGATATGATAAAATAATAATAATAATAATAATAATAATAATAATAATAATAATAATAATAACAATAATAATATTCACTTGGTTCAAATACATATTTATTGGATAATTACCAAGTAAATGATTTATTTGAAACAAATAATGTTTATTTGAATCATTTATTTATAAATTAATTAAATTAATTCATAAATCGTATTCGGTGCAAAAAACTATTTATTTGATACGGTAAAATAATAATAATAATAATAATAATAATAATAATAATAATAATATTTACTTGGTTTAAATACATATTTATTGGATAATAACCAAATAAAGGATTTATTTGAAACAAATATAATGTTTATTTGAATCATTTGGTTATAAATTAATTAAATTAATTCATAAATCGTATTCGGTACAAATAACTATTCATTTGGCACGATAAAATAAAATAATCGTATCTAATAAATGTTTACTTGTTTCAAATACATATTTATTGGATAATAACCAAATAAATTATTTATTTGATCGAAATAATGTTTATTTGAATCAAATAATGTTTATTGGATCGAAATAATGTTTATTTGATCCAAATAATGTTTATTTCATCCGAATAATTTTTGTTTGATCCAAATAATGTTTATTTGATCCAAATAATGTTTATTTCATCCGAATAATTTTTATTTGATCCAAATAATGTTTATTTCATCCAAATAATTTTTGTTTGATCCAAATGATGTTTATTGGATCGAAATAATGTTTATTTGATCCAAATAATGTTTATTTCATCCGAATAATTTTTGTTTGATCCAAATAATTTTTATTTGATCCAAATAATGTTTATTTCATCCGAATAATTTTTGTTTGATCCAAATGATGTTTATTGGATCGAAATAATGTTTATTTGATCCAAATAATGTTTATTTCATCCGAATAATTTTTGTTTGATCCAAATAATTTTTATTTGATCCAAATAATGTTTATTTCATCCGAATAATTTTTGTTTGATCCAAATAATGTTTATTTGATCCAAATAATGCTTATTTGAGCCAAATAATTTTTGTTTGATCCAAATAATGTTTATTTGGTCCAAATAATGTTTTTGTAGTGTGACATTGTTTAAAGGTAGAAAAAACTTCTGTCTCCACATAATTCACCGCACTAATGAAGTAAAAATCCAAAATCTCAACTATATACACTCTTTCCATTCCGTTCTATTTTCCAATAGACATAAAATAGATAAACGTGTCTATTGATCCTGAAAAGGATGAAATAATGTGATTTAAAAGAAAAGTAATACGAAAGTGGAGTTGACGTGTGGAAACTGTACATTTATAAAATATATATATATATATCTATATAAAAGGCATTGAGAAATAATAAACCTCATTATACTGCACTCTTTCTCGAGTGTGGCATTTTCTTAACGTTATGTTGTTGTTTGGTGTGTGTATCTTTAGCGATCAAGTGCCGCATGCAGTGAATCAGATGTGCGAAATGAATGTCGTTCTATTCGATTCAGGAAATTAATGAAGTGCCGAGTAGTTTGCCTACTACCACACACAAACATGCACACATTTAAATCCCCAATGAACGAGACCCTTTGTTCACCATCGCGGCAGAATACCTTCGCTTCATTTTCTTTACGAGTAGTCCTCGGCAAAACTTAGCGCGCCTTGTTGACGTGTCGAAACCACCCAACAACGATGCGCAAAGAAGAAAAAAAAGGACACGTCCTTAAATTCAAATCCCTTCTCTCTTTCACTTTTAAATGTAAAACAAAAATTCTAAAAATCCACGAGAAATATTTTTATTACCCGACAAAATGCTTTATATTCTTTGTCGCTCTCCATAATTAAACTAATCCCAATTTGGTGCTGCTGCAACTTCGTTTCATTCTTTTTTTCTTTTTTTATTTCTTTCTTTTTTTTCTTTTTTTATTTCTTTCTTTTTTTTCTTTTTTTATTTCTTTCTTTTTTTTCTTTTTTTCCTAAAAAAAGGTTTTCTGAATGAACGATTATTTATACAGAAACAATATAAATCTCAAATCAAGGAATACCAGAGGAATAAAGGAAACGAAAGTTTCGATTAAAACTGGAGGCATTTGAATTTACAGAGTTACAGAGCTGAAGAGTGATTTAGTCTTGCATCACTTTAGATGTGATGCAACATTTCGTGTATAATTATTGTAATCGGAAAACCGAAATTTTCTCCATGAACGATGTGTAAAAAATCGTAATTGAAAGACAGAAAGGAGTTTTATATTAAGTTGCATAACTTTTCTTGATCTTCTGAGTTCGCAACAAAGAAGTCAGATTTCTTTTCTGACTCTCCGCTTGAGTGAAAAAAAAATTTATTTGATTTAAATAATCGATTAATTGCGATTATTATTAATTATTAATATTAATTTATCACACCCAGAGAAAAATATTATTCACACCGAGTATATTTTATTTGACTTAAATAAAATTCTATTTAAACTACATAAAATTTATTTGAAACAAATAAAAAGTCTAGTTGGTTCTGAGACAAATATACCATTTCTCTGGGTGCAAATTAGAAATAAATAAATAATAAAATCGGTAACAAAAATGTGGTTCAAATCAAAAATTGATTCGAATTTTTGCCATCAATTTGATGGCAAATTTAATTTAATTAAATTTAAAAATTTTACTTTCAAGAGAAAGTAAATTTGTAAATTAATTATTCTTTGTAAATTTTTAATATTTCAATGCATTCTTATTTCTCTCTTTTAGTCAATGGAGTTATTGTGCAGCACTTGGGCACTTGAATACAACACAGTAAAACGCGAAGTGTTAAAATAACACCTGAATGGATTAAATTAATCTGCAACAGTTTAATTTCTCTAGGATTAAATTAACACCAAAAAGGATTAGAATAATCTATTTTAGTGATATTTTTTACTATGAATTGAAATTTTATTTTAAATAAAACACCAAAGTCCACGATTTGTAAAAATTCAATGAATTTAGCTTCTCCAGGGAGTTAGTTTTACATTTTTTTAATAACTAATGAACTTCTTCTCAAAAATTAAGTTTTTTCTTAAAATTTTTTAAATTCTTGTCAAAATTTCAATTATTTTAAAATATAATAAATTTCTTCTGCATAGTTAAATATTTTTCTAAAATTACTTCAATTCCCGTCAAAATTTCAATTATCTTTATAAATAATAAATTTTTTTCTCCAAAATTAAATTTTCTTACAAAATTTTTTAAATTCTTGGAAAAATTTCAATTATTTTTATAAATAATAAATTTCTTCTCCAAATTTTTTAAAATTTTCGTCAAAATTTCAATTATCTTTATAAATAATAAATTTCTTCTCCAAAATTAAATTTTCTTAAAAAATTTTTTAAATTCCCGTCAACATTTCAATTATTTTAAAAAATGATAAATTTCTTCTCCATAGTTAAATTTTTTTCTAAAATTACTTCAATTCCCGTCAAAATTTCAATTATCTTTATAAATAATAAATTTTTTCTCCAAAATTAAATTTTCTTACAAAATTTTTTAAATTCTTGGCAAAATTTCAATTATTTTTATAAATAATAAATTTTTTTCTCAAAATTTAAATTTTCTTACAAAATTTTTTAAATTCTTGTCAAAATTTATTCCCGTCAACATTTCAATTATTTTTATAAATAAAAAATTTCTTCTCCAAATTATTAAAAATTTTCGTCAAAATTTCAATTCTCTTTATATATAATAAAAATTTTCTCAGATATTCAATTATTTTACAAAATTTTAGTCAAATTCTTGTCAAAATTTCAATTATTTTCAAACGTTTTCTAAAATTCCATAATTTTTAATATCTACTATTTCAATAAATTTTCCCAAAAAAATTCCATTATTAAAAAAATTTGAATATAATTCTACGCAAACATTCAATTATTTTCATAAATAATAAAAAATTTTACAAGTATTCAATTATTTTCAAATTTTTTAAAAAAATTTCTTCGCAATAATTCAATTATTTTCATAAATAACAACATTTCTCTAGGGATACAATTATTTTTATAAATAATAAAATTCTTTTAGAAATTCAATTCTTTTCGTAAATAATAAAACTCATTGCAGAATTTCAATTATTTTTAATGCAATTTTAATCAAATTCCTCAAAAAATTTAATTATTTTCAAAAATCTTATTAAAATTCGTCCAAAGAATTTAATGATTTAAAAAATTTCTTTATAACATTTTTTATAAGCATTTAATTTAATAAATTATTTATTTTTGTATTTAAATAATTGAATTCTCGTAGAATTTATTAATAAAAATGGTTTTAAAAATGAATTTCAGTTAAAATTTTAGATTACTTATGTATTAAAAGCATTATAACGTGGATTTTTAGAAATAATTAAATTTTCAAAAAGTTGCAAACTAAATTCATTGAAATTCTTAATTTTTCATATTTTTGAAACAAAAAATTCTGTAGAATTAATTCTTTTTAAAAGTTTAATAGGATTTTTATTGAAATTATTTCAAGTTTTTATTTTTCAATATATATTTAATTGCAAAATTTCCGAATAATTGAAATTTTCTAAAATTGAATTGTGAACGAATAAATTTGAAAATTATAAAACTGATCGCAGCGTTTCAATCATTTTTCATACAATTATAATTGAATTCCTTCAAAAAAGTAATTATGTTCCTGCAAGTTTTAATAAAATTCGACAAAGTGTTGAATTATTAAAAAATTTGTTACGAAAATTCTTTATCAGAATTGAATTTTGAGAAGCATTTAGTTATTCAATAAATTATTTACTTTTGCATTTAAATAATTAAATTCTTGTAGAATTTTCTAATAAAATTTTGTTTTTCATTTCATAAAAATGCATTTCAGTTAAAATTTTAGATTATAATTGAATATTAAAAGAAATATAGAGTGAACATTTTGGAAATAATTGAATTTTTCAATTAATATTTTTGTAAAAGTTTAATTGAATTTTTTTTTAATATTATTTGATGTTTTTATTTTCTAACATGCATTTAATGAAAGATGTTAGGAATAATTGAAATTTCGTGAAATTGATTAGCTAATTATTATCAAAAATAATAGATATAAAGTAAAATTGTAGTTAAAAATTTTTGAAAATAATAATTGAAAGGAAATAATGAAAATAATTTTGAAGAAGTATTCTTATAATATAAAATAATGATTTTATTACTTGGTCATCTTTAATTATTACAAAACATGAAGAAATCGAGCTCTTCGAGTCGAAGACTCGGAGTTATCGATATCTTCATGTTTTATAGTTATAAAAAAATTCAATAAACCCAAAATTTCATTAATTGTAAAAAATAACACAAAAAATTGATTATTTTAATCTTTCTTTTAGTGTTAATTTAATCTGCAACACTTTTTAGTAATATCCCACGATTTACTGTGAAACAACAAAACAACAAAAGCAACAAAACTATGAAAATTAAACTTGTAAGAATAATTTAATACATGCGCGTGAAATAATTTACAATCATGCTAAAAGACACATGTGTTGTGACTATATCTCGTTGAGCGCATATAAATGTCAGAATTCTCGCTAATGTTATAGCTTTAGATGAAAAAAAAAATAAAAATTAAAAAAAAATAAAATACTTTATCAAGTATCACCCGGAAGCACGGCAGAAGGGATGAACGATTAATGTCGTTATATACACTGGAAATGAAGACGCATACTAATGGCTAACGCGTCAAGTGGATGAACTGCGAGAAATTAAGGGGGCAGTATATAGCAGTAATAAGAAGTAATTAGGAAAGGTAATCAACACAGGTCTTCAAAGCGAAACTTGCATTCAACTTCTCAACTTACTCACCAGAGAGTTTATAACAAACTTGAAGAGAGTCTTTAACTTTTCCCTGCGCGCCGTAAATAAAACGATTCGCAACTTTCTTTGAGTCTGTGTTTGTATTTTTGTATGAAAACTATTCAAGATTTGGCCCCTCGTGTTATAAAAATTAGTTAAATTGCAAAAAAAAAATTTTCGGTTTAAAAATTAAACCGAAAAAAAAGATTCTGTTTACTGGAACCGAATTTTAATAGTAAACTAACTATAACTGACTAGAATTTTAATAAACTAACTTTGTAAAATAAAGGTTCTAAATTAGAGCTGATTTCAGTATTAAAATTGAACCAAATAACGATTTAGTACCAAAACTGGTACTAAATTCGCACCTTTCTTTTTACAGTGTTCATAATCGTATTTCCCGAAAATAAGATTTACATCAACCAGAATATACAAAATTATTCATATAAAAGCAAAATTTGTTGCTTTAAAATCAACATTATCATTGTCTTTCCGTATATGGGTGAATTTTCTGAAAGTGACATTTTTGATGTCTCGATTAATTTTACAAAATCTACTCTTTAATAATTATTATCAATTTCCATAGTGAAAATTTAGCACTTATTTATCATTTCTAAAAGAAAATTAAATAATTTTATTCAACTTAATTTACGTAATAACTAAATTACTTTCATCTCCGAAGCCTTTTCAACATGTCTCCAATAGGACTTCTACAATAAAATTAAATTTTCATGTTTTTTTTTCAAATTCTCAGAAATTTTTTAAAAATATTGTCAGAAAGTACAATGTTTTTTCTATCATTATGTGCATTTTAAAAATTTGTAAACCTCACTTTTACTCAGGTCTAATTTTTTTAAAAAAATCAAAAAAATCAGATTTTTTTTTATTTAAATCGGATTTTTTTGATTTAAATCATTTTTTAATACTATTTTTTAAATATTTATTTTTTTAACATTAGGAATTAAAAAATTAATAATTGGGTGCATGCAAAATTTCCTTTTTAGAATTTCCTGATTTTTCCTGACTAATTTTTCATTTTTCCTGATTAACAAATTTTTAAATTATTATTTAATACTCTGCATTACTAATTAAAATTTTAATAATGCAATTCAATTCAATTCATGTTTATTCTGCATATAAAAATACATTTTTGTGGCAGAAGAGTTCCGCTTAACTTTACACTTAAAAAAAAATCTTATAAAAATTTATTAATGCTTTTTAAGTAACAATTTTATTTATAAAAAAAACATAAGACATTTAAAAAATGTTTGTTTAATTATTAAATATTATACAAAAAAAGTCTAAATACAAAAACTAAGTTTATCAAAGTTTTTTAATTTGTGGTTTCTTTCGATTAAAATTTCCTGACTTTTAAAGAATTTTTAAAAATTCCCTGTATTTTTCTGACCAACTAAATCTCTGATTTATAATTGTTTTTATAATTTGTGGCTACCCTTAATAAAAAATACATATATAAATTCTTGTTACAATAAAATTTGTTTTAAAAAAGTTTAGGAAATCTTAACAAAATACTGATATTTAATGCTTCTTTGATTCAAATATAAAATACAGATTTTTTATCTTTCAATAACTTTCGCCAAATAAACAAAAAATAATAATTATTATTTTCTGATATTCATTATATTATCTTTATAAGATATTCTTTTTTACTTTTATTTAATTAAAAACTTTTAACATAAATTCTAATTTTGTATCCTTTTCGGTTTTTCTAATGCATTTCGCAGTTTGATTTAAATCATGATTTAAATGACAAGATTTAAATCAAGATTAAAATCATGATTTAAATCAACTTGATTTAAATCATTGCAGCCCTGCTTTTACTTTTGATAAAAATGTTTAATCTTTGTCTACAGTTTTAGGTTAAAATTACTTTACAATGATTACTGACGCATTTTATACTTTAAAAATATCTTAAACAAAATTTTAATGCACATTAAAATAAAGCTGAGAATCTGACGTTAAATTTTCCTATATTTTATCTACAAAAAGGAGAAAAATTATTGCTGTTATAAATAATCGAAATTTACATTTTTCTCCGAGTAAAAATTAATTTCATCTCCGAAGCCTTCCTTTTTAATAAATAACTGAATGTAGAAGTAAATTTAACAGAATATTTCGATGGTAATATAAAATGAGGGTGTGAGATTTGTATGTTTTACTAAAAAACATATTTTAATTGCGCCCTAATGTATACAAATATGAAAGAAAATTTATTTTTCATCTCCGAAGCCTTTTCCTTGAAATATGCATAGTTTTTCTTTTGTTTTTAGTATTTACCTGCATTGCTTTGAAAAAATTAACCCAAATTACCATTAAATCAATTACTTTAAATACATTTATATTTTCATCTAATTGAATATATTTGGTATTAAAATATGGGACATTCCATTTCAAAACGAACCACCTTATAAACAATTGCCATTGTAAGGCAATTTTCAAAAAATTATTTCTCCCATTTACTAAAGCCAAACTTTATTTACTATTAGTGATTTTAAAATAAAAATTTCTCAATTTTATGATGGTAAAAATTTTTTTTTTTTAAATAATAGAACTTATAGAAAAAATTAAGTTTGAAAGATAACCTTTTGAATATCTCAAAACATGTCATGTCCGATTTTCTTAAAATTTATGTCAAAATGAAGCTTAAAAATTCTAGTTTCATTTTATGTAAACATTACAATGGGCAATTCGGTTGAAATTAAGAACCAATTAAATTTTATGAAGCAGTCAAAGGTTAAACAGTGTAAAAATTTGAAAAAAACAAATTCCTCTCGGTACATACATTATAACCTTAGAAATTCTTGTAAAATTTAATTAATTTCTCAAATTTCCGCGAATTGCCCATTATAATGTTTACATAGAATAAAACTAGAATTTTTAAGCTATATTTGACATAAATTTTAAGAAAATCGGACACGACATGTTTTGAGATATTCAAAAGGTTATCTTTCAAACTTAATTTTTTCTATAAATTTTATTATTTAATTACAAAAATTTTTTACCATCATGAAATTGAGAAATTTTTATTTTAAAATCACTAATAGTGAATAAAGTTTGGCTTTAATAAATGGGAGAAATAATTTTTAAAAAATTGCTTTACAATGGCAATTGTTTATAAGGTGGTTCGTTTTGAAATGGAATGTCCCATATACAAATTATTAATTTTTAAGCAGTGTAATTTTATTTTCGATTTCGTGAACGCGATATTAGCGTGAATTTTTAATAGAAAAGCTCTCGCCAATTAAATAAAATTAATTTAAAGGAGCAACAATAATATTTTTCAAATGACAAAAAACTGGAATATTTTTAAGAATTAATTTTGCGCAACCTAAAAATCTTACTCTTGAGTATGAAATTAAGTAGTTTTAATAGAAAAAACCATATAATTGAAGAAAAAAATTCATTGAAAAACTGAAATTTAAAAGTGTCACTTTCAGAAAATTTACCCATATACAACATAATACATTAACATCACCCTATTACATTTCATTAAAACGATAAGACTTTATAATTCCAAACCTGCCCTATGCACATAATATAGTTTATAATTACACATATAAATGTCTTGTGCGGTAAAATTATATCGTTCGCAGTGTACGAAGACAAAATATTGACACGATCCCCCTGATAAACGGGCGCGTGTGATAAACATTATTCATTCATATATTGTGAATGTATAAGAGAATTAATAGCTTCTGGTTATACATACATATATATTGAGTCTATATTATATACAAAAATTATAATTATACTGTATATATAAAATTTTTTGGGGTGTTTAAAATGTCACGAATTTTATAATTACACGTAATGTAGCATATAGAAAGTAAGTTAATATCGTCGATAATAAGTACTCTTAAATAGTAATCACGAAGATATAATGGCCACCTTCCGACCTTCTATGCTAACATAATTGATCTGGGATACATGCGGACCTATAATTAGCGCCTCCTTTCAAAATTGGGATTACCTAGTTCTTTTATAAGAATTTATTTCTGCGCGATCTGCAAAAAAAAAGAAAAAATTAAAGACTTTCGTTGTCTTGTGTGTATCCGCAATTTATTTATTATACGTGATTATTTATTGCACTTCTCTAGAAGCGCCATTTATCAAATGCATGTATACGAATTTTTTTCTCTTCTACCCGCTTTTTTTTACTTTCATTCTTTTGCCATTATGTTATCAGCATTAGTGTATTATATTATTATATTGCTATCACTATTATTATCGGCATCATTATTATCATTACCATAATTGCTATTTCTATTATTATTATTACTATTATTATTATTATCAACATTATTATTATTATCAACATTATTATTATTATTACACTATTAAAATTAAATTTTTTATTTGAATTATTATTATTTAATATTTGCTCATTTTAATTAATATTAATATTTATTATTTTTAATATTATTATTTTTATATTGATTAATGTTAATATTATTTAATATTTGTAGAAACCGTTCCTGAAATTACTTTAAGAATACACTGAAAAAAAAATTTATTTGATTCAAATAACCGATTATTTGACTATTATCAAATAAATATTTACTTAAATCAAATAATTTTTGTTTGAATCAATTAAATAATATTTGCTTCAAATACTGAAACATTTGATTCAAATATAGTTTATTTGATTCAAATAAAAATTATTTGATTTAAGTAAATATTTATTTGATAATAGTCAAATAATCGGTTACTTGAATCAAATAAATTATTTTCAGTGTATAAATAATAATAAAATAGTTAATGTTATCATTTCATTATTATATAAGTTATTATAGTATTTAGTAGTAATTATTTCTACTAAAAGAAACAAAAATTTAATTGTTTTTCGTAATTATTTTACAACAAAAAGTTTGTAAATAATAATATAAAACTATAGTTATTGTTATTATTATTTTAACTAATATTATTATTTACTATTGCTACTACTATTATTATTATTATTATTATTATTATTATTATTATTATTTTTATTTTTATTTTATACTGTTAGTATTTATATTGATATTTTTTTGCAGACTTATTTTTTTCAATGATAAATTCCACATAAATAATTAAATAATCTTTAATTATTGAAATGAAAAAAAATTTCGTCTCCCGGAGGTAAATTTTTATTTTCAATGTACATTTATAATTTGAGTAAACGTGTTCATACATATTATAATTTTTTTTTGCTGAAAGAGGAAGCGATGTGTTTCCTAAATTCTAATTTTGTTTTGATAAGTCAACTATTTCTGTTTTGATAAAGAATTTATCAACTTTTTGTATATATGGGTCAAAGAATCCGCACAAAAAAGTTTTTTTGCTCCTGAACAAATTATACATGTATGAAAAAAGTTTTTTTTTATTTGATTAATTTTGAAAACGTTTTTTCTTTAGTGCCAAATATTTTATTTCTTTCTTCACTTCAATTTTAACTCAAACTTTAATACAGTTTCAATTTAAAATATTGTAAATATTTCTTTTTTCAAAATTTCAAGTATTTTTTATAAAAATTATACAATATTTTTCTTTAAAAATTTAAAATATTCTTTTTCATCGCCAAGAAATTAATATTTAAAAAAAAATACATAAAAATTGCAATACAAAATTCAATTATTTTCATAAATAATAATCTTCTTCCTCTGAATTTAATTCTTCAACTATTTTCCAAGTGTTATTTTTTTAACCAAAAAAATTATTTAAAGAAAAAATTATTAAAATACACGACAATGAAATACGGAGTTGCAATAATTTTTATTTTAAAAATTGTGAAAAAATTGCGAAATTTAGAAACATTTAAAGACATGTACACAGTGAAGAGACATTTATTTGCTTCAATAATCAATTATTCGATTTATTCAATAAATCGAATAACAATAAAATTTTTATTGTCAAATGAATAATTGACATGAAACAATAGGGAATATATTTTAAATCAAAGAAAGCTTGAGCTATCAAATAAATTCTGAATTTGAAGCAAATATTGTGTAATTGCCTAAAATAATTATTAAATTAAATATAATTATTAAAATAATAAACATTATTTTAATAAATGTCAATTTGTTTATTTATCTAGATAATAATTGAATTATTTAAATAAATTATTTTTCGGAGCAGTGCAGTACAATAATTTTTTAATAGCAATTTAAATCTTTTGTTCTTGAAAAAGTAGATAAAAACAAAAAATAAATAAAAATATAATTAAGAAACTAAAAAAACTATTATTCTGAAATTTAAAATTTATACAGTGAAGAAGAATAACAAAAAGTAACAAAATAATAATAATAATAAAAAATGACAAAATAAAAAATAATGAATGAAAAAAAGTAACAAAATAATAATAATAAAAAATGACAAAATAAAAAATAATAAAATGAAAAAAAGTAACAAAATAATAATAATAAAAAATGACAAAATAAAAAATAATAAAATGAAAAAAAGTAACAAAATAATAATAATAAAAAAAATAACAAAATACAAAATAATAAAATAAACAAACATAATACAATAATATTAATAAAGAATAAAATAATATAATTAAAAAACTGAAATACAAAAACAAAAATTAAATAATTAAATAGCGTTACAAAAGAATGAAAAAATGTAAAAACAATTTTTTCTACAAGTGAATAATAAATTTTCTCAAATAAAACAATCGTCCCTTTTCACATAAATTCAATAATTCTTTAAATGAGTGAGAATAGAGTGTAAAAAAATTTTGCGCAGGCGCAAAATATTACCGGGAATTATCAAAATAATTTAATTGATTTAAATACCTTGTACGATCCACATGCTTAATATGTCACTATATGGGCACAAATATAAATGTATATACAATATATATGTCTCTCTCTTTATATGTATGAATAAATACACCAAACAACTAACTGTGAAACACTTTTGAAAACAAAATTATCAACATAAACAGTATTGAGAAAAAAACTCAAAAACTCAATTAAACTCGCGAAATGTCATATTTTTATTAAAACTTTCAGTTAAATAATGGAATTAATTCGAGAATACCGGCAAATCGCGTGCATTCACTCATTGTCGGTGAATGAATGACTGAAGAGAACTGCACGACTCCGGCATCACCGTTGTTAAGTATACAAAAACCTTCAGCCAATAAGGTGCGAGCGATTGAAACTTTCAAAAGAACGCCCCCATTTTATGAACTCTCAACCCCGGTTACTTACAAATCAATTTAATTTTTTTCAACAAATTTGTCAATTTTTTTATTTTGTTAAGTATTTAAAAAAAATTATTAATATTATTTTTAAGTAGTTGGGAAAAATTAACTTTTATTAACGAATTAAGAAAAACTGTTCAATTAATTTTAAGGAAATGTTTGAAATTCAATTTTGTTGATTTAACACCGGGTGGAAAAAATAAATGCAATTTTGCCAAAAAAACTGTAAATTCATATTAATTTTAAAAGTCACCGACAATTAATTTTCAAAATTCAAAGTTTGTTTATCAATTTCCCTGAATAAAAAAAATATTTAAAATTAATTTAAAGTAAATGTTTGCAATTAAATTTCATGTACTTAATAGCCCCGCGGGAATAAAAAAGATAATTCGAATTTTTCCGAAAAATTTACAAATTAATTTACTTTACTATTAGTCAAAATAATTATTACTTATTTTTTAATTAATTAAAATCCTTTTAAAATTTTTCTTTTGCTAAACGAAAAAACTATTTTAATTTGAAGGAAATGTTTGGAATTTAGTTTTGTGGACTTAACCCCAGGTGGAAAAAAAAATCGAAAAAATTTCTAAATTAGGGTCATTTGGGGTAAATGTAAACGCGGGGTAAATGTAAACAGTAGATGTTTCAGCTAAATTTACAAATTAAAAAATAAGTACGACGGCAATATTTTTACCTCAGCTCACCTACAAGATGTTCTGACTATTGCCAATATTTTATTTTGACAATTGACAATGCCCTAATGTAAGTTATCTTTTAATGCAAAAAAGTTTGAAATTGAAAATTTTTCTGTTTCAGTATTTTGTCTCGCATTTGCATAAAAATAAATTTAAAAATCAAACAAAAATATGTAGTTCTTCCTTATTCATGCCCCAACAAAAATTGACTTTGATTTTTGATTTTCGTCAATTTAGTTAATAAATAATTGAGTGTTTAC
Organism: Leptopilina drosophilae; assembly: GCA_032873175.1. Taxonomy (NCBI): domain Eukaryota; kingdom Metazoa; phylum Arthropoda; class Insecta; order Hymenoptera; family Figitidae; genus Leptopilina; species Leptopilina drosophilae. The sequence goes on along the minus strand of CM065478.1, from coordinate 76,037,181 downwards.
ATTTACCCCGAGAATTCGAAAACTCGGGGTAAATGTAAACAGAACTTCAACTACATTAAAAAAACAATTTAATAAATTATTGGATCTGCCATTTTGAAATTTAAAAATTCGATATTTTAGATTCTTATTCAGCAAGCTTAAAAACTTTTTTTTTACCAAGTTGAATGAAAATCTATTAAAATTTGTTCAAGTTATTCAAGTTTTACATTACTAATTTTCTAATGGTTGATTGTTTATTTTATATAATACATTATCAGTCAACTGGTTGATTTACTATACGTCTACGAATAATTTTTTTTCAGTTTTTCCATCCCTTAAGACTGTAGTATGCTTGAAATAACTTGTTTCTGAAACCTCGCTTAACTACAGAGGTGTTTACATTTACCCCGAATTTTAGGCAAATTTCAAAATCTCGGGGTAAATGTAAACAGTCAGTTGTAGACGATTCAGGTGCATCAATATTTTTTTGAACCTCATAAAATTTTTCTAGGGAGCTCTAGTAACAAGTTCATGCAAAAAAAATCCGTCCATTTTACCTTTTAACAAAAAAAACTGATGTTTTTCGTAAAAAATAGATAAACCGTTTACATTTACCCCAAATGACCCTAATTTATTCAATATTAATATTAAATTTCTAAATTTTTTTTATTTTTTACTAACGAAAAACTATTTAAAATTTGAAGAAAAAGTTTGAACTTTTTAATTGACTTTAAACCTGGGTGGAGAATAAAATCATTCCAATTTTACGCAAAAAAAATTTGTAATTTTTTGTATTCAATTTAAAAAATCGATTTTTTCAATTTTTAATGTAAACATTATTAAAAAATAATTTAAAGGGAAAGTGTCAAAATTAAATTTTATGGACTTAACCTCGGCTGGTACTAGTCAATCCGATTTTTCCAAAAAATTTCTAAATTTTTGTATTCAGTTTAAAAAATCAATTTTATTTTAATTTTTACTAAAAAAACTATTAAAAATTAATTTTAAGGGAAAGGTTTCAAAATTAAATTTTATGGACTTAACCTCTACCGGAACTAATTAATCCGATTTTTCCAAAAAATTTCTAAATTTTTGTATTCAATTTAAAAAAATCCATTTTTTCAATTTTTACTAAAAAAAAAATTTTACTGGAAATTAATTGGAAGAGAAATGTTTCAAAATTAAATTTTATGGACTTAACCTCAACAAGTACTAAACATTCCAATTTTGTTAAAAAAAAATTACAAATTTATTTGTTTAACATTATTTTCGTCGAAAAATTAGCAAACCTATTTATTGAACATTAAATTCGAAAAATTCTATACATTTTTCACTAAATACGAAAAACTATTTAAAATCATTTTGAAAGAAACGTTTGAAATTAAATTTTATAAACTTAACCCAGGGTGGAAAAAAAATCAATTCGGTTTTTTTCAAAAACCATTGTAAATTTATTTATCTATTTATTTAACATAAAAATTTTAAAATTTACATTTCTTTTGTATACTAAAGAAAGAAACTATTTCAAAGTAATTATTGAAAAAACGTTTCAACATCAAAATTAAATTAATTTATGCAAAAGAATTTCCTGTGTAATGTAAAAAATTTATAGTTATTAATTTCATAAAAAATTTTGATAGTTTTTCTTTAGAAAAAAAATAAATTTTTCGCCATTCATATACATATAGAGTCTTAGAAGCTCGTTTAAAACACTTTTATGACCAATTCGCCAGAAGTTGTTTTATTTTCCGTTTCGAAACTTATATATACATGAATAATTTGGCATACACCAGGTAACTTAAAGTGGGCAATAAAATTTTAACCTTCTTAAATATAAACTAAATTATACTTCAAATTTTTCAATTTCAATTGTATCGCAGAAAATAATTTCTTTTCCTGGAAAAGTCCGCTATATTTTTTTCCACAAAAAGCAATTTATCATTTATATATTTATTTTTTTTTTGCTACTTTTGAAGAAAGAACTATAATATTGCTTAACTTATTTATAATTTCTTAATAATGGCAAACTACTTGGTTTACTTGGTTGAAGGTATATACACAGTCTTTATAGAAATAGGATTTTAATTATATACACACAAACAAGATTATTTTAAATTATAAAATAACGGGAAAGAATTTATCAATTTTTAACAGTTGGAAATTATTTGTTGGTTAACAAAATTTAAATTTTTTCAAAATTAATTTTCCTTTCCTCTTTTTTAATGACATTAAATTTTTAAAAATTGAGTAACAATTATTTCTGAGCCGATATTGGTTGTTAAAATTTCGAACTAAAAATATATTTTTTCTGTAGGTAAGAGTAGTTCCTTTCTAATCCTTACGCGATTCATTGTCGACAGTGGGATACGACCTTAAATTTCTGTTATACCTTCAGCAGAAAGAAGCGGCAATCCCTTTTATTATTACCAACGATTTTTTTCCCTTCTATTTTAAATTTGTATTGTTTCTAAACATACATTATACTATTATAAATTTTAATTAGTATAAATAATGTACTATTTAATAATTCAATAAAACAATATTCGAATATCTAAAAATAACTAAAAAAAAAATCAGAAACATAATTTTTTAATTTTTACATTATTTATAATATTGAATTATTTAGTCATTATAAGTTGAATTAAAACTTTAATTATTTACATTAAGTTCAGTGACTTGAAAAGAAAATTAAAATTTTTAAATTTTCTGATTATTTGAAAATAGAACGACTTGAATTTTTTCGACTATTTTTGCAGTAATAAATTAATTAATTTATTAACTAATTAACACAATGGTTAAGTTTGCAAAGTTTGTAATCAAGGATTAAAAAAATAATCCATTCTTCCCAAGGGAACTTTTTATCTAATAAATATTATGTTAAAATATAAGATAACAAAAAACTTTTGTTATTTTGTTGTTCGTCGTTAAATTCTTGGTAAAAAAATAAATAAACATAAATGAAGAAAATACAAAAAAAGCAAAAGTAACAAAAGTTTCCACAAGGAAAATTATTATTTACTAATTACACCTAATATAAACAAAACAAATAATGTCAAACAAAACAGTAAAGAAAATAAATTATACTTTTTTGTTTTTTAAACTACCTAAATCAAATAAACAATAATAAACAATAATAAATAATAATAAACAATAATAAACAATAATAAACAACAATAAACAATAATAAACAATAAACAATAATAATTTTATTGAAAAAACAAAAATAAACAATAATAAACACAAATTTTCACAAAGAAAATTATTATTTGATAATTAATATTTTTTAAGTAATGAATAGCAAAGAATGTAATTAATCAAAATAACACAATTTTTTCCAAGAAAAATTATTACATTTAATAATTAATACTGATAAATAGTAGATAACAAATAACAACACAAAAATAAGTTGTTTTTTAATCACTAAATTAAATAAATAAACAATATAATAAAAATTTCCACAAGGAAACTTACTATTTAAATAATAAATACGAAAAAAATACTAATAAACAAAAGAACAAAAATTTCCACGAGAAAAATTATTATTTTTGGTAATTTATATTAAAATATTGCAAATAGCGAATTAACAAGAATAAATAAAATTTACTCTTTCTTTTAACAACAAAAGTAAATTACACAATAGTGAACAAAGTAACAAAAATCCCCACGAGAAAATTTATTATTAATAATTTATATTTAATTAGTTAAATTTATTATAAATAATTAATATTTAATTAGTTAAATTTATTTTATAAGTAATATTTAATTAGTTAAATTTATTATAAATAATTAATATTTAATTAGTTAAATTTATTTTATAATTAATATTTAATTAGTTAAATTTATTTTATAATTAATATTTAATTAGTTAAATTTATTTTATAATAAATATTTAATTAGTTAAATTTATTTAATAATTAATATTTAAACAATGGATAAAAAAACAACAAAAATAAGCTTTTATGTTTGCTTTTTCATCTAATAAATTATAATTTATACAAAAATGACAAAAAACTGATTTCCTAAATTTGAATTAGTAAATTTTACTAATAATTAGTAGTTTCTACTAATTTATTATTTTTGCCTTTGCTTTGTTGCCTTTATTAGTAAATTTTAGTCTAATAAAATAATAGAAATTATTATTTATTCATAAAATTTACTATTTTAAAAACAAAAATTCAGTCATAACAAAAAAGAATAATTTTAAGAATAATTTTTCTTTTAATTTCTACAAATTCATTAGTAAGGTTTTCCAATTCAATAACAAAAAAAGTCAGTTGCTAATTCAATGTAGTAAATATTTTTAAAACTTAAAATTTAGAGAGTAAATACCATTTATTTCGTCCATTTCATTATTAGTCACTTAAAAAATAAATAATCAAGAAATCAAAAACAATTTTCTTAAAATTTTCCATTTATACAAAAACAGTGGTTCGAAAAAATTTATAAAAATATTTTAATCCATATTTTTTAAAATAAAAATTTAATGAGAAAAATATTTTCTTCTTCGAATTTGTTTATTACAAAGTTATGAACTTCACAAAAGTTCATTACTATACCTGATATTTATTATTATTCCTCTTAAAATTATTATTTATAATTTCTATTTCGAAATATTTGTAAACTTTTTTATTTTGTTAGTAGTTCAAAAAATTATTAATTACTTTTAAGTAATTATAAAATGAATTAACTTTTATTTACGAATGAGAAAAAATTTTCAGTTAATTTGAAGGAAATTAATTAATACACCTGATATTTATTATTATTACTATTAAAATTATTATTTTTAATTTCTATTGGAATTAAAAATTATTTAATATTTGCTTTTCGTAGCAATCGTTCTGGTAATAATTATTTGTAATAATAATAATTAATTGTCATTAATTGCATCATGTAGGGACAAATTAATAATTATTATTTTTATTGTTGATATTATCATTATTATTATTATTAATTTATTTGTTTATTTATTTGTTTATTGATTTGTTTATTTATTTGTCTATTTATTTGTTTATTTATTTGTTTATTTATTTGTTTATTTATTTGTTTATTTATTTGTCTATTTATTTGTTTATTTATTTGTTTATTTATTTGTCTATTTATTTGTTTATTTATTTGTTTATTTATTTGTTTATTTATTTGTTTGTTTATTTATTTGTTTGTTTATTTACTTAAATAGTAATAAAAGGCGAATACAAAAAGCTAAAATGCCCTTTTATACAAAAAATGTATTATTATTGCTATTATAATTATTATTTTACATTTTTTATAAAAAAATATTCAAAAATGTTTGTTCTCTATTTAGTTTAAAATTTGTGAAAATTTGTAACTGTTATATTTTTATTGCCTAATTTTTCTCTCGGTTGCAGTGTAATTTTTTCAGGGATTAGGTGATGAGAGGAAGAGGGAGGGGGGGAGTTTAAAATACTCATTTTTTTAACGAATTTATTGAAAATTATATACATTTATAAATAGAGTAATAAAAAAAAGCAAGTTGAAATTCTTTTAAAAGAAAAGCAGTTTAATAGTTTCTTACAACTTTCGTCGAGCTGGGAGTGAGGATTGGTCACACGGGTCACACCACCGACGGGTCCGAGAAATCAAATACGAAGCGAAGCGCTGTTTTGGATCAGTATAAGTCTGTGCTTCACAGAGATAGGATAAGAAATTTTTTTTTTTTTAGTTTTATACATTCTCTCTTTTTCTCTCTCCCTCAACATTTCGAAATTCAAGTAAACGAAAGCCACGTGACTGAAAAGCGCGCGGCAAGATTCAATGTAATTCGAACGTAAAGTGATAAAAAAAAAAAAAAATCGCGCGCCAAATGTCAACATACTGCTCACTTCGATTATTATTTTTGAGTGTTAATAATTTTTTTTGAGTGAAAGTGAATTGGAATTTGTTCTCCTTCTTTTCTTCATTCACAGCTTCGATCTATGTGGCGGTTTTTATTTAGATACTTCACCACGTGAGTGTTATTTTTATTTTTGGTTTCTCGATTTGAATGTTTTCAATTTTTATTTTTTATTACTTTTTCGATTTAAGAAAAAAATTGTTTTGAATTTTTTTTCCATACTTTCTGCACTTTAAAGTTTATACACTATACACCGAAGAAAAAATATATTTTAGAGTCTATTAAACTTTGCATTTGTTTAAAAAAAAATTTATTTAATTTAAAAATTTTATTTACTTTAAAATTATTTGTGTCGAATAAATTATTAAAATTTGTTCGAATAGATTGTCAAAATTTGTTCAAATAAATATTTTTAATTATTATATATATTAAATTAAATATTAATTAAATGATATATTAAATTATTAAATATTTTTAAATATCTTCAAATAAATAATTTTTAAGTTTTTGGGACAAATGTAATTTTATTTTACTCTGAAATAAATTACAATGCGTTTAAACAAAATTTTGCCTCTGGGCGTAAGTTTCAACACTTTTGTTATCAACTTGGTACTTTATTATCCTTAAAGTTTTGAAAGTTCGAATTAACGAAATATTTTTTTTCTGTTCGGATATGATAAAAATTACTATATACATAAATAAAAAATAATGTAAATTAATTGACTTAATTAGAACATATTCGCTTTAAATATATATGAAAAACAAAAATATAAAGAAAATTGAGAAATTTAGAACAGAAAAATATTTTTCTTAGCACATTTTTACTTAAAAAAATATTTTTCTCAGCAAATTTTCATTTAAAAAAATATGAATCTTTGCAAAATTTTCATTTAAAAAAATATGAATCTTTGCAAAATTTTCATTTAAAAAAATATTTTATATAAAAACATTTTTATGAAGTTTCTTGAACCACTAATTTTGTAAAAAGAAGTTCTAAATAAAATTGCTTATAAAAAAATTGTTTTCTACTAAAATTGAGATTGAATTAAAAAAACGTCGTTTATTTAAATGTTTAAAACTTTAAGGTCAATAACTATCAAATGAATCATGTTATTACAAATATAAATATAATTTTATTGTTTGTTTCAATTTCAAACGTTCAAAAAACGACAATATTTTTTACTTCGTTTAATTTGTATTTTTCTAAAAAAGAAGAAATATTTTTTACAATGAAGAAAAAATTAACTTTTACCTAAGCAAATATTCATTTTTTTATGTAGATTAATTAATTAATTTATTTATTTATTTACTTGTGTTAATGTTTTTATACAAATTATTTTTTTTAATAAAAATTATTCTTTTATTTTCTTTTATTTTATTTATTTTATTTGCATATTTACATTTAATTTTTATTTATTTATTCAAACACAAGAGACAATTTTGTTCATTTAAACATTGAAATAAACATTAGAAAAATGTATTTTTTTGTATATTTATTTTTAATTTTTACTTGTTTATTTAAACAAAAGGGAAATTTCGTTCATTTAGACGTTGAAATAAACTTTAGAGAAACGATTGTTTTTATACAAGATTTATTGCTATTGTTTTTAGATTTTTCCTTTTAATGAAAGAATTTTAATTTGAGAAAATTTTTGCCTATCTATGGAACATTGTGCGATATTAAGACAAAGGTTTTAAATGAAAATTGCCTATGGAATGATTACTTTGTGCACTTACAGCAGCACGTGCATTAAATAATACTGAATGAAATTGAAGGCTGAATTTTTTTATAACAGTAATTTTTTTTTCTTCTTTTTTGCATTCTTATAGGATTTCAACATGTTTGACATCCATTACGAAGATAAATACTTTCATTTCGAGTTAAACAAAACCACAAAATTATACGAAACTCTATAACTTTTAACTGTTCATAAAACATGAAGCTTTTTGCAATGCAATTTTTATTATTTTTTATTTATTACTTTTAATTTTTAAATTGGTAAATTATTAATTACTATTGATTATTAATTTTAAGTTAGTAAATTATCAACTTTAGTAAAAACAAAATTTAATTGATTCTAATAACCGAATAATTGACTCTATTAAGTATTATTTAATTCAAGTAAATATTTAATTGATAACAGTCAATTAATTAGTTATTTGAATCAATTAAATTTTCTTTTCAGTGTACTATTAATTTTCAATTTTAAACGAGTAAATTATTACTTACAATTAATTATCAATTTTAAGCTAGTAAATTATTATTATTATTATTAACATTAATTATTAATTTTTAATTATATATAGTAAATTACGAATTGATAATTATTCAATTAAATTAAATTATTAATTATTACGCAGAAAAAAATTATTTTATTTCAATAGAAGTTGTCTGCTTAAAAATATGTAAACTTCTCTGTTAACTGTTTTCAGTAATTATTTGTTTATTTCTAAATAAATATTTACTGGAATCGAATAATTTTGATTTGAATCAATTAAACGGTTCAATTCGTATTTGTTTTAAATATTAAAAATTATTCGTTCAAGAACAATTTAAATGATTTAAATAAAAATTATTTGATTCATGGAAATATTTATATTTGCCAATAGACAATTCAATCGGTTATTTGAATCAATGAAATTTTTTTCCAGTTGCATTAGAAGTTAGTAACTATTGATTATAAACTATAAATCAGTAATTAATAGTTATTTATTATAAATTAGTTAATTTTTAAAGATTTTATTCAATTACAAACAAGTCTTTTTTAGAATTTAGAATTTTTTATATTACAATTTCGCAGTTAATATTGAATTAAATCGAATTGATGAAATTGAATGGAATGGAATTGAATTGAATTGAATTGAATTGAATTGAATTGAATTGAATTGAATTGAATTGAATTGAATTGAATTGAATTGAATTGAATTGAATTGAATTGAATTGAATTGAATTGAATTGAATTGAATTGAATTGAACTGAATTTGCTTCCAGTGTAATTAATAAATAATAATTTATTTTCCATTATTTATGGATATAGTGCACAATCAATGTAAAGTATGTTCAAAAATCGTTATATCGCTCTAGTTTACTCTGTTTGAAACTTTATATTTTCACTTTCTTATATATTATTAGTAGCAATATGTATATACATAAATTTATTTCCAAGCATGTTTAAAAAGGTCAGACATTCCTAATAATTCAACTCTAATTTACCAATTTAAAACTTGCAGCGTAGATTTCATGTTAGTTATAAATATTTATCAAATATCAAGCAATAAGACAAAGTTATATTTGCAATAATATTAAATTATATTGCCATTGTAGTAATTCCTTTGTGCTAATGCATAAAGGAATTAATTTTTAATTTTAAACAAATGCTTTCAGTAATTATTTGTTTATTTCTAAATAAATTTTAATTTAATTTTAGAAAATTTTTAATTTATTTGTTCAACAATATAAAAATCCCTACAGTGCCAAAGTGATGATGAAACAGTGTGTATAAATTAAGTTTTAGTTTGCTTAATAATTTTTTTCTAATTAGACATTAATTGAACATTAATTTACATTTACATTCTCTTTTAATACCAATAATCAAAGTGGTAAATAATAAATATTATAATTTAAACTGTGTTTTTTTGTTTATACACCATGTTTGTTTAGGTCATAAAATACATTATTATTTTTTTATAAAAGTGTTATCATTAGTGCAATGGGATAATACTAATAGTACATTATTTGTGATAAGAATATAGATATCGATAGTTTACGAATTTTGAAATTATTGTAAACATTATTTAATGTTGGTAAACAAACTTTTCCGTAAAGCCGAATGAAGAAGATTAATGATTAAAAAAAAGATTAAAAGATTTTGCGCTGGGCAAACATTATTTAAATTATTCTAAAAGAAAGTCACTTTTTTCCTAACTTTTTTTATTTAGTGTACTATAGACTTAGTTTGATTAAAAATTCTTTAATTTCCTAAATTTAAAACCAATTTTTATTGAATATTTTTGATACAACGAAGACTTGAACCAATAATTTCCAGTAATAATTGATTACTCTTTTTGTATTTTTACTGCAAAAATTATAAATAAAAAAAAACCCTAAAACTATTGTTTCTATTATATTTCTTCTGAGCGCATCACAATATAAATTAAATATTTCCTTTATTGCTTTTTATTATTTTTGATTATTGGCTAAATATGAAAAATTAATTTTGCAAAAGAATAAAAAAAAGAAAAATAAAATAAAATTTTGCACTAAAATTGAAATTTATGGAAACAATAAAAAATGACAATGGATAAAAAATAAATAATAATAATAATAAAATAACAATAATTAAGAATAGCATTAATAATAAAAATAATAAAATAACAATAATTAAAAATAATAATAATAACAATAATAATAATAATAATAATAATAATAATAACAATAATAATAATAATAATAATAATAATAATAATAATAATAATAATAATAATAATAATAATAATAATAATAATAATAATAATAATAATAGTAATAAATAAAAAATATCGTCGTTCATTTCAAAACTTTAGGGACATTCAAAAAAATACATCCTTTGTGATGTGGAAAATTTTTCTTACTCAAATATAGAGGCAAAAAATTATCATAATACATGAAATGCTGCTGAAAGCTTATATGCACATAATTTTGCTCACTAAAACTTAATAATAGTAATGAAATTTCATAAACTCGGATTGCAAAGAAAATTATAATGCTTTCAAAGATTGACTTCGCGGCTAATAGTTGCGCATTGAAAAAGTAAGAGAAAAAACGGAAATTGAATATACTAAGAGTTAGCATATAGTTGAAAAACATTTTTATAAATACATGAAAATAAATTTTGAATTTTGATTTTTTTTCTACACTTTTAGTGAAAAATTATTATTCATTAGCAAAATTTATTAATTCATTTCTTTACATTCTTATCACATATGGTATTTACTACAATTATAGTGAAAAATTACTATTTGTTAGTAAAATTTACTAATTCGATTTGAATTTTTTTCTACACTTTTAGTGAAAAATTAATATTCATTAGCAAAATTTATTGATTCATTTCTTTACATTCTTATCACATATTTTATTTACTACAATTTTAGTAAAAAATTATTATTTGTTAATAAAATTTACTACTAATTCGTTTTAAATTTTTTTTCTACAGTTTTATAGTAAAAAATTACTAAAAAAATTACTATTTATTAGTAACATTTACTAATTCCTTTTTTTACATTTTCATCACATGTTATTTACTCCAGTTTTAGTGAAAAATTACTATTTCTTAGCATTTACTATAATCCAAAAGCAAAAAATTAGAAACTAATTGAAAAGGAAAATAATTATTGAAAATTTATTTCGATTTTTGATTTGTTAATGACATTAATTTAATAATTAATTAACAACAGTAAAGTTAATAGACCCTCTAATAGCAGTTATAAAAGAAAAACAAGAACTATTTAAAGTTTTGATTCGCAGATGTTAACAAGTTTAATTATTATATATATATGAAACACCGTTTGTTCAAATTAAGGAGCATAAAGAGTTTTAACTCTTGAGAAATGCAGAGAACAATGCAACCTTCAATTGTTTTCACTTCTTTTCAAGAGCATTATACTCATTTTTAATAGTTTATAAACTAGTATTTTTTTAATTAGAAAAAAAAGAAAAAAAAAATTCATTATAAAATTATGCTGTAATTTTACGAAATAGAAAAAAGTCTTCTATACAATGATATAATATTTAACTACAAAAATAATAGACAAAAAATTGAATTCAATTTAACTAAAAAATATAAATAAGTAATCAATATAAATAATAAGTAAATAAAAAATTAAATAAAATATAGAATCAAAATCAATCAAAAAAGAAAAAATTAATTATTACAATATGTCGCGTTTAAAATTTTCATTAATTCAAAATAATTATATTTTGATTTCAGAAAGTTAATTCTTGTGATTAATCAAACAAACAGAAACTATAAAAATGAAAGAAAATGTTGAAATTGAACAATATTATTATCAGACAAATATTTACTAAAAACAAATCATTTTTATTTGTCTCGCTTTATAAATATTTAATGAGAAATTTTGTAAAACGAATATTTACACGTATTTTGAAATATTTTTAAAACATGTTATGATTAATTGATCCCACAAAAATATTGCGGAGCTGGTATATTTTTTTAAATACACGAACCGAAATTATTAACTTATTAATTCGAAAATTTAATTGAATTATTCCTTCGAAAATTTATATTCTACTTATAATATACTAATTTATATACTTAATTCTATATTTACTCACGAAATAAACTCGATAGGAAAAATTATTTTGTTGATCTCGATCGCCTGAAACAAAAAAGAGAACAATGATAAGGATTATTTTTATTATTTATATTTTTAATTCTGGCAAAGAATCAAAATTTCTACTTTTCTGCAAACTTTCGAAAAATGTTTAAAGTTTTGTTCAAATTTAAAAAGTGAATTTTAATTTTTTAATTAAATCTTACTTTCAGAACAAATTTTAATTTTTGTAATTCTAAACAATAAAAATTTTCTTCAGAACTCTAAATTCTAAAGAACTCTATAAATTATTTTGAAAATAATATTTAAATTAAAAAAATAAAATGTATTTTTCAATTTTCAAAAAAACTATAGTAAAAATTTGTTTCTCGGACAAAAGAAAAATAATTTTTAAACTTATAAAATAAAAGGATAATTTTTTTCTGTTTAAAAATATTTATTTATTTGAAAATAAATAGGGGAAAAGGGGATGAACAAATATATGAATTTAGATTTTTTTGGGGGTTTTTCCAGGATTTAAGGGTCACGAAAGAGTCAAAAAGAAGAAATCTTAAAATTAATACCAGATTGGATTAAGTTGACAGCAAAAATTTGAATCAAATTAGGATTTATATTTTTACTACCAATTCGTTGCTATTTTAAACTTTTATTTTAACAATTCAAAATTGTATTAAATAATGCAATATTTGCAAAAAAAAGATTGTTTTAGTCTATAAAAATTATGGATGAATTATTAATTATTAAAAAAATGATAGATCACTTGAAAAAAAAGCGAAAATCAAAAACCATTTTTTTTAATGAGGCTAAAGACTGCAACGTTTTTAAAAACGAAATAATAGATTTTATTTTGTCTTGTAACTTATCTATTTGTATCATTTTTGAGCAAATTTATTTTTATTTTATTATTATTTTTTAAATAATTTTTTTTAATTTTTTTTATTTATTATTTTTTATTATTTATTATTTTTTATTATTTATTATTTTTTATTATTTTTTATTATTTATTGTTTATTATTATTTATTATTTTTTATTATTTATTATTTTTTATTATTTATTATTTTTTATTATTTTATTAATTTAAAAAAAATTAAATTTCACAATTAAATTTTACAAAAAAAATTAGAGATTAACTTGAAAAAATATCCTTTTGATTTTTTTGTTTTTAAAAAACATTGCGAACTTGAGACTCATATTTTTTTCCAAAAATAAAATATTCAAAAAAGACAAAGTTTAGCATTATTTTAAAAAACTCTTTTCAATGTACCATTCATTCATCCGTAAGGATAGATTGCAATGGATGGCAATATAATGATGACGTCATGAAAAGAGAGAGAGAGCGCTCGTCCACTTTAAGTAGGTTACATGTCCAATGTGTTGAATTGAAGACGATCATCAGGTGACGGACGAAAGAACAGTTTCAAAAGGGATTTTCATTGAAATTTTTCTCACTAGATTTCACGAAATTTCTTCTTCCTGTCCTCGAAAATATTTCCTTTGAAAAACATTATTTTGTCAACTATCACAATAATGAATTATCGCACACTTTTTGCACGTATATTTTGAAATTGAATGAAAATTGTAATACATAAAATTGACCAAATGAGCGTATTTTTGGGTCGATCAGTTTCTTAACTAGAAACTTTATTCCTATTACTGTTCACAAACAGGTCTGACTGTCTTGTGTATATACACATATCTCATCAACTGGGTCACATTCTTTAACAAAGAATTTTACTGCAGGATCCTCGCGCTTTCTTTAGCCCTCACTTTATAAAACGCATGTCCTTTTCTCCTCTTGAATAATAATAAATTACTTTTGTACACGATATTCTTTTGCGAAAGTGTTTGTGTGTGTTTGTGTCTGTGCTTGTGTTTGTATTTGTACAAAGTTACAAACCACAGTTATTTTTTAAGTATCGAATTTAAATATACCAAAAAGTATCAAATTCGTATATCCTAAAAGTGCGTGGTAACTGATACGAAAATTTGGATCAAGTTGACACTTTCCCCATCACTGACAATCAACTATATGGGAAAATTTTTATTAATTGTGGAAAAATGTAATTTTTTTCCTGCTTCTTATGCATCTATAAAGATTTTTTTAATTTTTTACCTAAGAAGCAAACGAATTGTAGGTTAGGGTCATGTTAGATTTCTCTTGATTAAAAGTTTATTTTTAATTATTTTAATTTGAAACCAATTTTTATTAAATATTTTGAATATAATGAAGACTTGAAGATCAATAATTTTTAATTAATATTTGATTTTCTTTCTGTATTTTTACTTGAAAAATTAAAAACATAACCTCAAATTTTTTGCTTCTTAGGTACCTTTCTTCGGAGCGTGACACATGTCAAAATTGTTAATTGAGACAAAAAACGTATATTCAAAATAATTATTGTGATGCAACAATTATACCTACTAATTATTTTAACAATCAAATTGAGACAAAAAACGTATGAATTTTTTTTCCCCAAAATTTGTTATCCTTAGAAAATTTGTGACTTCATGAACCTAATGTTTTGAACGTTCAAATGAACGACAAAGTTTTTCTATTTTTTTTCATTCGTTTATTTAAGAAAAAGAAATTATTTATTTTATTACAAAAAATTACTTTTGTTTATTAAAAAGATTAATGTCTTAACTAAGAAAATAATTAATTTTAATTCTTTTTCTCTTTTGTAGGCAAATTTTTTAAAATATTCAGATAGGAAAAAATTTTGTTTACTTGAACGTTAAAAACTTTAGCATCACGTGACTTCTCAAAAACAATATTAGGTCAGTTACAAGTTTACAACTGAAACTCATTTCTCTGAAAATTTAAACAAATTTTTGTCATAAATTACACGAGCCAAATAAACTAGGAACTTGAAATAATTTTCTAATTCGAAAATTAAGTGAATTTTATGATCCCCAAGTTTTGAACGTTTAAATGAACGAAATATTTCTTATTGAAGATATTTGAATAAATTATTAATCATAAAAAAATTTTTAAACTAAAGTTTTAAGTTTACAATGTCAGTAATTAATTTTTGTGAATAGTAAAGTAAAATAAGTGCAATAAAAATTTAATTTTTTTAAGAAAAAAATTAATTTTGTTCATTTGAACGTTCAGAACTTTTGGATCTTTGAATTTTCAGAAAAGCTTAAATATATTTCTAAAATTCGAAACGGTCGGAGAAAAAACATTTTGGCCCTTTTTGAATTTAAATTTTTATTAAAAAATGGAGAATTTTGAATTCCACGTGTAATTTTGTAGAAAATATTTTTTTTTTGAATTTACAAAAAAAATTTCTAAATGAAAAGAAAAATTGATTTTCATAATTTTTGAAGTTTTTTTTAATCTTTCTTCTTGATAAAAATTCCAAAAAATACCATTGATATTCAACTTTTTTAATTTATGTAAATTCATTTCCTTCTTTGCTATTTATAATCTTAATTTTTTTAATAAAAAAAACAATTGATTCTTCGAATATTAAATTAACTATTAAAAATTCTTATTATTAAAGAAAATCTTACTATTTTGCGGTAAATTTTTTAATTTTTCTGATTTTTATAGTGGTCTGTTATACTTTTTCTAAAGTTCAAAAGAAAACATTCTATTAAAACGCTACTTCTTTTTGAATTCCATTAATTTAAAATACACAAATTAAATTTTAGAAAATAATTAGTAAAATAAAAAATTGTTATTTCGAGAACAACTTTTACTTTTTTCAAAGACAATTTTTTTTGTAGAAATTAGAAAAATTGACTGCCAAATAGTAAGTTTTACTCAAACAAAAAGAAGAATTTTTGATAGCTAAATTGTAATGTTATAATAAGAAATTAAAAAAATTGTTTTTTGAATTGAAAAAAAATTAAATTATTTAAGTTGTTTTTATTAATTAAAAAATTATTGAAAAATTAACATTGAAATTAGTAAACTTTGCGTTATATTAAAATTAAATAAATCCTTATTTCCAGAGTAAATTTTACTGAAAATTAATAAAATATATTTTGAATTTAGTATAAAATTTATCATTGTAATAATACAATTTGTTTGAAAATTCCAAAAAATTTAGATCTTTTAAAAGCCAATTACAATGATCTAGAAATATTTGAATTAATTTTATCAAAAAAATTTGCATTAAAATATTAAAAAGCTTTATTTCTAGAGTAAGTTTTATAATAGTATAGTTAATTATTGAAGATTAGTAAAATATATTTAAAAATATAGAAAATAAATAAAATATACTTTGCATTTAGTATAAAATTTATTCTTAAAATTAAATACAATTTATCGCAAAAATATTTGTTACTTTTTTTGTGGAAAAATTTACAAGTTACAAGACACTGACA
This sequence comes from Leptopilina drosophilae, assembly GCA_032873175.1. Lineage (NCBI taxonomy): Eukaryota > Metazoa > Arthropoda > Insecta > Hymenoptera > Figitidae > Leptopilina > Leptopilina drosophilae. The sequence goes on along the minus strand of CM065478.1, from coordinate 76,020,682 downwards.
AATAATATTAGAATAATTTTTAAAAAATCATTCAAATTATTTAAGTTTTAAAAACATAAATTTTGTCCAAATTTTGCAAAAAAGTACAAATTTTTCCCTCGCAAATATAATAAAAATATTTTTCTAAATAATTCAGATTTTAAATAGCTGCGATTGTAATAATCGAGAAACATTTTTATATAAATTTTATTCAAAAATTAGTAAAATATACTTTAAATGGCAATTAGGTCAAAAAAGAAGAAAATTCATCATTATATTAATAACATTTTTTCTGAAAATAATAAAATTTGTCAAAAGTTGCAAATATTTGAGAAGTAATTTGTAAGCAATAAAAGTTATTTTCTATTTGTTACTTTTTCTGAAAAAATTTATTTGTTACAATATTTTATAAATTTAAAGAGATGAAAAGGGAAGAGGGGAATATAATAAATATTTATTTATTATTTTTATAGCTAAAATTTTAATTATTTATAAAAGTCACATCAAAATTAGCGATAAATAACTATTAACTATTAATTAACTATTTATTAACTGTTTAATTATTTATTATTATTTATTAACTGTTTAATTATTTAATAACTATTTAATTATTTAATAACTATTTATTAACTATTTAACTATTTAATAACTATTTATTAACTATTTAACTATTTAATAACTATTTAACTATTTAATAACTATTTATTAACTATTTAACTATTTAATAACTACTTAACTATTTATTAACTATTTAACTATTTAATAACTATTTATTAACTATTTAATTATTTAATAACTATTTATTTTTTATTAACTATTTAATAACTATAATTATTTGATAATATCTCTAAAAAGTAAATAAAATTAATAAAACAAATAAAATAAAATAAATAAAATAATAAAGTTTCCAATTTTTCGTTTTACAAAAAAACACTGCAATCATTGATTGTGGCGCACACGATCTCGTGCACATGGATTGAATTTGAAGTAAAACTCGGTATTCCCAATTGGCTTTCACTGACAATCAAGGTGATTTTCACGATCACCGCACTACAAAGTGGGGATCCATTAATGTCACGTTCAATGTCCTTTAACGTTTATCGTGCTTTTTTCTCGTTTCAATTCTACATTCTATGTAAATTTTATAATACAAACATTGTTTCGAGTGAATAATTAATTAGCGTCATCAAAAACGATAGCAGCACTCAGTGTGTAATTTATCATTGATTCGTCAACGTACAATTAATCGCGACTATCAAAAGTCATTGACACTGCGGTTGAGCTTTTATTAACACTTTGTTATTAATTAGCATCGAGAGACAAAAAAAAAAAAAAATGAAAAAAATAGAGGAAAAGAGAGAGAGAGAGAGACTTTCTCTGTTTCGTGCCACAACTTGCGTCTTGGTGTAATATGTAATTTCCTGGTACCGCGACACTCTCTTGTAAATACTTAATGTTTGCGGCTTTTGAATTATTGTTTAATGAATATTCTCATTAGGCATTTGCTGCATTATTTCCAAACACTGCCAATATTTTTCTTTGGCTTTTAAAATTCATGTAAATATTTTTTTTTTAAATTCAAAAATAAATAGTCAAGCCAAAAAATATATTTGGATCAAACATAATTTTTATTGAATCAAATTTATTATGTATTGAATCAAAATTATTATGGTTCAATAATAATGCAATAATTCAAAGATAATTTTTTGTATCAAATCAATGAACTTTGTTTCTTGTTCAAATTTTCGACAATAATTTTGCGTCAGTGGAAAAATAATTAATTCCTAAGTTTCTAAATGTAAAAAATAATTTTCTATTTTTTATTGCAATCAGTGCATTTTTATTCCACTCTACTCTGTTTATTCATTTTCTTCGTAATAAATAAATAATGATAAACAAAAAAATATATTAATTAATTTATAAATAAATAAATAACAAATTTTCTATTTTTTATTGCAATCAGTGCATTTTTACTCCACTCTACTCTGTTTATTCATTTTCTACGTTGTTGAAGTTTACAACGTTTATAATCAACGATTTCAGAAAAAAATTATTTTTTGAAGCAAATTTTGGTAAGGAAAAATAGTAAAATTATTTTTTTTAAATAATGATTCACAAAAAAAATATTTATGAACAAAAAATGTCATTTTTTGGTAGGAAAATAAATTTTTTTCTTTCAATCGTTGATCATAAACGTTGCAAACTTCACCGACGTCATTTTCTTCGTAATAAATAAATAATAATAATTATCAAAAAAATATATTAATTAATTTATAAATAAATAATAAATAACAAAATATATTTTAATAATAATAAATAATAAAATATATTTCAAACTAGTAAATAAATACAATTATAAATTACACTTGAAGCAAGTAAATAAATAAGATGATAAATTGTATTCACTGTCTATGCAATAATTAATCGAAATTATCAAATAATTATTGCGAAACAAAAAATTACTCACAGTTGAAAAAAAACGTTTCATTGTAATAATCTAAATAATAATAATTGTAATAATTTTCTTAGCAATGCAGCAATTATGGATAAACTTTAGTAAATAATAATTTAACGAAATAAAATATTTAATACACAAAATAAATGCAATTGAAAATCGTTATGCAACAACTTACACAAAAAAATACGATTACATTGCAAATACAATGGGCATTTAAATTATTTCCAAAAGGAGATACGCTCGATAATCAAACTGAAAAGCTGTGTCTCTGATTACTCAGGCTAATTTTTTTCACATGCGAAATAAATGATATTGTTTGTTTGCAAAAAAAGGACTCAATACCAAAATCCACTTTTATTAATAGAAGAATGTAGAAAAACAGTTTTTTTAGTTAACTTGTATTGTTTTTCTTTATATTTTAATTTATTTCTTTATCTACAGTTCGATAATTGTACTTTTTCTTTAAAAATAGTGTTTAGTTCGATGACAATATTGTTGACCTTTTTCAATTTGCTTTTTTGTAAAAACTATATTCGTTTACTTACGGAAAATTTCGGCTAAAACAAATTTTAATTTAACGAATTTTTTTTCCATCGAAATATTGGATTTTAAATTAGAAAAACCATTTTTATAAATTCTCTTATACTTTTATTTCAATAAACAAAACTTTATTATTTAAATTCATCAAATAACTTTTGAAAACAAATTAAATTTTATAATTTTGACTACAATTTCTTACACATTAATTTGAAATTTTTTTTTTTTAAATCTAATTTGATAGTAAAATGTCAGTGGAGTTTGCAGCAATTAAGAATTATTGTGTCCATTGTTCTTGTATCAGACATCAGTTCAAATTACTTGCGTAACGTGAACTGATATAATTCTCTCTTCTTCCTTCGTACTCATTTAATTTCTGCTGCAAAATTTAAATTTCAAAAGTTCATTTTAAAATTTAACCAATCGAAAAATGTTTCAAAGTTGGATAAAATATTTTCAATTTATTTACTATTTCTAAACATTCAAATAAGGAAATTTAAAACAAATTTTGCCTTAAAAATTTGTAAATTGTTTAATTTTTTCTTTCTCCGTTTATTTAATATTTAATTAAACAAAAAAAGTGATACAAAATAACAAATCATTAAAAAAGAAGACCAACAATGGTAAAACTTAAAAAATAATAGAGATTTATGCTCTAAAAATTCGTAACGTTCAAAATAAATGAAATTTGTATAATGACGAATAATAATTAATAATTAACTAAATTAATAATTTTAATTGATTATTAAAATTGAAAACATAAATGAAATAATTTAAAACTTTATAATTTTTAACATGATTCTATTTATCACGATTTATTTTTTTTAATATGATAAGATTGAATTTTTAAAAAGAAATAAATAAACATCTTTCGTTTGCACATTGGAAACATTGAAATCAGTTTTTTAATTAAATATTTTTATTTTCATTCCTATATATCTCACATTTTTTTTGACTTAATTACTTCAATTCAGTCAAAACATTGCCATTTTATCGAAATCATTTCTAACAAGGAAATTCAAATTCAATCAGTAACAGTACGTGTTCAATCAGTTCAATCAAATTCCAAAGAATTCTTATCGTTTCATTTTCTTTTAAATATTTTTTTTTCTTTTATTTAGTAAAAAATATTAAAAATTTCAAATAATATCACGCTCGTTACAAAAATTGTATCTTTTTTTTCTATAAATAAATTTTAATTCAATTAACTAGACACAAAATTTTTTTTTTCTTTCTTATTTATTATGAAAAAAAAAGAAATTATATTCCGAGACGAAGTGTAACAAGCAATTATGTTATAGTAATTAACATTAATCAGCGCTAAATATTAAGAATAATTGATACTTCCGGTTTTATTCTACACCTGCATATATACATAGCTGGGTATATATATATAAATGTGTTCCGATTTTCTTTTCACATAATTAGTGTTTTATGGCAAAAGAAATAAAGAAAGCAGCAATTTCCTTTATGATTATAAATATATGCAATTGTAAATTCCCTCGTCATCGGTGGAATTTACACTTATTTTTATGGCTTTTGCGACTGAAATTTGTTTAAATAATTATTTCTCAACAATATAAAAAGAATAATATTATAAATAAAAATAAATGTTAATATAACAATAAGATAAACAGATAATATAAGATTTTATATTTGGCTTAATTCGACAGTGAAAATTAATAATAATTATAATATTATTATTAAATATTAGAAATAAAATAATACTCAGCAGAGTTAGTCCCCTTTTTTCTTAGGTAATACAATAATAATAAAAATAAAATATAAATAAATAAAATAAATATTAAATAATTATTGAAACTATCATTCGGCAAAATTTTTAATTATAAATTTGAAATTAAATAATAATTTTCAATATCTATCTATTTATTGAACAATAATGAATATTATTTGTTTGTAAACACAAAAAAATAATATTAATATTTGAATAATTTTAATTTCTTAATAACAATAATATTAAAAGTTATTGTTCGAATTATTTATTATTATTAAGAAATTAAAATTATTCAAATATTTTTTAGTCAAAGGTAGAGAAATAGTGTAAATTCCACAGATGTCGACGTAATTGACAATCGTTTATAATTAATAATAAGAATAATTATATTTAATATTATTTTTTTTATTTTTTAATAACAATATAATTATAATAATAATAATAGTTATTATTATTAATAAAGTTCTAAAACTATTTAAAAATTGAAAAATATAATACAGTAATAGAATTAATAATAACAAAAATTATTGTAATTACTATGTTTATCTGTTAATAAAGAAATTAAGAATTTAAAATTTGGGAAAAGAATCTCTGTTTGATTATAAATTTTTAATTTTGCAAAAGGAAAAATTAATCTCATCGAAAGAGCGAGAAATTTCCGGATATATCGAATCTGCGGAAGTTTCTCACACATCATCTCTCTGTATAGGTAAAGTGTGAAAATGAAAATGAAATCAGGACGTGCCTCAGTATGTCAATAGCCTCGGGTTAAATCTGCACAACACTCAACAGCATCCATTCCCTATATACATATATGTATGAAAGTAAACTTTACAATTTACTTGATGAAAATTATCTACTTTTCGCAAAAAGGAGAGAAAAACACGTATCTTTTATTTTTTTCGTCTTTTATTTTTTTTTTATTTTTTCTCCTTTTTTATCTTTTATTTTCTTTTCTCTCTTTTATTTCCTTTTTTTTAATACAACTTTTTCAAGGGAAAAATCTAACTCCTACCTCTAAAAAAAATCCAAAAATAATAATAAAATAAAAAAAAATATCTTGCCATCATCTTAATAATAAAATAAAAAATTAATAATAAAAATAAAAAGAAACGAAAAAATGTAAAAAAAATAAAAATAAGTAACAAAAACAATAGTAAAAATAATAATAGAAAAACAGAGAATAAGTAAAGAAAAAAAATTCTTTAACGTACTTTATATAAATTTAATTATTATTAATAAATAATATTCCGTCACCTATTAAAAAATAATAAAAGTTCAAAAGAGTTTAATTGGCATTTTTCTTTTTTATTGCATTCAACAATTTTATCAAATATTTTACATGAAAAAAAAATTATTTAGACGTTTCGAATTTTTTCTATTTGTACAATATTGTGAGTTAAACAAAAAGCGTTTAAATTTTAAATCGAAACACTTAAATAAAGACGAAAATATATTAGTTTTTCTTCTGCCACAGTTCTTCTAAATATTATTTAAAAATCTTATAAAAAATGTTTTGTTTTGACTTCGAATTTTTAAATCAAGTAAATATTCTCTTGAATCATTAAAATCATTAAATACATGAACAATATGTATAAATAAATAATAAATAAATAATAAATAAATAATATTAAAATAAATAGTAAATAAATAATAAATAAATAATATTAAAATAAATAGTAAATAAATAATAATAATAAAAAAAATAATAAATAATAATTAAATAAATAATAATAAAATAAATAATAAATAAAATAATTAATAAATAATAATAAATTAATAACACTTTTTTGTCGGGTGTTTGATTAAGAAATTAATAGATTAATAAACAATAATTAATTAGTTAAAAAATAATGTGATTTTTTTTATTTTTCTTTGATTAAAAAATATTTACTCTAAAAGGATAAAAAACTGAGAATATTAAAAAAGGAAATTACCTTTTAATACTTCCATTTCCTTTTTTTATTATTATTATCGTCATCGCTTTTTTTCTGGGTCGCAGTGTATCAATCATTCGACTGACATAATCCGTTTCTTTAAAACGGTATTTTATTTGGAATTTTTGTGAAAAAGTTATTTTAAAAGGTCGATATTAATAGGAGGTACTACTACTGGTAGGTACTAAGAGATGCTTATCGATAATTTTAACACACAGCTGTCTATCTTTCTTTCTATTAAAGATCAACATGGCGAGACGAAGCGAGTATCTTTCTCGTTAGGCTCGATGGGTCAAATAACGGTGTGCCACGTTATTCCACTTGCCGTCTTTTACTCACTCCTTTTATATTTCACGAATCGCATTTCGATACCGAAAAAAAACCGTTGTCCATAAGTTTTCATAATAAATTTTTGTTCCATCGAATAGACGCCTCACTGGTATAAACAAAACGTGTTATGCCCCAGAGAGGAGCACTGAGAATTTTTTTTATTTAATTCAAAAATAATTAGTCAACAATCAAAAAAACATGTTTCAATTTAACATATTTTATAATTGAATTAAATATAATTTTTATTGAATCAAATTTATTATGAATTGAATCGAAATTATTATGTTTAATTCAAAGATAATTTTTGGTTGACTGTATAATAAAGAAGAAAAATTTTTTTAATTCAAAAATCATTAGTCAACGACCAAAAAAACATGTTTGAATTTAACATATTTTATAATTCAATTAAATATAATTTTTATTGAATCAAAATTTATTATGGATTGAATTCGGTTTGATTCAAATATATTGCTTGCAGAAAATTGTTATCAAATTTTATGAAAGTATTTTACAGTTTAAAGAGAATGAGAGATCTTTCAATTTTGCATTCGCGAAAAGTGTACCTAAAAACAATGATTAAATAATTAAATAAAATTAATAAAAACAATTTAACTGTTTCATAAAAATTAAAAAAATTATTTGAAATTTAAGGAACAAATTTCCTGTATTAAAAAAAATTATTTTCATCCAGGAAAATTTGTATTTAAATCAAAGCAATTTTCTTTTGAATCAAAAACCGTCTTTTAGTTTGAATGAAAGAAAAGAATTTCTCGCTTCAAATAAATAAAATTCTCGTCAAAATTTCAATTATCTTTATAAATTCAATTATCATCATTCGTAATAATATTCTTCTCCCAAATTGAATTATTTTCACCAATGTTAATAAAACTGTAGGCAATATATCAATTATTTAAAAAAATTTATCTTCATTTTATTTAAATAAAATTTTCCAAAACAATCCAATTATTTCCAAAAAAAATAGTTGATAAAATTCTAGGCAAACATTTAATTATTTTCATAAATAATAAAAAATTTCACAAGTATTCAATTATTTTCAAAAATAGTAAAATTATACACAGAAACACAATTTCATCAAAAATTTTTTAAAAAATCGTTAAAATTTTATTGATTTTCTAATTAATTGGAAATTTGGACGAATTTCGAATGTTTTCAATAAAATTTTTCGAAATAATTCAAGAATTCTACAACTTTTTGACAAATTACTAGACAGAATTTTAATTATTTTAAATTGTTCGTAGTTTAATTATTTTCAATATAATTTTAAGAAAATATCAGATTCAATTTTTCTTGAAAATTTTAATAAATTTCTATGCAGAATTTCAATTCTTTTTAATTTTTCACAAGAATTTAATTATTTTTGAAAAAAAATTTCTGGAATGAATTCAATATTATCCTTAAAATTTTTTAAAAATTTCTTGTCAATTATTTCTGAAAGTAATAAAATTCTTCGGAAAACTTTAATTATGTTCGAAAATGTAAAGAAATTCTCATAAAAAATTCAATTATCTTTCAAGGTAATAAAATTTTTGGCAAAAATTCAAGTATTTTCAAAAATTTGTCACAATTCAATGATTTTTATAATCCGCTATTTCAATAAAATTTTTCTGAAGAATTCAATTATTTAAAAAAAATTTTTTGCTAATTTTCTACGCAAATATTTAATTATTTGCATAAAAATAATGAAAAATTTCACAGGAATTCAATTGTTTCCAAATTTATTTACAAACATAATGAAATTACTTTCGTAAATAATAAAATTCATAGCAGAATTTCAATTAGTTTTTAATTTTTCATGCAATTTTAATATTTGTCGATAGAATTCAATTATTTAAAAATTTGTTGTTAAAATTTTTTACAAAAGTTCAATTTCAAGAAACATTCGATTATTTTCATAGAATTTTCTAATAAATAATATTAATTTAAAAGTGAATTTTAAATAAAAATATTTTTAAAAAAATTGAATTTTAGAGAAAATGATAAATGATTGCAGAAATTAAATTATTTACAATATTTTTTGCAAATTTCTTCGCAATAATTCCATTATTTTCAAAACTAATAAAATTGTAATAAGTAATAAAATAAAATTTAAATAAACAAATAAATAAAATTCTTTTTAGAAAATAATTTTTTTATATTAACATATAAAATTATCTATGATTATTATATATAATTTTATCGAATTCTACGCGAAAGAATGTAATTATTTTATTAAAAATTTATTAAAATCCGTCCAAAGAATTCAATTATTTAAAAATTTGTTCACAAAATTCATAATAAGAATTTAATTTCAAGAAACACTCGATTATTTATTATTTGGAGAATTTATTCACAAAAATTGATTTCTAAATAAATTTTAATTAAAATTTTAGATAATAATCGAATATTAAAAGCTCTATACCATGAATTTTTATAAATAATTGAATTTTAAAAAGGTTTTAAATTAAAATCTTTAAAAATTTTAATGCTTTATACTTTTAAAACAAACAATTCTGTAATTTTTTTTTTAATTTTAATAGAATTTTTTTTAAATTATGTAAAGATTTTATTTACAAAATATTTAATTGAAAAATTTCTGAATAATCGAAATTTCTGTAAAATTGAATTGATCTCTTTATGTTTTATAATAATATTCTTACAATTTATAAAATTTCAAATAATGATTCAATTTTAAAATCTTTGAAAATCGCAATACCCATGAAAAAATAATAATAACTGATCTATTTTATTCGAAATAAAATTATTTATGTTTTCTAATAATTTCCCAATTGAAGAATTTTCTAAATAAATACGTAATAAAATTTTTTCGACTACTGAATAATTTTTTAGATTGAATCATTCATATTCTTTAAGATCAGGAAAAGAAAAATCAAAATTTCACCTGAAAATCAGGAAAAAACAAAATTATAAAAGTACGTAAATTTCGCAATTTCATTCTTTTCTTTCAAATATTGATTTTTGCATAAAGAAAAATTTTAAATCAACAGAAATTGTCTGAATCGGCAAAATAACAATGTTTCATGCATATATAAATATAAACAAAACGTTTGTTGCATTTTGTAAGTATCATATGTACGAGAAAATAGAAAATTTTTAATTATTGATAATTATTGAAAGTATATATCATTCTATCAATGAAAGCCTGTATTTATAAGATGTCAGGACGATACCTCCCACTCCCCCCATTGTATAATTTATAAATTATAATATAAACACTGCCGGCGTTGGATAATATTTAAATGTCGTTATCGAGTGCGTCCTCATTTTCCACTTAAGCGAAACGTCTTCTTTATTATTATGAATTATATTTCTTTTCTTCTCAGTGAGTTGAAATATTAAAAACGGTATATAATTATTGTCCTAAATAACCGAAACAAGAAACTTTAGAGTCGAAAATTAATATTAACTTTTCCAATTTGTTTACAAAACATACAAAAAAATTTGAACCAATTTCGGACGAGGTTTTGGAAAAGTAGTAGTGTTCTAAACTTATTTTCTATGAGCCCTAAGTTTTGAAACGTTTAAAATGAAAGAAATATTTTTTATTGAAGGTATTTTAATAAAAGAATGATAAAATATAAAATAAAAAAAATAATAAATACATAAAAAAAATAAATACCAAAAATAAATAAATAAATAAAAATAATTACAAAAAATAAATAATTAAAAAATGTCAATAAAAAGAAATAAAAAATAAATAAATAAAACTAATCATAAACAAATTTAAAAACAGAAATTTTACGTTTAGAAACTCAGTAATTAATTTTTTGGACAGTAACATTTTTTTGGTCATAAAATAGTTGCAAAAAAATTTAATTTTTAGAATAAAAATAAATATGAATTTCTTACATTTGATTGTTCAGAACTTAAGGAACAAAATTTTTTATTTTTTAACGAAATTATATTTTTAATATAGTGTGCAACTGAGTTTTTTTGTGGCAACTAAGAAAGTGTGTAAAGCATTGTGTCGAATTTTTTTTATATTATTTGAGACGGAATGATTAAAATAAATTCAGCCAATTGATCTTGTTAGTCATCTATACAATTGCAAGGACAGCATTGTTAGCAATATAAATTGTTGGCTGAATAATGTTTTCTGGACAGTTCAATTGATATCGTACTTTGTTACTTGTGTGTTATAGGTGACAACACCAAAGAATCAAAATAGTATGCCAAAACAAAAATGGATATTAATAAGCGCCGCCTGTGTATTTTTAATCGTCACTCAATCATGGACGGTCCTCGGTAAGTTTTACTGAACTTTTTAAGAAAAAAAAATTTCATATATAAATTTTTTAAATCTGAATCTTTGATTGACTTGCGAAATTGCGACTATAATGAAACAATTCAGTGACTCAATAAAGAATTATTCTATTGTCATTACTGTTACTATTATTTACCTAATTACTAATTTCATTGTAAATATTCGTTAACCAATTTTTTTTTAACTAAAAAAAATTCATCTAACTTAAAATAAATTTATTTTAAATTGTTTAAATATTTAATTTGTAGTTTTCTTTTTCCGAAATTGAAAAAATATTTAATTTGTAATTTTCTTATTCCGAAATTAAAAAAATATTCAATTTTGTAATTTTCTTTTTCTTGAAATTTGAAAAATAGGAAAACCTACACTGTCAAGAAAAGAAGCAGAAATCGAGTCCACAAATTGGACACGAGTAGCTGAAGAATGGTGGCTGAAGAAAAATGATACTCTTAACTATAGTGTGACAATTCTTCCATTTACTCAAAAAGTTCAACTTTCATCAACAACTGAATCGGTTGTTATCCACGGAATGAATAAAGATCAGTATTCGAGGGTAATTTACTTTTCATTCCTTCACTTTAAACAATTTTTTTTAACTAATTTTTAAATTCATTTAGTAAAAATTTAATTAAATTTTATTTATTATTATTTTATTTATTGATTTTTTTTTATTTTATTTTATTTTTTAAACATATCGACTCTCTAATTAAAAGTTCTCCACTAATTCAAATCGGAAAAATTTCCACAAAGTGAAATTAAATTTTCACTAATTTTTAAATTTCGTTTAATAAAAATTAAATTACGTTTTAAAACTAAATTTTATTTCGTAGATTTTAAATTTCATTTTAAATATATTTTGAAATATATTAAATAGTTTTTAAATATATTCTACTGGGTTTTTAAATTTCACCTACTTGTTTTTAAACTAAATTTTAGTAGTACGACTTTTCACTAATTCAAAGTTAAAAACTTACTGTAAAATTGAATTTATTTATTCGTTAAACAATAAATACAAAAAATTATTTTTCCCTCTAAGAAAAATTTACTATTGCATAAAAAATTTTACACATTAAAAATTAAAGACCGAATTCAATCGCACAAGTGGCGAAAGTGGAAAAAACCCACTCGACCGAATTTATTAGCTTCTCTCTATTCACCTAAATTAAAAATAAAAATTTATATACTTTGGCAAATAAAAATCGTTTATATAAAAAATTATTAAATTTCAATAATAAAAAAAATGCACTGAAAAATATTGCGAGAAAGTAAATTATTATGTAAAAGTCTCTAACCATGATGTAAAAGTAGTATTTCGCACTTAATGCTTAACTACCATCAGGAAATTCGAGTCATTTTGTTCTTTTTCTCAACAAAGTGTTTATAAAGCTTATAGTGGCCTTGAAGTAATATTCTGTTTTACTATCTTTCTTTTTCTGGACAATTCAATCCTTTATACTTTCACTTTCCATGCCAAAATCCTTTCACTGTATATAGTTGCATCGTCGGAAAAATAGATAAAAACTATTTTTTCTAAACATTATTCGTCAATTTGCACAAAAATAGGAGACGTATGAGACAAATTTGGAAAAATATTACAAGAATTTGAGAGTAAAATAATCGTCAAGCTAAAATTAAGTATCAAAGGGAAAAAAAATATTTTCAATCAAGAATAATACAAAAAAATTAATTTTGTTCTTTCTTGACTTTTTTCTGATTTTCAAATTAAATTTTCGATTTTCTTTCTGATCCTAAGAAAATATTTTGATTCGCTCTAAAGATTATTAGATCAAAAAAATTCTCGATGCAGAATACAATTTTCTATTACAATTTATTAACGAATTTCTTCACCTGTAAATTTATTCGAAAACATTAACAACTTAATTTAGAAAAATTAATATTTAAATAATCTTTATGTTTCCAAAGGAATTGAGATTTTCAAAATTTTCGAATTTAAAACTTTATGAAATTTAACAACTTACAAAAATTGAAATTTCCATAAAATTTCCAAATAGAAAAAAATCAATTATTTTTACAAGTGATAAAATATTTGTAAAAATTCAACTATTTAAAAAATGTAATAAAATTCATTGTAAGAATTCAATTATTTTCATAAATAATAAAATTATTTTCATAAATAATAAAATTATTTTCATAAATAATAAAATTATTTATAGGATTTCAATTATTTTTAATACAATTTTAGACAAAATCTTCGAAAAATGTAATTATTTACAAAAACTTTCCAAACAATTATTTTTACATAATAGAGGAATAAAACTTTTAAATAACTTCAATTGTTGTAAAAAATTTAATAAAACGAAATGTAATAAAAATTCGTTGCATGAATTCTACTATTTTCCTAAATAATAAAATTCTTTACATGGTTTCAATTATTTTTAATACAATTTTTAGGAAATTCTTTGAAAAATGTAATTATTTTCAAAAATTTCTTTAAAATTCTTCAATAAAATTCGATTATTAATTATTTTTAATATTTTTTTTCAAAAAAATCTTTGAAGAATTTTCAAATTGATTTGTTTACAATTCAATTTTACTGAAATTTTGATCATTTAGAAATTTTTCAATACAATATTATTTTAGAAAAGAAAAACAAGAAAAAATTTTTAAAAATTTAAATAAACTTTTTGAAAATTTAATTTTACAGAATTGTCAGTTAAAAGTATAAAAAAATTCAAATTTTTAAAGATTTTAATTTGGAACCTATTCAATGAACAGTTGTTAATAAAATTTCAATCGAAATTAATTTTTAAATAAAGTTTAATTAGAAAATTCTGCGACAGTTCAATTATTAAAATACAATCATAAATAATTTATTAAATAGTCGAATGTTTCTTAAAATTTAACTCTAAAAAAGTATTTTATCAACAAATTTTTCAATACTTGAGTTCCTTGACAAATTTTAACTGGATTTTTAAGAATATTTACATTTTTTGATGAAATTCAATTAATATTTTAAAAGAAATAATTAAAATTATAAGTTAAGATTTATGAAAATCCAAAAAGGTATATACAAGAGGAAAATAATTGAAATTATATAACCAGTTTTATTATTCATAAAAATAATGATTTTTAAAAAATAAAATTTTAAAATAAAATTTTGTACATGTAACAAATTTTATTGTTTATGAAAATAATTAAATTCGTGTAAAATTTTTATTACTAGTGTAATAATAATTTAATGTTTGCTTAGAATTTGATTAATATTTTTTTATCAAATAATTGAATTCTTTTGAGAAATTTTATTAAAACAGTAAATATTTAAAATTATTGCATTGAGGGCAATTTCGTAAAAATAATTGAAATTATCCAAGAATTTTATTATTTTTACAGATAATTGAATTTTTTGCAAAAATTTCTTTTACTTTTCGAACAAAATTAAATTTTTTGCAAAGAATTTGTGACGCGATCTGAAGAAAGGGACCTTAGAAGCAAAAAATTATAGGTTATGTCAGCAATTTTTTAAATGAAATTACAAAAAAATGATCAACTGTCAATGAAAATCATTAATGTTTAAGTTTTTATTACAAATAAAATATTTAATAAACACTGATTTTTATTTAAAAAAAGTAAAAAGAAATTTTTAATCAGCAAAAAAGTAACACAAACATAACCTTAAAGTGATTTGCTTCTAAGGTCCCTTTCTTCAGATCGCGTCACATTTTATTAATTTTGAAAATAATTGAATTCTGGCAATATTTTGTAATTTCTCCAAAATTCAATTTTCTTTTAGCGTTTTAAACTAAAATTTGTCTATAAATGCATTAATTTTAATTATTAATTAAATATATATTAAAGAGTCGAACTAATTTCAGAAAAATTTATATTAGTTTTTTTATTTTTAATTTCATTGTACGAAGATATAGTTACGATATTCAAATAATTAACAATAACGTGCAGTTAATTTCTAGTGTCTATCCTTCCTGTTGTGTAGGTAAAAAATTATAAAAAAATACAGATAACAAAATTGTATTGTCTGGAGAGACAAAAACTTTTTGTTTTTTGTAAAAAAAAAGATATTTATCAAACTATAATTTCTTGCAGGTTAATTATTCGCGAATGTTGTGGAACATGGAAAGCACTCAGCAAGGAGGTCATCTTTCTCTGTTTGTTGACAAGGCAGTGAAACTTTTAGACTTGAGACAAGTCATGATAGAGGTTGAAACCTCCGTCATGTCCAAAGTATCATGCTCGGCATGTAAAGTGGGAGCTGGTCTTTTGCAACATTACATCAAATCAGGAAAAAGTGACAACGAAATTCTGCAGCATATTTATCAGTTTTGCACTTATTTCAAAATTCAAAGCCCCCGTGTCTGCTCTGGAGTTACTGATCTGTTTGGGGTAAGATTCTTTCTTTCAATCATTGGAAGACTTTGTGTTTCAAAATTTAATTTAATATAATCATTTCAATTGTATAAATAAAATTTTTTTGATGAAATTCTACGCAAACATTTAATAAATATTAATAAAAAAATGAAAATTTTACAGAAATTCAATTGTTTACAAATGTTTTATAAATTTCTTCGCAATAATTATAATTCCTATATTTATAAAAGAAAAATAGATTTTTTTAAAGGAATTCAATTATTTTCGTAAATAATTAAAGTCAATGCAGAATTTTAATTATTTTTAGTACAATTTTTTTTTAATCGAAATCTTTTGAAAAATGTAATTTATTCTTAAAAATTTCATAAATATTCATCAAATCAATTCAATTATTTAATATTTAAAAATTGTGAATTAAATTCTTCATGAAAATTCAATTTTAAGAAACCGTAGATTATTCAATAAAACAATAAAATTTGTTTCAATAAATTAATTAATTTAATATATAACTTTAAATTCGTCGCAAAAAATCAATTATTTTCAAAAGTTTTAAGTAATTCTACAAAAGAATTCAATTATATCTTGATAAGCAAACCAAATTCTTTCCGTAAAAGCAATTATTTTAAAGAATTTAAAAAAAAATTATTTTTCAAAAATTTAATTATTTTTATAAATATTAAAATTCATCAAAAAAATTTCATTTATTTAAACAATATTTAATATAATTATTCACATAAATGCAATTATTTTCATAAAAATTATTATTTAAGTCCTTACTATGAATTCGATTATTTTTGAAAACTTTAATAAAATTCTTAAAAAGTTTTTAATTCTTTTCAAAAATTGGGACAATATTAATTAATTTAATAAATTTCAGTCAAATTTTAATTAAATTCCTTAAAAGAAATCAAATCTTTTTAAAATTTTTTAATATAATTCCTCGTAAAAATTCAATTTTGTGAAACATTCAAGTATTCAATAAATTAATTATTTTTGTTTCTAAATAATTGAATTGGCGTAGAATTTTCTAACTAAACTTTATTTCAAACTGAATTTCGATTAAAATTTTAGATAATAATTGAATATTAAAAGCATTATAGTGTGGATTTTTACGAATAATTAAATTTTCAACAGGTTTCACATTAAAATCTGCCAAAATTTGAATTTTTTATACTTTTAACTGACAATTCTGTAAAATTAATTTTTTTCAAAAAGTTTAATTGAATTTTTAAAAATTTTTTCTTGTTTTTCTTTTCTAAAACAATATTGAATTGAAAAATTTCTAAATGATCAAAATTTCAGTAAAATTGAATTGTAAACAAATCAATTTGAAAATTCTCCAAAATTTTTTGCAAAAAAATATTAAAAATAATTAATAATCAAATTCTATTGAAGAATTTTAAAGAAATTTTTGAAAATAATTACATTTTTCAAAGAATTTACTTAAAATTGTATTATAAATAAATAAATGAAAATAATATTTAATTGAAAAATTTCCGTAAAATTTATATTTAAGCAAATGGATTAGAATATTCTTAAAAAATGTTTGCAAAAACTTATTATAAATAATTGACAATTAAATTCTATCGAAGAATATTAACAAAAATTTTTGAAAACAATTACATTTTTCGAAAAATTTATTAAAAATTGTATTTAAAATAATTGAAATCATGTGAAGAGTTTTATTATTCATGAAATAACTGAATCTCTCTAAAAATTTGTTATTTATGAAAATAATTGAATTATTGATAAAAAAAATTTATTAAAAGTTTGTAAATATTTTACTTTCTATGATCCTCTAATTTTAAACGTTCAAATGAACGAAATATTTTTTATTGAAGATTTTACAAACTCAGTAATTAATTTTTTGGATATTGAATCAAAATAATTGCAATAAACATTTAATTTTTTGAAGAAATAAATAAATTTCTTTCTTTTGAACGTTCAGAACTTCAGGATCTTGAATTTCTGTGAAATAATTATATTTCCAGTTTACATAGATTTAGATCAACATTTTGTTTTTAAATGAATTCTTTTAAGAAATTTTATTAAAATAGTTGATGTTAAAAATCGTCTAATTGTGGAAAAGTTTTCAAAAATAATCCTAATTTCGCCAAAAATTATTTAAAAATTTTAGAAAACAATTAAATTTTAGTGAAGAATTTTATTAAAACTTTTAAAAACGATTAGTGTTTAGAGAAGAATTTAATTATTTATAAAGAAAATTTAATTTTTACTAGAATTTCTTTTAATTTTTGAACATAATTGATTTTTTGCAAAGAATTTTATTACTTTTGAAAATAATTGTTAAATACCAAAAAAAATTCCATGTGAAGAATTTTATTATTTACGAAAATAATTGAATCCTTACAACGAACTTTATTAACTTTTTTAAAGATAATTAAAAATGTTTAACAAATTTTTATTATTTATGAAAATAATTACAACGAATTTTTTCCATTTCTTTAAATAATTGAAATTATTTGAATATTTTATTACTTGTCAAAATTAATTCAAATTTTTTCAAATATTTTTTATTTGGATCTATTAAATATTTATATGATTTGAATAACTTGAATTATTTGTATAACAATTATTTGAATCAAATAAATCTTAATTGAGACAATGAAATAGTTAATTGACTCTAATAAATGAATTTTTAATATAAATAATGAGTTATTTGAAACAATTATAATATTTATTTGATTTGAATAACTTGAATTATTCGTATAACAATTATTTGAATCAAATAAATTTTAATTGAGACAATTAAATAATTAATTGACTCTAATAAATGAATTTTTTTTCAATACAAATAATGAGTTATTTGAAACAATTAATATATTTATTTCACTCAACTAATTGGATATTTGATGCAAATAAGCAATGTTTGACACAATTAATTCATTTCATCGCTTCAAATAGAGTAATTCTAAGAAGTAAGTAAAGTAAATTTAAGAATATTGTTTCTACCCTCCTTCAAATGAACTACATTAAATTTCAAAACAAAAAGTCTTTTATTTCACTGAACAAAAAATTCGAGTCAGAGAAACATTTTTCTATTAAAATTGCATTCTTGCAGGGCGAAGTGATATACGTTTTGAAGCAGATCGATTTGGGTCCAGCGCAAATTTGCAGCTTTGTAATTGGAGATGCATGTGACGATACATATAATCCGCAGCATGAATGGGAAGTGGCCTTTCCACCTGTGAATAAGCCGCCAATTCAACCACCAATTCCGCCTAAGGAAGGTGCTCCGACCTTCAAGGTCCTTCACATATCTGACACTCATTACGATCCTTACTACATGGAGGGTTCAAATGCCGAGTGCAATGAACCCCTTTGCTGTCGATACACTAATGGACGTCCCCTCACTGCTTCGGCTGCTGCCGGACGATGGGGAGATTACAGAAAATGTGACACCCCCAAGAGAACTGTCGACCACATGTTGAATCACATTGCAACAACACACACCGTAAGAATAGTCAAATCCGATTTTTAAAACACTTCATTTGTTCATCTTCAATGTAAAAAGAAAGAGGTATTAATTTACAATCAATTTTGGTACTAAATCGTAGTTTGGTTCTATTTTAGTACTAAAATCAGCTCTAATTTAGAACATCAGGGTTGCCACAAATATTTAATTTTATTTTTCCCTGACTTTTCCCTGATTTCCAGACAAAATTTTCACTTTTTCCCTGACCCTAATGAATATTTTGATTCACTCTAAAAATTATTAGATAATCAAGAAAAAATGTTCTATTACACCCTAAAAAAATTAATCTTGATTTGATGACGTTGGTGAAGTTCACAACGTTTATAGTCAACGATTTTAGAAAAAAATATTTTTTTGAGCAAATTGTTATAAATTTTTGTAAAGGAAATTGTACGATTAATTTTTCTAATAATTATTTACAAAAGAAAATATTTGCAAACAAAAAATATTATTTTTATTCGTAGGAAAATATTTTTTTTCTTTCAATCGTTGATCATAAACGTTGCAAACTTCACCGACGTGATTTGATGTGGGTTCCTCTAAACTGAATGCATATTTTCCTCTTATATGGGTGAATTTTTTGAAAGTGACATTTTTTATGTCTCGATTAATTTTACAAAATCTACTCTTTAATAATTATTATCAATTTCCATAGTGAAAATTTAACTTTTATTTATCATTTTTAAAAGAAAATTAAATAATTTTATTCAACTTAATTAACGTAATAACTAAATTACTTTTATCTCCGAAGCCTTTTCTACATGTCTCCAATAGGACTTCTACAATAAAATTAAATTTTCATGGTTTTTTTCAAATTCTCAGAAATTTTTTAAAAATATTGTCAGAAAGTACAATGTTTTTCTATCATTATGTGCATTTTAAAAATTTGTAGACCTCACTTTTATTATTGATAAAAATGTTTAAACTTTGTCTTCAGTTTTAGGTTAAAATTACTTTACAATGATTACTGACATTTTATACTTTAAAAATATCTTAAACAAAATTTTAATGCACATTAAAATAAAGCTGAGAATCTGACGTTAAATTTTCCTATATTTTATCTACAAAAAGGAGAAAAATTATTGCTGTTATAAATAATCGAAATTTACATTTTTCTCCGAGTAAAAATTAATTTCATCTCCGAAGCCTTCCTTTTTAATAAATAACTGAATGTAGAAGTAAATTTAACAGAATATTTCGATGGTAGTATAAAATGAGGGTGTGAGATTTGCATGTTTTACTAAAAAACATATTTTAATTGCGCCCTAATGTATACAAATATGAAAGAAAATTTATTTTTCATCTCCGAAGCTTTAATATTTTTAAGAATTAATTTTGCACAACCTAAAAATCTTACTCTTGAGTATAAAATTAAGTAGTTTTAATAGAAAAAACCATATAATTGAAGAAAAAAATTAATTGAAAAACTGAAATTTAATAGTGTCACTTTCAGAAAATTCACCCATATATGGTATCAAAGTAATATACTTTGCTGTAAAGGATTTTCATCTCCAATATTATTTGCTAATTATGGTTATGAGATAATAAAGAAAATATATTTTTATGCACTGAATTAAGCGTTTTAAAATAAATAAATAAAATTAGTTATTAATAGTTAAAATTCGTGTCAATAATTCAATTACTTTCATAAATAATAATAAATCCATTATCCGTCAATTCATTTTTAAATCTACTTTTATTAGAAAATTCTAGAAAAATTCAATTATTTAAATTAAAAAATGAATAATTTATTGAATAATAGAATGTTCTTTGTTAAAATTTAATTATCATAAAGAATCTTATCGATAAATTTTTAAATATATAAATTTAATTTGACAATTTTTAATAAAATTTTTAAGAGTAATTACATTTTTTGAGGAATTTGATTAAAATATATATTGTATAAAAAATCATTAAAATTCTGCGATGAGTTTTATTACTTATGAAAATAATTTAAATTTTCTTAATATTTCCATAAAATAATTGAATTTTGAAGAAGAATTTTATTATTTATAAGGTTACTTGGAATTTTAACAAGAATTTTTTTTAAATTTTCGAACACAATTGAATTTCTGCAAAGAGTTTTATTATATTTTAAAAATTAATTTAATTCTTTCAACGAATTTTATTCAAATTTATAAAAATAACTGTATTTATGTGAAGAATTTTATTATTTATACTAATAATTGAATTTCGGTAAAGAATTTTTTAAACAATTTATATTTTTCGACAAATTTTATGAAATTTTGTATTTTTAATAATTGAATTCCTGTGAAAATTTTATTACCTATGAAAATAATGGAATTATTTTGAATTAATTCATTAAAATTGAATGCCTACAAAATTTTGCCAAGAATTTTATTAAAATTTTTAAATATAAGTGAAATTTTAAAAATAT
This sequence comes from Leptopilina drosophilae, assembly GCA_032873175.1. Taxonomy (NCBI): domain Eukaryota; kingdom Metazoa; phylum Arthropoda; class Insecta; order Hymenoptera; family Figitidae; genus Leptopilina; species Leptopilina drosophilae. The sequence goes on along the minus strand of CM065478.1, from coordinate 75,999,186 downwards.
TTTTTTTTAATTTTTGAGAAGAATTTTATTAATTTTGAAAATAATTTAATTCTTACAATGAATTTTATTCAAGTTTATAAAAGTAATTGAAGTTCCGTGAAGAATTTTATTATTTATAAAAATATTTTTGTATACTTGATATTTTTCGAAAAATTTTATTAATTTTTGTATTTTAAATAATGGAATTCCTGTGAAAAATTTTATTACTAGGACTTATGAAAATAATTGAATTATTTTGAAGAAATTTATTAAAAATTGAATAATTGAATTCTTGTGGAATTTTGTCAAGAATTTTATTAAAACTTTTAAAAATAATTGAATTTTAATGAAGTATTTTATTATTTATAAAAATAATTGTTATTTTTGACGACAATTGTTTTTAAATTTTTGAACATAATTGAAATTCTGCGAAGAATTTTTGTAACTTTTGAAAATAATTGAATTTCTGTAATCATTTGTAACTTTTCCAAAATCTAATTTTTTTAGTATTTTTAACTAAAATTCTTTTATCAATCTATTATTTATGGAAATTGTAACAACTATTCATAAAATAATTTATAACTCATAATTTATTATAGTTATTATTAATTTCATTTAATTATTATTTATTTATTATTTATTATTAATTATTTTGGTTGATTTTTCAAATTTTCGCCAAAAAGAATATTTTAATACCAACTCACTATAATAAATTAATTCCCTACCTTTAATTGTTAATCAAAACAGGATATAGACTACATTCTATGGACTGGAGACCTACCACCTCACGATGTTTGGAACCAAACGAGGGAAGAAAACCTAAACATATTAAGGGACACGGTTCAACAAATGATCGAGCACTTCCCGAAAATTCCCATTTTTCCCGCTCTTGGAAATCACGAAAGCGCACCAGTAAATAGGTATTAATTGATATTAAATTTTTAGTAAATTTTTCAACAATTCTTTAATAAACTAGTTTTCGATTTTTGGAAGATGTATATAAAAGGTAAAAGAAAAAACCATTCCAAAAATCGAAAAAACCAATTTAATTATTGATATTATTTCCCCACAACCAGAATCACCAACACTCGAGACGAATTTTCTTTTTCCCCCTTCAAAATAACTAAACAATTAATTTAAAAATTTCAGTTTTCCACCACAATTCATAACTGACAATGACAGTATATCGTGGCTGTACGACGAACTCGATATTCAGTGGAAAAAATGGTTACCATCGGCAGTCTCTCGAACGGTGAGAATGGGAGCCTATTATTCAGTTCTAGTGCGACCGGGTTTTCGAATTTTGTCCATAAACACAAATTACTGTAACAATAAAAATTGGTGGCTATTGATAAACAGCACGGATCCAGTTAATGAACTGCAGTGGCTAATCTATGAGCTTCAAACGGCAGAAATGAGTGGCGAGAAGGTGCACATTATTGGCCACATTCCGCCTGGACACGCTGATTGCTTGAAAATTTGGTCTAGAAATTACTATCACATAATAAATCGGTGAGTTTGGAGGATGCGATACAATTTTTTTTTCGTCGCAATGAACGTAAGGTCCCCTGTTGTCCCGCTCTAGAGGCGCGTGCGCGAGCGTCGCGTGAAGCTTGTGCGCTTGCGCCGACTTTTTCAACCAATGAGAGCAGCGACGGTCGCGCGTGCGCCAACCGAGGGGACGTTAGGAACACTTGCCGATTTGATGCTTTTTCAAAACCTCTCGCTTTTCTACTCGAATTTCTTTTTTCCCCGACTAAAAATTTATCCACAAGTGTAAAATTCAAAATAACTGAGAGAAGATCTTTTCCTCCCAACTAAAATTTTTTCCATGAGTGTAAAATTCAAAACAATTAAGGAAATATCGAATATCGTCAGTTCTTCGATCTTCCCTCAATTGTTCTGAATTTTACACTCACGGAAATCTAAAATAAAAATATAAATTCTAAATTCCGACTATTTTTGAGAAACGCAAATGGAATTCAAAACAAGGTTTTCTTTTCATCACAAACAGTTATGAATCGACAATAACGGCACAATTCTTTGGTCACACGCATTTCGATGAGTTTGAGGTATTTTACGACACCACGGACCTCGGAAGAGCTTTGAGTATTGCCTACGTGGGACCCTCTGTTTCGCCTTACTATGATCTTAATCCTGGCTATCGAATATATTACGTCGATGGCGATCATGCGAAAACGACGAGGGTAAGAAAAAAATTCCCTACTTTATGGCGAAAAAAATTAAAATAAAAAATTTACAGCTATTAAAAGCCTCTTCTTTTTCGTACTAATTCGGGAAAAAAATATTATTACAGATGGTCGTCGATCATGAAAGTTGGGTTATGAACCTAAAGGAGGCCAATTTGTACGATTACCCCTTTTGGTACAAATCGTACAGTGCAAGACAAGCGTACCAAATGTCTTCTCTTCTGCCCAAGGACTGGGATTCTCTGATTGACAAAATGTCCAGTGAACCAATGACCTTCGACCTTTACTACAAGTAATTTTTTTTTACTTTACTAACTTCAATTTACAACTTCTGAAAACAAAGTCTGTTGTTCAAAGTAAAAATCTACACCTAAAGAAAATTTATATTCGTCTCAGAACCAACTATATATTTTATTTGTTTCAAATAAAATTTATTTGGTTTAAATAAAACTTTATTAGACTCTAATATATATTTTATTTGTGTCGAATAACAATTTTATTTAAAACAAATAAAAAGTCTAATTAGTTCTGAAACAAACTTACGCTTATTTAAGTCAAATAAAATATATTTGTTTTGACAAATATTTGTATCTGTGGGTAGAAGGCATATTTTTTTGTAAGGGAACCACAACCTTACGGACGATCTGTTTATACTAGTTTTTAATTTTCGATAGAAGATTAAAATAATTTACATCATTTGAATTCAACTATTATTTTCTAGAATTTTTAACTAAAATTCTCTTTAAAATAATTATTTTTGAATTATTTTATTAATTATTTTAATTATTTTTTTATGAAAAAGTTTCTTTATTAAAAAATAATTTTAAAACAATGAAAAAAATTATTTTTATTATTATTCCAAAGGAATTAAGATTTACAAAAATTTTTTAATTCTAACCTTTATGAAATTCAACAATTTATAATAATAATTTAAACTTACATAAAATTGGCAAAAAAATTAAATTACTTATAATAAACATTTTAATAAAATCCTTCAGGAGAATTAAATTATTTTTACATGAAATAAAACATTTAAATAATTTTATTTTATTTAAAAAAATGGAAAACAAAATCGTTGAAAGAATTTACTTTTATTTTCAAAAAATAATAAACACGCCTTTACAGCATTTCAATTATTTAAAAAAAGACATTAAAGTCCGTTACAAGGATTCAATTATTTTCCTAAGTAATAAAATTCTTCAAAGGATTTCAATTATTTAAAACAAAATATTCAATTATTTATAAATTTATAAATTTATTTATAAATAAATTTCAATTATTTAAAAAAAAATTTAATAAAATTCGTTGCAAAAATTCAATTATTTTCCTAAATAATAAAATTCTTCACGGGATTTTAATTATTTTCAAAACAACTTCCAGTAAATTCTTCGAAAAGAAAATTTAATTATTTTGACAAGTAATAAAATATTTAAAAGATAACAACTATTTAGAAAAATGTAATAAAGTTCATTGTAAAAATTCAATTATTTTATATATAATAAAATTGTTTATATGATTTCAATTACTTTTAATATAATTTTAGAGAAATTCTTCGAAAAATGTAATTATTTACAAAAACTTTCAAAAGAATCCAAAACTTTCTCATTTTTGATAATAATGTAAAAATTATTTTCATGTAATAAAACTTTTAAATTACTTCAAATGTTTAAAACAAATTAAATAAAAGTTCGTTGAAAGGATTCAATAATATTCCTAAATAATAAAATTCTTCACAGGATTTTAATTATTTTTAATACAATTTTAAGTAATTTATTTGAAAAATGCAATAAATTTAAAAAATTTCTTTAAATTTCCTTAATAAAATTGAAATAACAATTATTTTTAATAATTTTATGCAAAAGTTTCTTAAAAATTTTCAAAACAATTTGTTTACAATTGAATTTTACAGAAGTTTTAATTATTTAAAAAAATTAAAAATATTTCAATTAAATATATATAGAATTTAAAAACTTGAAATAATTTATTAAAAAATTCAATTAAACTTTTTGATAAAAATTAATTTTACAGAATTGTCAGTTAAAAGTACAAAAAATTCAAATTTTTAAAGATTTGAATGTGAAACCTATTCAAAATTCAATTATTCATAAAAATTCACACTATAATGCTTTTAATGTTTAATTATTATCTAAAATTGTAATCGAAATTCTTATTCAAAAAAAGTTTATTTAGAAAATTCTACGCAAATTCAATGATTTATAAACAAAAATAAATAGTAGAATGTTTCATAAAATTGAATTTTTTCGAAGAATTATATTAAAAAATTTTAAAGAGAATTGATTTCTTTTGAGAAATTTGATTAAAATTTGACCGAAAAATATTGAATAAATATTGTCATAATTTTTGAAAATAATTGAAAACTTTTTAAGAATTTTATTAAAGTTTTCAAAAATAATTTAATTTATAAAGAGTTTAAACAATAATTTTTATAAAAATAATTGCATTTAAGCGAAGTATTATATTAAATTTTGTTTAAATAATTGAAATTATTTATTTATTATTTATTTATTATTTATTAGCGAAGAATTTTAATAAAATTTTTAAAAACAGATGAGTTCTTGAGAAGAATTTCGCAATTTTTTTATAATAATTAAATAACATAATTCTAGACTACAAATTTTCAAAAATATTGAAAGTAATTTAATTTCTACAAAGTGTTTATTAATTTAAAAAAAAATTGAATTCTTTTGATGAATTTTGATATTTATCAGAAATAATTAAATTTTAGAAAGGAACTAGAAATTTCCAAAAATATTGAAAGTAATTTTATTTCTGCAAAGTATATATTTATTTTCAAAAGAATTGAATTCTTTTGATGAATTTTGATATTTATCAGAAATAATTGAATTTTAGAAAGGAACTAGAAATTTTCAAAAATATTGAAAGTAATTTAATTTCTGCATATTATTTATTAATTTTCAAAAGAATTGAATTCTTTTGATGAATTTTGATATTTATCAGAAATAATTGAATTTTAGAAAGGAACTAGAAATTTTCAAAAATATTGAAAGTAATTTAATTTCTGCATATTATTTATTAATTTTCAAAAGAATTCAATTCTTTTGATGAATTTTGTTATTTATTAGAAATAATTGAATTTTAAAAAGGAACTGTTTTTAAAATCTTTAAAATAATTAATTTTATGGAAAGAATTTTGTTTCCTAATATAATTGAATTCTTTTGCACAATTATTTTAAAAAATTTTGATAACTATTGATTTTCTGCTACGAATTAAAAGTTAGTTATCAAATTAATAATTGCAACGAATTTTATTGTTTTACTGAATAATTGAATGTTTCTTGAAATCGAATTCATTCTTCGAGTTTTAAATAAATTGTTATGAATAAATGAATTTTTCGACGAAATTATTTTAAATTAATAATATTTATTAATAATTATTAAATATTTATTAATATTTATTAAATATTTATTAATGTTTATTAAATATTTACTAATATTTATTAAATATTTATTAATATTTATTAAATATTTATTAATGTTTATTAAATATTTACTAATATTTATTAAATATTTATTAATATTTATTAAATATTTATTAATATTTATTAAATATTTATTAATATTTATTAAATATTTATTAATATTTATGAAATTCTGCGATGAAAATAATTAAATTCCTAAATGAAATTGACTTTTGGTGAAAAATGTTGCTTTTTATGAAGATAATTGAAATTTTGATAAGAATTAAAAAAAAAAATTTTAATACTAAAATTCCTACGTAGAATTTTTTTTTTTATCAATAGGCAATAATTGTTTGATAAAAAATATTTTCAATAGGCATTACTACAAAGATTCGCCAGTGAGGCCAGCATGCAATGACGAGTGTCGCAAAAGGCTGCTCTGCGATCTGAGGAGTGGAAGAAGTCACGACAGAAAGGCTCTTTGTCAGAGTCTCGAGTCAAGAATTGACGGTGAAACAAAAATTGGCTGGCGTGCCTGGATCTACAATGGCCTTGCTCTCTCGTATGTACAAGATTGGTGGCACGAAACCTACACACCAAAACCATAATCATAATCACAATAATCCATAAATTCATCTCTCATCTCTTTCAGTTAACAAAAATTATAATCAAAACCCCTTCTTCTCTTGGTGATGGTATCAAATTATTTTGTACGCTAACATTGTATAGAGAAATCTAGTATATGAATTTTTTATCAGCAAACAACGATCTTCAGAAAGTAGTACCTACAAACTAAAACTGTTTTGAAAAAAAATTAAAATTGGGTCTGTATTTGTATTTGACTCCAATGGATAAATAAATTTATCGAACTAACGCTGGTTATTCGCAGGTTTTGTTTAAAAAAAATTGAAAATACAACACTGATCTCAATTTGTGCTAAGATTTTGTAAATAGAAAAATTCATTCTGTATTTAGAAATAGAAAGTAGAAAATTAAGAAATCCATTATAATACGCATAACTTCAATTTTTAACAGTCATGAATTGTTATAGTCGCATATTCTATGTTTCAGGGGTTTTGTAGCGAAAAATATTGCAACTCAGTAGTATAATATACTCTCAAAGTATTAAATAATAATCTACTATCTATAAGTCGAGTGTTAATAAATACGTTTCTAATATTAAACCTGTAATCTGATATTATTCCAGAAAATACAACTTTCTTAATTTTTTTCCAATTTTTTTAAATTTTTCTCAATTATTTCCGAATTTTTCACAGAATTTTTATTCCCTTTTTCCATTTCTTATTATTCAGGCTTCGAATGGAATATTTTATGGCTAATTTCCTAATTTTGAACCAGAGCATAAAGAACAAAAATTCATTTCGAAATTAATATTTTAGTGGAAGCTTTTCTTTTCTCAAGACAAAGATTTTTTTTAATTTCAATTTTTTTAAGATTTTAGATTTTAATCTCAAAGAAAGTTTTCCGGAAAAACGTTGAAATATTCCATTGGAAGTTTAGAATTCGCTTTCATTGGAAAAGTAAATAAAAATAAATAAATAAAATAATAATAATAATAAGTAAATAAATAATAATAAATAAAATAATAATTATTATTATTATCACTATTATTAATAATAATCAATAAAATAATAATAATTATTATTACTATTATTAATAATAATAATTAAATTATTAGCAACTCCTCTCTCAACTTTAAAGTAGCTAAAAATAAATATTAATAGAATCTGCTTTTTTACACAAAAAATTTTAAAAAATAATCCAAATTTCAGATGTCTTTTCTCTTTAAATGTTACTAACTACTTCAAATTTACAATCAGAAAAAGATATTTGACTCTGAAGTTACAAAATAAAAAGTAAAATCTTTTTGATTCAAATAAATTCTATTTTTGTTAAATAGAACTTTTAGTCGAATCAAATAAATAATTTAGTTCAGTCTTTGAAAAATATACTCTTTTTAGACTCAAATAAATTAAAAAACACCATTTCTCTGGAAATGTTAAAAAAATATCAAAAATATTTGAAAAGGTAATATTTGATTCTCCTCGAATAAAATTTATCGAACAGCATTTTCTTTTAATTACGAAGCTTTTCCGGAATACATTAATTATTGTTGTACTTTATAAAAATTTTAAATATTTAAGTAAATAAAAAAATTTTCTATGGTGGTGGAATATGGTGATTGGACTATCATGAAAGTGAGTAAAAATGAATTTCGATTCATCTTTTGCATGACAAAGTAAATTTACCATTTATACAATGAAAAAAAAATTATTTGATTCAAATAACCGATTATTTGTCTATAATCAAATAAATATTTACTTGAATCAAATAAGTTTTATTTGAATCAATTAATTAGTATTTGCTTCAAATACTGAAATATTTGATTCAAATACAATTTATTTGATTCAAATAAAAATTATTTGATTCAAGTAAATATTTATTTGATTATAGACAAATAATCGGTTATTTGAATCAAATAATTTTTTTTTCAGTGTAATTATTATAATAAAATAAATTACTAAGAAGTGTAAAAATCTAAAATATCAAAAATTAACCCCTCAAGTGTAAATGGTAAAAATTTTAACGTTCGTAAAGTTACCAAAGTTTATAAAAAACGATTCAATGAACACCATTATTTTCTATCCTTTTCGGCTGAAAAGAATTTTTGTAACAATATTTCTCCATTAACAATTAAAAAACAAGAAAATTTGTCGATACAAAATTTTTTTTTAGATAAAAAGCATTTTTTCTTGCACTTACTCGTTAAATAATTGCCAAAGCACTTAAGTGGTTAATAATCATTTTTAAAAATTTTGAATTGTAGTAATTTAATTTTTTATTAACTTTTCAATTGTAGTAAAAAATCACATTTTTTGCATGACACTAAACATACTATTAAATACTTATTAATTACTTATTCATTATTAATTACACTGAATTATAATAAAATGACTAAAACTTCAAAAAATTCAAAAACTAATAAACAATTATTATTTTCAGAATGTCTGTTGTGATGGCGATTCCAAAATTTGCCCTCAGTATACCACAGTACGTCTACAGATTGGGTTGATATACTTAAAAAAAATCTCTCTCCATTACGTGAGAGATAAAAAAAAATAACTGAAATTGTGATCCTCATAAGTGTAAATATTAATTTAAAACAGAATTTGTTGAGAGAATGTAAAGTGATTGTTTTTGTAACTGTAAAATTGTTATATGTTTTTAAACAAGAAAAAGAGAGCAACGAATCTGTGAAACTGACTGTTCGCATTATTACAATTTTAAAAGAGAAAATTTTCAAACACATTTCAATAAATGTATCATATCAATAAAAAAACTCAAAATTTTAATTAGTAAAAAATGTTCACTAATTTGACTTTTTGCTATTTGAATTAGTACATTTTACTAATAAATAGTAGATGTCTACTAATTTATGGTAAGAACAACTATTTATTTTAGTAAATTTTAATAAAAAAAATTAAATAATAATTAAATAATTGTTTTTAATAAATTAATAAATTTTTAATTAATAGTTAATTAATTATTTTTTAATTTAATTTTTATCAATTAATAGTAGAAATGACTATTTAGTATTCATTCTAGTAAATTTTACTAATAAATAGTAGTTTCTGCTAATTTTTAGTAGAAATGACTATTTAGTAGTCATTCTAGTAAATTTTACTAATAAATAATAGTTTCTGCTAATTTTTAGTAGAAATGACTATTTAGTATTCATTCTAGTAAATTTTACTAATAAATAGTAATTTCTACTAATTCATAGTAGAAATAACTGTTTAGTGTTTAACTGTTTATTCTAGTAAATTTTACTAATAAATAGTAATTTCTACTAATTTATAGTAGAAATAACTATTTAATATTTATTCTAGTAAAATTTTTGTCAGCAAATAGTCATTTTTACGAAGTCAGTAACAAAAGATTAAATGTTACAAATTCAAAAGGAAAAAGTCAGTCACTAATTCAAATTATCAAACATTTTTATTTTTTACTAATTAAAATTTCAGGAGAAGTAGATAATTTTTCAAAAATTGTATTTTGTGAAATTTACTATATTTCGACATTTTCACAGTAAATCGAAATTGTATGAAAAAGGAAAACACTGTAAAATTTGATTACGCAACTAAAAATTCTAAGTTAAATTAAAAAAAAATTGTCACAAAAATTGTTGCGATTTTATTTTTCGATAATTTGTAAATTTATTTGAATTTGTGACTTTTCAAGAGATTCTTTATGAAGAAGGCAATGAAAAACAGCCATAGAATGTACATATTTAGATGTAGACGATTATTTATGCGCATAACTCATTGTGTTATAGATAATATTGTTATTAAGTATTAAAGAGTTTTGTATTTAATAAATCTGTGTCGATTTATTGTATCCTAAAAATTTTTTTCGAAAACAAGAAAAAATTAATTAAATTAATTATGTAAATATTTAATTAATTAAATTAAATTCTATTCTGAATTTCCTTTATTTAAAAATTCATTTTTTGTTTTTCCAACTAATGTGAAGTTTATAATTTTTTTTATAAAAAATAAAAAAATTATAAATTCACTTTCTTTAATTATTCAAAAAAAAGTTATGATAAAATAAAATTTAGAAAAATAAACAAATAAATTGTCAAATAAAATAATGGCATTTTTTAGAATGTTTATTCTATGAATCAATTTTTTTTCACCGAACAAAATGCTCTAAAAATATGTAAAAATTAATTTTTTTTCATTCAGCAATTTTTTGTTTGTTTATAAAATATTTTCTACAAAATTACGCATGGATTTCAAATTCTAAAAAGTGTTTCGAAAAATAAAAATTCAAAAAGTGTCAAAATATTTTCTACCCTATTTTATTTTATCACCCTTGGAAAAAATTAAAAATTAAATTTAATTTAATTTAATTTAATTTAATTTAATTAAAATAAAAAATTTCTGTAAAAATATTTTTTTTATAGAATTTTAAAATTATTTTCTTTGCATAATTAAAAATATTGACGCAAAACCAAAAAAACGCGTAAAAACGAATTAAAAAACCAACTACATTTTAATGATGATTCTTCGAATTTTTTTTAATTTAAAAATAATCTTATTAAATTATTACAATAGAAATTTCCATAAAAATAACATTATAAATACATTATTTGTAATCAATAATAATTTCTTTTGTTTATTCATTCATTCATTCAAATTAACTATAGTGTTAATTTTTTAATACTTTCCACCAAAAATTATTTCAAGATATTACACTTCCGATCAGGATTCATTGGAGAGTTTTTCGAGCATTTAAAAGCTCGCGAAAATTCCTCACTATTTGAAACTGCTCCATTAATTCGATAAAATGTTGCTGAATGTTCATCTTTTTTTCTCATTTGTTCTCGATATTCGGGCGTTAAACTACTACAAAATGTCTACAAAGAAAAAAAATATTATTCAAACCAAAGATTTTTTTCTAGACTTAACAAAAATTAATTTCTAAAATTTTGCAATTTAAATATAATAATAATAATAAATACAATAATAATAAATATAAGAATAATAAATATAATAATAATAAATATAAGAATAATAAATATAATAATAATAATAATTAATATAATAATAATAAATATAATAATGTAATATATTTATAATATAAATTCTTTTCAGTAGATTCTTATATCAAAAAATAAATAAAAAAAACAAATTTTATAAAATTTTGTAAAAATTTTCATGAATTGAATTAAAAACTTACAGCGGCAAATGAAATAAAATAGAGTTGTTTTCTACTTATATTTTGAAGTCCCGGAAGTCTCATATCATTACTACTGTGTTTTCTTATTTTATTCTTGTAAACTTCGAAAGCTGTTATTAATCCAGCAGTGTCGGCAATATTTTCCCCTTCAGTAAGTTCGCCATTTATCTTTTGAGAAAAATTTTTCCAATTTTACATTCTAATTTTAGTCTAATTATCCAACTTACCAAATCAGTCAAATTATTTTAATAAAAAAAAAATAAACTATAATAATGAGTATTTCAGATAAACACAAAATAATAAATAAATAAAAAAAATTTTTAAATTAAAGAATATTTTAATAATTACCTTGTAGTCATTAAATTGTTCAACGAAACATTGTGATTTTTCTTCGTACAACTCAACCATTCGGTCTGACCACCAATTCACTTTATTTCCATTTTTATCATACATTCGACCTGCAAAAAAAAATGTTTTAATGCTGTAAATTATTTTATTAATTTTAAATTATATAATAATTTCAATAATAATTAATAATAATTAAATTCTTTAATTAATACAATTAAAGAAGACTTACCTTCATTATCAAAACCATGAAAAATTTCATGAGCCATAATAAAACCAGTGGATCCATAATTAACAGCTCTGTAAAATATTTATTTTATAAAATAAGGCAAATAAAATGAAAATATTAAAAATATTTATTTTATACAAACTAAATTTTATTTTTGGATAATAATTTTGTGTAAAATTTCTTTAATAACATACGTTGGTAATGCATCGTTGAATAAAGGTGATTTTAGCTGAGCAGCTGGTAAAGCTATAATATTATAAAAAACAGAAATTTTATTTTTATTGAAATTTTTTTTAAAGAAGTTTATATTTTTTAAATAAATTTACAGAAAGAAAAATTATACTTAGTGCATTGTCGGGCATATAGTAAACGGCGTTGGCAGTTGTAGGTAACATTGCGAACCTAAAATTTAGTATTTTTAAAATTATTTAATTTTTCATGCACTTAAATCATATTTTTCAAAATTTTTATAACATTTATATTTGTACAATAATTACTGAATTTAAGTAATAAAATTCCCATTTTTTTAATTTTACTATTATTTTTGTTTTTTACCTTTCATTATTTTACTATTATTTTTTGTTTTTTATCTTTCATTATTTTACTATTATTTTTGTTTTTTTACCTTTCATTATTTTACTATTATTCTTGTTTTTTTACCTTTCATTATTTTACTATTATTTTTGTTTTTTACCTTTCATTATTTTACTATTATTTTTGTTTTTTTACCTTTCTTTATTTCACTATTATTTTTGTTGTTTTATCTTTCATTATTTAATTTAAATAAAAAAGTAAATAATACTACAAATTAATTTTAATAATTATTTTCTTCATACGAATTAACAATAAAATAACACATACAGTAATATAATTTATAATAATGAAAAAAAAGTTTTTTTTTTGGTAAAAATTATTAAAAGCTTTTATCATTAAAAATTTTTAATAAATTAAATAAAAACTTACTCATTTTTGTCAGTTGGTTTTCTGAATTTCTCCCAAGATTGCTTTGTTCCGTGTATAAAGTAACTCAAAACATTTTTAAAATAATCTGGTCCCAATTTGAGCTGTAAATTTAAAAAAATTATTTATATATTCAAAAATGTTTACAATAAAAAATTATTTGATTCAAATAAATTACGTATAATTTGTGTAAAGTAAAAGTATATTCTCTTCAGAGCATAAAAAATTGTTTATTTGTTTAAAATAAAAATTTTCTTTGACACAAGTAAAATTTTTCTTTGAACCAAATAAAATTTAATTTCAATTCAATAAGACTGAATTTTAATCAAATAAAATTTAATTTCAATTAAATATGACTGAATTTTAATCAAATAAAATTTAATTTCAATTAGATAAGATTCAATTTTAATCAAATAAAATTTAATGTGAATCAAATAAAATTGTATTTGAAGCAAGTAAAACTTGATTTTAGTCAAATAATATTTTATTTGAAGCAAATAAAAATCGAATTTAGTCAAAAAAATTTTATTCCATCCAAGTAAAATTTATTTGAACAAAAAATAAAATTTATTTCAAATAAATAAGGCCGAGTCGAATATACCTTTTTCTCTGGGTGTGAATTAAAATTTTTTTGAAACAACAAATTAACAAATTATTAAAAAAAATTTGTCGACAAACTTTTATTTATCTTACGCCATTATATTGGTGGTCAAAAAATGTTTCATTTTTGAATGTCTCGGGATATCCAATATGAAATTTCATTGCTTCAAGTTTTTCGCGAGCCAAATTTTTCGTTCTTTCATCCATCCAATTCGAATGGGAAATTTGTTTTTCAACTCCTTCGCGTAATTCATCTCCCATTTTGCTGGCCTTTAAAATAATTTAAATTCTCTGTTTATGAACTACATTTAATTACGTGAACTGGAATTATTCACTTACAATGATTTTCAAATTTTCTGAAAAGTATTTTTTCACGTACGCTTGATTGTAGCCATGAACAAGAGGCAAATGTTCAATACAATATTCCCATCTGAAAATAATTAACAGTGAATAAATTTAATTTTTCTACATTATTTTGACAAATAAAGTTAATTCTTCTAAATTATTTCAACAAATAAATTTAATTTTTCTAAATTATTTCGCCAAATAAATTTAATTTTTCTAAATTATTTCGCCAAATAAATTTAATTTTTCTACATTATTTCGACAAATAAATTTAATTTTTCTACATTATTTCGACAAATAAATTTAATTTTTCTAAATTATTTCGCCAAATAAATTTAATTTTTCTACATTATTTCGACAAATAAATTTAATTTTTCTACATTATTTCGACAAATAAATTTAATTTTTCTACATTATTTCGACAAATAAATTTAATTTTTCTAAATTATTTCGCCAAATAAATTTAATTTTTCTACATTATTTCGACAAATAAATTTAATTTTTCTAAATTATTTCGAAAAATTAATTCAATTTTTCTAAATTATTTCGACAAATAAATTTAATTTTTCTACATTATTTCGACAAATAAATTTAATTTTTCTACATTATTTCGACAAATAAATTTAATTTTTCTAAATTATTTCGCCAAATAAATTTAATTTTTCTACATTATTTCGACAAATAAATTTAATTTTTCTAAATTATTTCGAAAAATTAATTCAATTTTTCTAAATTATTTCGACAAATAAATTTTCATTTCATCCAAATATTATTTAATTTAATTAATTAATTAATTAAAATTATTTTCAATAAGTTAATTAAATTTAGTGAATTAAAATTAAAAAATAAATTTAATTAACGTAGAAAATAATAATTACGAATAATAATTAAAATTAATTTGAAACAAATAAAAAGTTTAGAATATTTTCTACATAATTTAAAATTATTATCGAACCGTTTTTTGTCTTCTTTAATTCCATAAATCGAGTTCATTGCATTTGAATACCACTGCCTTTTCTCTTTATCCAAATACTTCAAAGAATCCTTGACAAAAGTCCAATGAATGTAATTTACTAAAAAATAAAATTTATGATCCTCAAGTTTTGAACATTCAAAATGAACGAAATATTTTTTATTGAAGATATTTTAATAAATTACTTATCATAAAAAAATTTTTAAACTGAAATTTTACGTTTAAAAACTCAGTAATTAATTTTTTAGATAGTAACGCAAAATAATTGCAATGAAAATTTAATTTTTAGAAGAAAAAAATAAATTTCGTTCAGAACTTTAGAGTCTTAAAATTTCAAAAATCAAGAACAAAATTCTAATTTCACATTGGAATTAAAATTAAATTTTTTATATTCAGAAGTTTAGAATTTAGAATTTCATGCAGAAGTTAAAAAAAAGAAATTAACCAATAGTTTTGTGAGATGTTTGACTTAAGAGTTTGGCTAACTTGACAATATACAATTTATCCAGAAGTAATAATTTTTCATCCTCGTTAATGTTTACACCAGAATTCACTGATAGAGCTCGAAACATATCCAACCATTTGATCTAAAATGTTATACAATAAAATTAGAAATTCTGATATAGGTAAATATAAAATAAATTTTTCAAAAATAATATTTTTGTTAATAAGAATTATGAATAATTGTATAAATACTTTTTTTTGGTTATTGTATACACTGTTACCTAAAAAGTATCAAATTGCAACGAATTGATCTTAAAAAGTGGATCAAATCATCATTTGATCTTAATTTTTGGATCACTTCGATCCACTTGGGGATTATTTTGACATTTTTGGAAAAACAGTGTAATAATATTTATATTATTTTTTTTTGTTATTGTCATACCTCAGCGGTAGAAGATTCAGGTCTATGGTGATCGTAGAATTGTTGTAATTCAAGAATAGTTATTAATGAAGAATTATTCGTTGATTGAACTCTTTTAATCTGAAAAAAGCCTCAAATTTTAATTATGTGATTTATTTTTATAATTTAATTTAATTTTACTTTATAATTTATTTTTAAAATTTATTTTATAATTTATTTCATAATTTATTTAATAATTTATTTTATAATTTATTTAATAATTTATTTTATAATTTATTTTATAATTTATTTTATAATTTATTTTATAATTTATTTTATAATTTATTTTATAATTTATTTTATAATTTATTTTATAATTTATTTTTATAATTTAATTCAATTAATTTAATTTCACACTCATATTTTGCATAAACATTTTATTTTCTTTTACCTTCTTCAACATTATTTTAAAATTTATCACTTTCTGAATATCCTTATTATTTAAATCTGGTGTCATTGCTATTGATTTGGAATAAGCCTTCACGACTGTTGTTAAAAGTTTTTTTTCTTCTTCCATAAAAATAGAATCGTCATTTCCTTCGTAATTATTGTCATTATCGTCATCATCATCAGCGATACTGATTGGCAATAAAGTTCGAAATAAAGAATAACTTGTACGATCCAACTGAAATCAAGATATTAAATTTTTTTTTTTGACAATACAAATTTACATTTAGGAAAAGGCAAAAATGAATAAAATGAAAATTATGAACGCTTGTAAAATGTATACTTGCCGTTAAAACTTTCATGCTCGAATTATTCGGAGGGGTATCGATGCTGATGGAAAATAAACTATATTCTCCAAAGAAGCCTGCATAATATTTTGCAACTTTTTGCCAGGAGAATTCGTATTCATTCCATCTACAATTATTATCACAAGCCAATGGCCATCCACCGATATTATCTATTAATTTCCTAACCGGTTCGAATCCTTTCTTTCGAAGTCTTTCTGAAAAAGAAAAAAAAATTATCAATTTAATTATTAATTAAAATTAATTATTAATTAAATTAATAATTATTAATTAAACTTAATTATTAATTAGAATTAATTAATAACTAAATTTAGAAACATTCAAATTTTATACCCAGAAAAAATATATTACATTTGACTCATTTCCAACTATAGACTTTTTTCTTTATTTGAAAAAAAAATTTATTTGGAGCAAGTAAAATTGCATTGGGATGAAATAAAATTTTATTTATCCCAAACAAAATTTCTTTGAAGCAAATAAAAAGTAGTTTTTTCTTTTATTTAACCAAAATATAATTATATTTGCTTCAAATAAAATTGTCCACTAGTTTTTAAAAGCTAAAGAAAATAAATTTTCTCACCTTCATCCATACATGCTGAATACCATTGTTTTTCTACTTTTAACGCCAGTGTGTCATCATCTGTTACATTTGCTTCCAAAATATCTGAAAATAAAAAATTTCATCATTGTTTTATTTAGATTTTTATATCTTTTCATCTTCTTTGCTTAGCTATTTATTTATTTCTTCATTTATATTTACTTTTCAAGTCAAATTGTATTCTTTCCTCAAGCATTGTAAAGAGACTCCACTTTTCTTTTGTTTTCGGAACCGGATGATTAGTGGACCAAGAGCCACAAACAAAACTATAAAAATCTTCACAGGGCTTTACAGTTTGATTCATACCACTCAAAATTATATTAGCTGCAAATATTTAAAAAGAAAAATTAATAAAATTACAAAAAAAATGGTTTAGAAAAATTTTTTTGTAACGGTTTTTAATTAAAATAAATTAATTTTTTCACTAAAAAAAATTAGTAATATATCACAATTAATTAGTACTTGCCAACATTTTGACATTCCTCATTATCGCAAGTTGGGTATTCTCTTTTACGCAGAAAAACTGGACTCAAGTTTACTAAAAAAAATCTAAAAATAGAAATAATTAAAAATCATTGCATTAATCACATTTAATATTCGAATTTTAATTTGAAATAATTATTGGTAAATTTTTTCTACTTTTTCAATTCAGTTTTTAACGCATAAATCATAAATTTTGAAGAAAATTTAATCCTCTGAATTGAATAAATAAAAAAATAAATAAATAATTATAAATATTTGTGAAATTGTAAGTGTAATTGTGTAAATTAAACATTTACACTTTACAATTCGTATATTATTAACAATTGAAAAAAAGGCATTTTTTACAAATGAATATTTTACGTTTATACATTTTTTTTAAGTTGTTGATCAAGAAAGAATATAAAATTTTTTCCAGAGAAAAATTTAAATAAAAAAATTTTCTTTCAAATTGTTGATTTTTAACGATTTAATATTTCAATTTTCACCAACGAGTTAAATAAAAAAAAATAATAATTGTAATAAATGTAATAAAAATAAATAATTAAATTGTGATAAAAATTAATGACGAAAGTAAAAAATGTCATAAAAGAACGTTTTAAAAAACAATGAAAATTTCAACATTTTATTAATGGTCGAATCTTGCAATTTTAAACTGCATCCGGCATATGAGATAAATCAATTGATAAAAACTGCTTAATGAATGACTATTAGAAAAAACCTGTACTTCTTCGTATAAGAGACTCAAATCTTTTTAAAGAAAAAAACGTTTAAATGAAATAGGATGAAATAGGTTTTGGAGTGGGATTTCCGAAATGTAGCTGCATTCGTCACAATCTGAGTCAGTTAAGATTTCACTGATCTCCTATGACTCATTAGGTTTCATGATTTTAGAAAATTGAAATTTCATTAAAAATCGACAAAAGTTAACATTTTTTTTAGAAACTAAAACGAAAAAATAATTTAAAATTAATACTTCGATTTTTCCTTTTTCTTTATTGATCATTCGATTTATTCAGTTAAACATTTTTATGAATTTTATTATATAAAATAATTATTGGAAAATACATTTTTTAATAATATAAGAAATGAAAATAGTTTTGAAAAAAAATTGTCATTCAGCTGAACGAAAAATACAAGAGAAAATATTGTTATCGCACAGTCAAAAAGAAATTGATTAGCTGAATAACATAACATCTATTTGTTTAATAAATTTTATACAAATCAAATGAAAATTTTGCTTTTCTCAAATAAAAATTTACTTCCAAATCAAATTTTCATTTTACATTGAAAAAAAAAGTTTAATTGTTTCAAATAACCGATTAATTGACTATTATCAATTAAATATTTAATTGTATTAATTAATTTAATTAATATTTTTAATTGAAAATAATATTTATATTTAATTTAATTGATAATATTCAATTAATCGGTTATTTGAATCAATTAATTTTTTTTTCAGTGTAAAGAAATAGAAAGTCAAGCAAAATTTTTAATACAAATATTTGGTTTATCAAAATATTTTTCTTGGTGTAAATAATTTATTGTTGCATATTCTCGAAGGTTTTTATTAATTAATTAATTTATTTAATGAATTTATTTAATTAAATTATTTATTTAATTGAAAATTTAGCACTCTCAGATCATATATTTGACTTGAAGTACGCTAAACAATTTATTTAAAAATACATTCAATTTTCTCCAAACAAAAATTTAATTTCTGATGAATACAATTTTCATTTAAAGCAAAAAAATTATTTAAATAAAATTAAATAATTTCGTAGGTTCTTTTATTTGTGTCAAAAAATTATCATTCGTTTAAGTAAACTTTTTCTCTCTCCATTTAAATTTTCACGCCCAGAGAAAAGGTTTATTAAGAATCATCAAAAAAAGTAGATAAAATTAATAGTTAAATTAGTTTCAAATAGAAAAATTTACCATTTCTGTTAAAGCACATTTTTTTTAGGGATTAGAAAAAAGAGTGTAAAATTACTTACATTAGGTAGAAGGAGAACATCATTTCTGTGAATGGAGTACTTGAAAGAACTGTGAAACACTACAACTTCCGTATATAATTTCCTGAGATAAAATGGATTGTTGAACCGCCTCCTGATATATTTTTTTCTCGCTTCTATTCCTCTTAAACTTGCGCGAGTAGCTGCAAAATTCAACTTGTTTTCACGCAATTACGCAAATCCTTTAAAGATTAGTATTTTTTATTGACGTCAAATTAAATATTATTTATTCGTTGCATACGCCTGAAAAATATAAATAATTTCTCATATCTCAAAATTTGAACTATTCTTCCTAGTGAAACATTTTCATTAAAAAAAAGAATATTTTACAACCAACTTTTTTGAAAGTACGACATAGAGGAAGGTTCACTGACTTAAGGATTTCTTGCGAAATTTTGCAAAATTTTTATTTTATTAAAAAATCTCAGAGGGATTTTAATTTTTTAAATCCTATTTAAATTTCCTAGAGGGAAAAATTTGATATGAACCGATTTTAATTTATTTGCGTTAAAGCAAAGTTTATTTGTGATATATAACAAATATATCACTAGATGCGTACTTAGTTTTATACTTATTAAATTATTTGTATAAATTAAAAATTTGTCTGGATATAAATAAAACTGTCATTTAAACAGAATAAAGTTTAACTTAATTAAAAGTTATTTATGTAAATAATTGAATTAATCTTTCGTCAAGTTTCGAAAAAATTTCTAATAATAATTATAATTTTTAAGGAATTTTTTTTAAAATTCCATTCAAAATATTTGGAATTCTGCGATGGAAATAATTAAATTTCGAATTGAAATTTTGATTATTTGAGAAAATAATTGAATTTTTTTCAATTATATCAAGAATGTTTTTCAACAGTTAAATTATTTTATAAATTTTAGGAAAATATAGTAAATATAGAAAATTCATTGAATTACGAAAGAATTTTAATTCAAATTCAAATTTCAAATTTCGCAAAAATTTAATTTAAATTTATGAAGTAATTGAATATTTAGCAAAAATTTATGATTCCCAAATTTTGAACGTTCAAATGAACGAAATATTTTCCACTGAAGATATCTTAATAATTTACTAATTATAAAAAAATGTAAAAACTAAAATTTTACGTTTACAAACTCAGTAATTAATTTTTGTAGATAGTAAAGTAAAAGAGTTGCAATAAAAATTTAATTTGTTGAGGAAATAAATAAATTTCGTTCATTTGAACGTTTTGAACTTTAAGATCTTGAAAATTTTTGCTGTTTATAAAGATAACTGAATTGTTGACTAGATATTGATTAAAATTTTTTGTAAATAATTAAAAAAATTTTTTGATGAATATTGTTATTTATAAATACAATTTAATTTGGCAAAATTTTTATTAGATTTCCAAAAATAATTAAATTTCTTGGAAGAATAATTTTGTCATTTATCAAGATAATTATTTTATTAGATTTTTCTCATGTTTACATTAATATTTTGTATGTTTTAATTTTTAGTTTACCATCATTACATTTATTTTAAAAACAAGCTCGGTACAATAAAAATTTCAATAAAAAATTTCTTAATGTAAATTATTTTGCGTGTTAGTAGACAATTTTTAAGAGCTTCTTACATAAAGATTAACGTGCGAAACCCCTTTAGTCTTATTTTTTTTTACAAAATTACATTTCTTGCTCTACAAAAAAAATTATAATATAATATGTAGTTAATATTTATGGTTTCTGATTGATAAATAATTCATTGCATTTCTTAAGTCACATATTTTAATACATGTACTAAAGAATATAATAAGAAAAAAAATTATTTTTCTGAGACAATCTTAGGAGTCTACTAAATTATTTGATTTAAATAAATACTTTGATGGGTGTAAATAAAACATTTATTCAAACAATTAAAGTTTCATACAATAATTCCATTATGTATTATATACAGAACTGCGAAAGAATATATTTATTTTTTCGTTTCCGTCTGCTTAACTTCTTTAATAAATAATTAGTCCCACAAATTACATCTGTTTGTAGGATTCATGCGACTATTTGCGGAACAATGAAAAGCTTCAGCAAATCCTTTAACACCAGCAACGGCTCCTTTTACCCTTACAGAATTTTTTGAATGATCATTGTTCACCGCTAATTTATCGTGATATTCAGTTGTGGTTTCACAAAACCTCTGTAACGATGCAAAAATGTCTGCTTTGATATTTTTATTTCAGCAGCATAAAGATATTTACAAAAGTTTCGAACATTCACATGAACGACGATATTTTTTCAGTTCTTTTAATTTTTATTTTTCAACAGAAAACACAAATTAATATATTTGAATGGTCGAAACTTTAGAAGAACTTGTATAAATATGAAAACAAAGCATTCACAATATTAACCTATATATCAATTCAAATAGATTTATTAAAAAAGTACATTCATTTACACTGGCATAATTCAAGAAAAACAATTGGTTTTGGGTAAAATTTTCCAAATTTGGAAATTTCAAATGAATTTAATTCAAAATTAATATCAAGTATCCACAGCCGATAATCAGCAGCTGTATTAAAAAATTATTTTTTCAGTGAACTTTATATATTGTTTACCAACAATTGTTAGTAAAAAAAATTGTTTGTTAAAAATTATTAAAAAGAAGCAAATATGCAGAAATTTTTGTAACTTCTACTTTCATAATAAATGTTTATTTTATCAATAAAGACATTTAATTCGTAAAATAATTATAAAATAATAATTTGTACATAATAATAATTATGTACATGAAAGATCAAAATTTTATGACTTAAAAGTGTTTTTTAATTTAAATATTAAAAATTTTAAATAATAAATTTTAAAATCTGTAAAGTTTCATGATTACAAAATTAATTGTGGAATAATTTTATTTGAAAAATTTATCAACTGTAGTTACGGTTTCTAAGTTTATATTCCCAAACTTATATTTAATACGTGATAAGAACAAAAATGTATTAAGTTCACGAAAAATAAACATAATGTGGAAATAAATATAGAATATTATTTTAAACATTTCTCAATTTTCTGATTTTTATGAGGGTTGATAACAATATACTGCTGACAATTGAAAAACTTTTTACTATTTTAAAATGTTACAAATCTACCAAGAAAATTCTTTTTTTACATTTTAATAGTAAATAATAACATTTTTTTCTGAAAATTCAGGAACATGTTTTGCATCATCCCAACATAAATATCGAAATGTTGAAAAAATTTCACCTGTCCATCATCTTAATCATAATAATTAAAATCTATGAAAATTTATTTAAGAAATATTTAAAAATTAAATATACTCACAAATTGATGAGCAGAAACATATTTTCAAACACGTTCAAAAATGAATAAAGCTTGAGTAAAGAATATAATTCTTCTAAATTTCACCTTCTTGGCGTCTTAACTCAACAAGAAGTTCTTGTCGTTTCTAATAAAATTGCTACTCTTATACATACTCTGCTGATACGAAAATATATTTTAATATTACCACGTGTAGATTTATTTTCTTAACTTATGTATTTGTAATATTTTAAAACAGTTAAAATTTTTCTATTGTCAGCAGTATATTGTGAAAAAAATAATATCATTAATAACATGTGCAAATATACATAAAATTAAACAAATTTTTTAGTAACTTTTGGAGGTTATTCAAAACAATATTAAAATGTTATCGCTCTTGTAAATAAAAATACAGCTTTAAAATAAAATGCAGATTATGTGAAACTTTTTCTTCAGGCAAAAAAATGTGCTTTTTAATTTTGTTTCAATAATTAGGATAAATAAGAATATATTTATTTATGTCATTAAATATATAACTGTAACATAATTATAATAATTAAAGTTTTATACCTATTTATATTTTTTTAAATATATATTTGCGTTTTAATTTAAATTTGTTTTAATTGAAAAATTTGTTTCAATTTTATTTTGCATTAAAAAAAAATTTTTTATTCAATTCCAAGATTTAAGTTTTCAATTTTCGTTTTTTGTTAAAATTCAGTATTTTTTAAAACCTATTTCAAAATAATTTCTTTCAAAAAAAGAAAGTTCTTGTATTAAAAAAAATCACTTCCATAATTGGCACTTATTTTTCGGATGCATCGGACTGCTTTCGGAGCAATGAAAAGCTTTGGAGAATTCATTTAAATTAGACACAGCGCCATTAATTCTATAGGGTTGAACTGAATGCTCATTTGTTCGCATCCAATATTCCTCAAGTTCTGGACTTGCATTTGAGCAGAGTGACTGAAAAGAAAAATTTATAATATTTTTAATTTTCATAAAATTCTTAATTTATAATTTAATCATTTTTAATTTAATAATTTTCTCTAAGAGTAAAATTTGAAAATA
Organism: Leptopilina drosophilae; assembly: GCA_032873175.1. Classification (NCBI taxonomy): domain Eukaryota; kingdom Metazoa; phylum Arthropoda; class Insecta; order Hymenoptera; family Figitidae; genus Leptopilina; species Leptopilina drosophilae. Next base: position 75,975,244 of record CM065478.1, on the reverse strand, counting down.
ATTTTACTAAAAAAGAACAATTCAATAACATACGGCAGCAAAGGAAATGAAAAATAATTGGTCACCACTGAGACCATTTAATCCCGGTAATCTCACATCTTGATAGTTTCCCGATTTCATTTTTGTTTTATAAGCTTGAAATGATGATCTCAATCCTGCCGTATCGGCAATATTTTCATTTTGCGTAAGAGATCCATTCACCTATATATATATTGGTCGAAAAGAAAAATTTTAATTTATTTTTATTTAAATACAAATTTTTGTCATAATACATTTGAAATTTTTACCTAAAAAAAGTAAAAAAAAAATTTATTTTCGGAAAAAGGTTCATTCTCTCAAATGAATTAAGTGAATTACCCCGTAATCATCAAATTGATTGATGAAACATTTGGCATTATCGACGTATTTAATAATCAATTCCTCAGCAAGCCATGGCAATTGATTTCCATCTCTATCATACGTTCTCCCTAAAAAAAGTCGCATTGCTTATTAGAAAAATTGTCCAATTAATTAAAAAAATGTTAAAAAATGTTAAAACATAATTTTAAAAATAATTTTAAAAATAATTTTTAAAAAAGAATTTTTAAAAACAAATTTTAACATAAACAGTTATAAACCGTTTCCTTTTTTTAACTTCCAAAAATCTTTACTGGCGTCTAAGGTAAAATTTCATTAGATCTGATTAAAAATTAATTGATGATTAAATCCAGAATTATTATTATTTATTGGTCGTTGCTATTATTAGTCAGTTAAGGATTTAATAAAAAATTAACATTTAATCAAAGTTGATGAAATTGTTCTTGATAGTTATAAATTTGAATTGTAAATTAAACACCATCGTTATCAAATCCATGATTTATTTCGTGACCAACAGTGAATCCCAAATAGCCGTATTTTACAGATCTGAAAATAAAAACAGTGAAATAAATAACTATTAAAATAATGAAATTCAAAAAATTGTCAAACATGAATAAAATAAATTTTTACAGAAAAGCAAATATTAATATATAATTGCAATCGCATAGAAAATAAACAATTGTTTCTTACAGTGGCATTGTCGAATTAAACAAAGGAACAAGAATTTCTCCTGCTGGAATCGCTGTGAAACACAATAATAAAGGACATTTTATAATAATTTCTAATGTTTAAAAAAAAATTAAAAATATAATTATTTCTCACTTTTGCACTGTTTTAATAATTTTACAACAGAACAGTGAAAAAATTTGAAAATAATACTCAAAAAATACTAATTACTTATGCTGTTGTCGTATTCGTTATAAAATGCATTAATAACTGTAGGATTTGTCAAAAATCTGAAACAAATTATATTTTTAAAAATTATATTATGTTATTAAAATTATATTTTAATAAAAAATTAAAAATACACTCTCAAAATCTGAACTAGTAGTTTTTTAAATAATATTAAAAAATTTTTTAATTTAAATTTAAATTTAAATTAAATTCAAATTAAATTAAATTAAATTTAAATTAAAGTTTAAATTATTTTAAAAATAAAATCCTTCTTGGAAAAGAAAAAAAAATTGTTTAGTCCACACATACTTACTGGTCTTTATCGAAAGGCTCTCTAAGTTCCCTCCAAAAGTCATCGTTATCAAATGTCAGCATATTAATGACATTTTCAAAATAATCGGGTCCAACATTGAGCTAAAATAAAAAAAAAACAATCTCGACATAAACAATTGGTAAAAATACGATCATTATTAACTCACCCCATCATAGAGATGATTCAAAAATGTTTTATTGTTATAATAATCAGGATATCCAATGTGAAATTTCATTGATTCCAATTTTTCATTTATCAATTGCTTTGCTTCATCGTCCAACCAATTTGAAGTCAAAATATCCGTTTTCACTTGATTTCGCACTTCCTCCGCTATTTCACTAGCCTAATCAAAAAATAAATTAATAAATAAAGAAATAATAAATAAAATAAATAATAAAATAAATAATAAAATAAATAATAAAATAAATAATAAAATAAATAATAAAATAAATAATAAAATAAATAATAAAATAAATAATAAAATAAATAATAAAATAAATAATAAAATAAATAATAAAATAAATAATAAAATAAATAATAAAATAAATAATAAAATAAATAATAAATTAATTAAAAAATTAATTAAGGTAAAAATAAAATCTATCAAAAATAGATTTTTGTTTTCACTTTCACTTTCGAACAGCGAAAAAATAAAAATCTGTTAAAATAAAAGTAAATAATTACTATTTATTCATTATTATTATTATTACTACTACTATTATTATTATTATTATTATTATTATTATTTATTATTCAAATATTCTAAAAATTGCTCACATATTCCTTAATGTCATCAGTAAAATAATTTTCGATGAAAACTTGTGAGAAACCAGTGTTGAAATAAAGTCCCATCATGTGTTCGAGGCAATATTCCGGTCTATAAAATACTCAAATTATTCAAAATCGAAAGAAACCTTAATTATTCAATCTTTTAATTGCTTTAATTTTTTTTTATTTTTGAAAAATTTCATAATAACCTGTCTTCGCCATCAATGCCTTCAAACCAAGGCCTCTTTTCTTGAGGTAAATATACTGTTGCATCTCTAAAAAATGCCCAGTGAATGTAATTAACTGAAATTAAAAAAATGTTAAAAAATATATTTGTCAAAGAAAAAAAAATTAAATTACTATTTAAATTATGAACTTGCCAATTATTCGATTTGGCGTTTCATCCAAAAGGCGAGCAAACTTTTCAAAATATGGTTTTCTGAAGAGCAACATTTTTTCCGATTCATCAATGTAGGTGCCAGAATTATTCGCCAACGCACGAACCATATCCAACCAGTCAATCTGCATAACAAAATAATTATTTATATTCTAAATAATATTAAATACCAAAAAAAAAACAAAGTTTTCTCAATAAAATTTAAAATAAATGACAAAAATATAATTCATGAGAAAATTTATTAATTTTATTAATTATTATTATTTATTTTATTTATTATTTTCATTTCTTTTATTTATTTATTATTTGTATATTTAAATTGATATATTAATATTAATACATAAATATTTAAATTACTACCAACTTAATAATTTATATTCCTACTAAGCAAAATAAAAAAAGTATTGCTAATAATAATAACCAATAATTCATAGTCAAAAGTATAATATCACCTTTGCAGTAAAATTCTCTGCTTCATAGCTATCGTAAATTTTCTGGAATTCACCAATTGTCATAACATTTTGTTCATTCTCTGAATCTTCATTTCTCGTCTGTAATGATGAATGAAAAATATTGTCCAAATAAATATACAGTTGGTGATGAGTAATAATTGACAGTAAGTTCACGGATACTATATTTTACCAGGAATAGAATTTCATTCACATTTATTATTTTTTTTTTACCTCTATCATTATATTATATAAAGCACTTTCAAATTCAAAAATTTCAGTGATTTCATTGCTAATATTTCCCACATTGATTCCAATTGATTGTGCATAATCTTCTATTAATTTTAGAACAATTTCCTCAGTCTCATCATCGTCATAATAATAATCCTCATCATAACTATCATCACTGTGATCATCGTAATTTTTTTCATAACTATTTTCATCACTATTGTGACGATGAAATTTATTATTTGTATAATCGCTATCGTCATCATTGGCAAAATCATATTCATCAATATCGTCAACATCATCGTCATAATAATCATTTCCATAGTTGTCGTCGTCAGTGTCCATCAAATCGTCATAGGACCAGAGCAACTGCACTCCATCCAGTCTGTTGAACTAGAAAATAATTTTTAATTTCTTTAAATATTTGTATTTATTAGTAATTACTAATATTTATTACTATTTACTAATATTTATTAATATTTACTAATATTTACTAATATTCATTAGTATTTATTAATATTTGTTAATATTCATTAGTATTTATTAATATTTGTTAATATTTACTAATATTTATTTAATATATTTACTATTTACTAATATTTATTACATTGAAATTTTTTTTTTTATTAAAATAAACAATTACTTGTCAATTATCAAAAAAAAATATTTACTTCAATCCGATGTTTTTATTGAAATTCAAATTGGTGAAATTTACGTTTATGATTAACAATTTTAGTATTAGATGCACGTGCTAAAGCGCGCGTGCACATTCTGAGTCTGTTATTGAAAGAATACAGTTGATCATTAATTAAAATTATGCAATTTATATTCTCGATTATTTTCATTATTAAATTTAAAAAAATAAACAATTAGACAATTGTACCAAAACATTAATTATCATACTATCTTCAATTTTCATCGATAAAATCAGAATTATTAAAACACAACATAACAAATATTGTAATTATTAAATAGAAATTATGTCAATATTTTTTATTTGTAAAAAATGAAAAACTTTCTTTAAAATCTTAATTAAAAAAAAATTTTAACAAACATTGTGATTATTAAACAGAAATTATGTCAATATTTTTTATTTCTAAAAAATGAAAATTTTCTTAAAAAACTCAATAAAAAATAAATTATGGATATAATGTTTATGTTTATTTTTTATGTTTTCCCTAAAAAGCTACAATTTTGTTAAACAAAAAAAAAATATGATTGACAATTCAAAATTATGAAACTATTTTTTTCTTCAACTTTTCTGTTTAATTTTTGAATAAAACTTGTAATCGAATTTATAACCAAGTTTTTTCTTCATTTCTCAAAATATCAGATTTTTATAAGAAGTTATGACTGAGAAATACAGATGGTCGAAAATTTATTTTTTCTTCGTTTTTAGAAAGAAAGAAAAAAAACATGATTTTGTATAAAAAACTCTAATATTGTAAATAAAAAAATGATAAATATTATTAAATTTTTATTCTTTTTTTAGTTTTAGATATGAATCTTTAAACAAGTTAAGATTCAAACTTTGAAAAATTCAAATATTAACTAAAACACTAATTAATTATTCTTGGTTATTAATATCAAAAATTTTAATAAAAATTTTTCGCAAGAATTCAATATTATTATATCATAAATTATATCATAAACATTCTTCATAAGAACTCAATTATTTTTATAAACAGTAAATTTTTTTTTTCATGAATTTAATAATTCATAAATTCAATTGTAATGTTTTTAAACAAAATTCAATTATTTTGTTAAAATATAAAATTTTTTCAAAAATTCAATTATTTTCAATAAATTTGACAAAAGAATTCAATTTTCTCTTTAAATTCATCATTAAATTTTTACATAAATTCAATTATGCTTAAAATAATATAACAAAAGATTTCATTTTTTTTCGTTAATTTGTTATAAAATTTTTTAAAAGAATTAAATTTTTAAAAAACTTTAAGTAATACTTTTCGAAGAATTTAATTTATTTTTTCTAAAATTTAAATAAATCCTTTGAAACAATTCAATTACATTTATAAATAGTAAATCTCCATGCAAAAAATCATTTATATTAAGAATAATTTCACGCAAGAATTTAATTTTTTCTTAATTCGTTTAAAAAAAAACTACGAGACAATGAAAAGAAATTAAAACTTTTCTAAAATTTTAAGAAATTCTTCGTAAAAATTCAATTATATTCATAAATATAGTAAAATTCTCTGCAAAAATTCAAGTATTTTCAAAATGCCTAATTAAAATTATTTTTAAAATTCCATTATACAAAAAAAAATCAAAGAAACTCTTCAAGAAGAATTTAATTTAATTTTTCAAAAAATTTTAACAAAATTCTTTGCGGGGATATATTTATTTTCCTAAATAATAAAATTCTTCGAAGAAATTCCATAACTATCACATTTTTTGATAAAATTATTTGCCAAAAATAAAGATTTAATAATAAATTTTAAATACCATTATAATCTTATTTTCCGTATTATTAGGATTCAAAAACTGACTAATTGTGAATAAACTGTATTTTCCGGAAATTTTCGCATAATATTGAGCGACTTTTTGCCAGGGAAATTCTTCTTCATTCCATTCTATAGAGTTCATGACCAATGGCCAACCTCCATTATTATCTATATGTTTCGCAACAGGTGCAAAACCATTTTCTCTCAACCTTTCTAATGTAACAAAAAAATGATTAATTTTTTTAATTTTTATATTCTACAAGTCTTTTTTTTTGGAGATTTCAATAACAAAATTTTAATTTTACCATCATCCATACACGCTTTATACCACTTTCTTTCCAGTGTCAATGCTGTACTGTCATTGTCTTTAGCGTCATCTTCTAAAATTGCTAGAAACAATTATATTTTTTTTATTTGCAGAAAACCCAGCCGACCGTTAATAATGTTACAAGGTTAGAAAATAAATTTGAGATTCTAAAGAAGTATTCTCTAATTTGGAAAAAAATCAAAATTCCCCAAAACGAGCTTTTGATACAAAAAAATGAACTTTAAGAAAGAAATTAAAAAAAGTTAATAAAATTAAAATAACTGAATTATTAACATTGAAAAAACCCAAAAATTGTATTGTTAAAATTAAGAAAATTTAATTCAATTCCGAATTTATTTTAATTAATTCATTTTGGTTGTCTATACCTTGCAAATTATTAACATTAAAAGAATTTAATTCAATACCGAATTTATTTCATTTTTTAATTCAATTCCGAATTTATTTTTTTTTATTCAATTCCGAATTTATTTTCTTTTTAATTCATTCATTTTTAGTGTCTATACCTTGCAAGCTTAGTTGAATCGCATCTTCAAATTCCGTATCTATAGTACACATTGAACGATCTTCACTTATTGGACACACATTTGACCAAGAACCACAAACGTATTCATAAAAATTTTCACATGGATCAACCGTTTTATTCATCGACGACAAGAGTAAATTAGCTAAACAAAAAAAAAATCTTTCATAACCACTAAACAAAATTATAAAAAGTAAAACATGTTTCAATTAAAAAAAAAATAATAATTTTTCATTGACTATATAAAACATGTTCGATTCAAAATTTTATTGTCATCTCATTGCAAAAAAATGTCAATGAACTTAATTTTATCAAAAGTAAAAATATATATTACCAACATCTTTACAACTTTCAGTTTCACATACAGTGACATTCAATGACGATAGTATTCTGAAAGAATGTATCAAAAAATTTTTTATATTCTATAAAATGTTTTGTATCATAATTTTTTTTTTTTTAAATACTATATAATGTTTGAGATGAAATGATTTACAACTTACAATAAAGTGTTGTTTATCATGGTTCTGGTTGGGTACTAACTAAAAGTTTATTCGAGAAACTGAAAGAAGAAGCCTTGTCGCTCATTACACATGATGAATGGTTTAGTCATCACCTAAATTTCTACCTATTCCTTCCGTTTATGTAAGTCAAAGACGTTGCACGCAAATAAATAGCAGTCTGCCATGAAATTCTTCAGATTCTTAAATTTATTACATTAAATAAATAAAAATACCTACAATTATATTGAATCATAAATTATCTCTTAGTAGAAATTAACAAACTATACATAGTAATGAATAAAACATACTAAGAAAGTGAACTATATGTGAAATAAAAAATGAACCATGTACTAAAAACGTGAACTATATACTAAAAATAAAAATTCCTTTTCTTAACTTTTGAGAAATTTGGAATACTATAGAAAATAATGATTAATCACAATTGGTAAAATAAAAACAACATTTATTTATATTATTAAGTGCAACATATTTTTTATTATAAATAATGCAAAGAAATTCTTTTTCCTTTTCACGCCTTTTATCTCATTAAAAAAATAAATAATTAGTCCCAAACGATACATCTGTTTGTAGGATTCATATGACTATTTTCCGGACACTGAAAAGCTTCAGCAAATCCTTTAACATTAGCAACGGCTCCATTTACTCTCAAATGCGGTATCGTATGATCATGTTTCTCATATAAATTTTCATAAAAGTTAGTCGCACTTTCACATAAACTCTGAAAACAATAATATCAAAATTTCTATTTAGTTAATAGTAATTAGTATCAATTATATTTTTCTCCATTTTTTTACATTAAAACCATTTTTAAACAAATATTTTAAAAGCTTTCCATTAAAAAATGTAAAAATTGGAAATTTTCGATTTTTTGAAAATATATTTATATTTATATTTTAGTTATTATTATAAGATAGTGTTTTTTGCAAAATTATGCTGAAAAAAATGTAAAATTTTGAATTCTTCGATCTTTTGAAAAAATTGAATATCTCACGATCTAATTATTTCTGGAATCTTGATGTCAATAACAACTACTTATGCTAAAATTTTGAAGTTTTAAGCAATGTACAGACAGACGTCTGCTCTTATTAATAAGGATAGTTTTAAAAAACATACACTGGCTAAACTTAAGAAAAACAATTGATTTCTAGTAACATTTTCCAAATTTGGTAGTTTGATATCTCTGAATTTTTCCGCTTTTTTGACGAATGCTGAAAAAGCAATATTCAATCCTGAACCATCGGCAATATTTTCAGATTTTGTCAATTCTCCGTTCACCTATTTAATACGATTAAACATATTTTATTTTAATAATATTTTAATAGTTTTTTAATAATATTTTATTAAATAAACATTTCTTTAATAATAGAAACTAACAAAAAAATTTAATAATATAAAAAAAATTTCAAATAATAATTCGAAATTAAATTTACCCCATAATCATTGTATTGTTTTACAAAACATTCAGGCTTTTTCTGAAAATCCTTCTCAAATTTATCGGACCACAAAGAACCAAGATTTCCTTCTTTGTCGTACTTGTACCCTGTAAATAAACAAAAAAAGATTTTAGAAGTATTCATTTTTTTAATTACAATTTAAATTTCTAATTCCAAATTTAGTAATATTTCATTTCAGTAGAAATGACAAATTGAGAAAAATTCTAATTACAGTTAATAATTAAAATTCATAATAAATACCTATCGGACCAAAACCATGAGACATTTCGTGTCCAATGACAAATCCAAAAGAACCATAATTTAATAACCTATTTTTAATGCAATGTGTAAAATATGATTTGCGTTAATTTTTAAAGATTTGTAATGGCAAATAATAATAATAACACTAATAATTAATATTTTTAAATTATAATTATTCACGACCTACATAAGCTCTTTGTTATTATAAGTTGTAGGAATTAAGATTCCGGCAGCAATGGCTGAAAAGGAAATAAAAACGTTTTAATACTTTTCCATAATGCTTACAAAACACAAGTTATCAATATTTATTTATTAATTTAGAAAAGATTTTTGGCCAAATAATTTGGAGCCTGTGTAATAATAAGTAATAATAATAATAATAATAAACAAAAACTATTTATATAATTAAGTACTAAACTAATATTTTATTTATAAGTATTAGCAATAAAAAATGTTTCAAATTGCATCTCTTATATAATTTAAAATAAATAAATTAAAATATGATCTAAATATACAGAAGAAAAATTAAAAAAATTTAATATCTAATTTTAAAAAATTTAGTTTCTTACTTATTCTATTGCCAGAAGCTACATAATGAGCACTAGCCGTCAAAGGTTCCATATACCACCTGAAAAAACATATTTTTAATATTAACATTATTTAAAAAAAAACTTGTAGCAAATTTACGTTATGCTAAATGAAACATACTCATTTCCTTTAAATGGTTCTCTAAATTCATTCGCGTCTTGAATTCTCTCGAATTCGTTGATTCTCATCAAATTATCAAAATGATCCAGACCGACTTCGAGCTATATTAACAAAAATAGTTATTGTACATGACATTCTCGTATTAAAAATTATATTACAAGCGATTATTCTTACACCGTCATAGAGCTTATTAAATTCACTATCGTTGTCATAATATTCGGGATGGACGGTTTGTATTTTCATAGCTCTCAATTTTTCCCTAGTCAATAATTTTGCTGCCGCGTCCATCCAATTTGCTCTCGACATACTACTATCAAGTTCATTCCTAATATCTTCAAAAGCTTCTTTAACCTAAAAGTAAATTAATTTTCATCAAAGTAAAATAAATCAAATCAATTATAATTAATTTTAAATTATAATATTATAATATAATAATAATAATAATAATAATAATAATAATAAAATAATATTAATAATAAATGTATTAGTTTAGTAAGTTTATGAAATTTTCCAACTACGTCACTTACAGATTCAGAAACACTCTTGAGAAAATTTCGTTTTAAATACTCCTTTGAAACTCCATTTTTCAACAACAATTGATGTTCGCATTGATTGGTTCTAAAAATTAAGTGTTATTCTAATTAAAAAAATTTTAACTAAAATTTAAAAATTTTAATTAAAAATTAAGATTCCTATCTGGGTATATGAATTTGATGTAAACCTTTCTGGACCTCCTCTTATAGTCCTGCCTATTCCTTTCGCAAAATCTCTGAGGAACTTATTTGAATTCAGAAGATTGCTAGACATGAAATTCCAATGCAAATAATTAACTGTAATAAAAATATAATTTAATAATAAAAAAATAATTTAATAATGGAAAAATAAATTTAAAATAAGAAAATAATTTAAAAATAAAAAATTTCTTATCAAAATAAGGAAGTAAAACATTGTGTTTTTCAAAGTTTGTCTATTTATAACAAAAATTAATTAATTACCAATTTCATCGTGAGGCGTTTTATCCAAAAGTCCAAATAATGCATCGAAGTACGTTTTATCCCCATAAATTATAATTTCTTCAGAATCATCAAAATTTAATTTCGAGCCTTTTGCAAAAGCTTGAATCATTTCAAGCCAGTTTATCTACATTGAAAATAATAAAAAGATAAAATAAAACAAACAAGTTTTATATTTATTTTTTGTTGATTATTTTTCATACCTCTGACGTATTTCTCGTTGATTTATTACGATTATAATAATTTTGAAATTCTCTAATAGTCATTTTATTTTTTTCTTCTCCACTATGGGAGGCTTCCATCTAGATTTTTTGTTTATAATATTAATTTACAACTAGCAAGTTATTATTAAAAGAAAAAATTTCAAAGAATTTAATTATTCTCATAAATAATAAAATTCTTTAGCAAGAAATCAATTATTTTCAATTCAATAATAATGAAAATTCTCGAAAGAATAAAATTAGTTTTAAAAATTCAGTCCTTGTACGAAATTTAATTAATATCCTTAAAAAAATGTAATTATTTTCAAAAACTCTAATAAAATTGTTTAATAGTATTTAACTTTTAATGAATAATTTTAATAAATATTTTAATATTTTAATTTAATTTTAATTTTTTTTATCCCATGTATATGTATACGATAGTAATAATAATAACAATGTTAACGCGGGCAACTAAATATATTTATTATTTTTAGTGTTTTTTACAGTACTTTGTACGAATAGGCATTGCCCGTATATTTCTAAATAAATAAATAAAAATATTTGAAAGCATTACAACCTTACCGGGATAAATTCTAGCAGAAAGGATATCAACTTTCGAGTTTTTCTAATATTTACTCCATCATAAGTGTAATTTGGAGTATTCCTTGCATAATACCCTGGCAATACAAAAAGTTTCTCAACTTTTTCAGAAAGTCCAATAATTGTATCTAACTCATCTTCAAATGATTCCAATGCTCTTTCATACATTTTCAGATTAAAAATTATGTTACCTTTTGACTTCTTTAACTAAAAAGAACATATTATGCACTATATTATACAGTTATTAAAAATTATTTCATTGAAAAAAAATTACAAATATTACTTTAAATTACACGAGAAAAGATAGTTTAAACAATTTTTCGACAGTGTTCTGTAAAATTTACTGAACTACTTTTTCTGTGTATACATATAAATATAGACTTTCTTATGTGACAATAAATTTCCCTTACCCCTATACGTTTAATACTGGAATTTTTTGTATCTTTATAAACGCTTAAAACAAACAAAGGAGTTTTAATATTGCGCTGAATGTATCCTTGCATAACTTTCTGCCAGGGAAAATCTGCTTCCTTCCATTTATTTTCTTCCATAACGATTGGCCAACCACCCAAACCTTCTATGACTTTCGAAAGTCCTTCTGTACCTTTTCGTTCAATTCTATCTGTAATGGCAAATAGTTTTTATTAAAAATTATTAGTAACTGATAAATGATATTATATTTGCATACAGTGAAAAAAGTTTTTCTTTTAATTCTAAACGGATTTTAATCATAAAGATTTCAAACAATTGTTTTTGAAATTTGAAATAAGCAGACAATTTGGTAAATTTTCAAATTTAGACTAACCTTCATCCATACAGGCTTTGAACAATTTCTTTTCCACTGACAATGGAACACTGTCATCAGCTTTTGGTTCTTCTTGTAAAATTTCTATAAATTTCAGAATAAATTACGCACTTTTTTCAAAATCTTTTCATATCATTTCAAAGAGATCGAACGTTCTAAATTTTTATGCTAATTATTATTTAATTCTCTAATTTATTTGTTATAATAATTTCCTTTATTTAAATTCAGTAATTATTTTATTATTTTCATAATACATTAGAAAACTAAACTTACCTATCAATACGTTCTGAATACGTTTCTGCCATTTTTTATTTTCAGACCAAACCATTTCCCCTTTAGGAACAGGATTATTGGCGATCCATGAACCACAAGCATAATTATAAAAATCATTGCATGGATCTGCCGTTTTATTTATATTATTTAAGATGAAATTTGCTAAATAAACAGAACAATAACATTTTTCAGTCATTCTAAAAACAGATTTTCAATAATATTTTACAGATTTTATTTGTCGAATTAAATTCACGGAAAATCAGTCAAATTTCCCATAATGCAGTTTTAATGAAACCAACAATAATCATTTATAAATGTTTAACAAATACGTAGTAATAAATCAAATGACATCAGTAATGAATAAAATATTAATTATTTGATAAAGTAGAATTTATAATTTCATTGTTTTCTTACAAAAATCTTGACATTCACTGGATGTACAAATATTGGGAACAATTTTCTCTTCATTAGATTCATTGGAAACAATTTTTCCTTCGTTTGTTTCGGCTGCAAGTTGCTTTCCATAAATTATTTGGAACGAACCAAAAATGGTTAAACATCCGACGATAGTTCTGGAATAATTACATATTCAAAGGTAAAAATTATTTTCATTAACACAATTATTATTTTTTTTATTATTTATATTTATTATACAGTCAGTTAGATAACAAATAAGTAATTTTTTTCATTAAATTAAATTTAATTTAATTAAATATATTTTTTTTATTATAAGATATACATATATAGGCAATTCTACGTAAGATTTCAGTCGACCTGTTAAAATCAGCCAAAAATATTTTTTTTATTTTGTATTGAAAAAAAACAGGTATATTTTTTAAAAAGAAAATTAAAAATTTATCATACCCAAAGTTAAAAAAAATTAACTTGCTCATAAAAATTTTAAGTTTTTTAATAAAAAATGAAAAAATAATTTTTTCAAATAATTATTCAAAAGTAGAGAGTTTAATCAAATAACAACAAAACTGTATAAAATAAAATTTTAATGTGCATTTTTATTTTATTGAATAATACATTTATTTATTTATTTATTCATTTACATTGCATTTACAATTAATATTTTTATTAAGAAAATAATACTATTAACAAGATTTATTTTGTTTTAATTAGATTTATTATTTTCGATAGAATAATATTAAATTAAAATTTACTAAAAAATATTTAATAATAGACAAAATTCCAAAAATTTTTTTAAATTAAAAAATAATATTTACTGTTCCTAAACTATACTATGACTAGAACAATACTAATTAATATCTGGGCCATCGAAATGAATTTAATTCAAAATTAATATCAAGTATCCACAGCCGATAATCAGCAGCTGTATTAAAAAATTATTTTTTCAGTGAACTTTATATATTGTTTACTAACAATTGTTAGTAAAAAAAAATTGTTTGTTAAAAATTATTAAAAACAAGCAAATATGCAGAAATTTTTGTAACTTCTACTTTCATAATAAATGTTTATTTTATCAATAAAGACATTTAATTCGTAAAATAATTATAAAATAATAATTTGTACATAATAATAATTATGTACGTGAAAGATCAAAATTTTATGACTTAAAAGTTTTTTTTAATTTAAATATTAAAAATTTTAAATAATAAAATTTAAAATCTGTAAAGTTTCATGATTACAAAATTAATTGTGGAATAATTTTATTTGATAAATTTATCAACTATAGTTACGGTTTCTAAGTTTATATTCCCAAACTTATATTTAATACGTGATAAGAACAAAAATGTATTAAGTTCACGAAAAATAAACATAATGTGGAAATAAATATAGAATATTATTTTAAACATTTCTCAATTTTCTGATTTTTATGAGGGTTGATAACAATATACTGCTGACAATTGAAAAACTTTTTACTATTTTAAAATGTTACAAATCTACGAAGAAAATTCTTTTTTTACATTTTAATAGTAAATAATAACATTTTTTTCTGAAAATTCAGGAACATGTTTTGCATCATCCCAACATAAATATCGAAATGTTGAAAAAATTTCACCTGTCCATTATCTTAACGATAATAATTAAAATCTATGAAAATTTATTTAAGAAATATTTAAAAATTAAATATACTCACAAATTGATGAGCAGAAACATATTTTCAAACACGTTCAAAAATGAATAAAGTTTGAGTAAAGAATATAATTCTTCTAAATTTCACCTTCTTGGCGTCTTAACTCAACAAGAAGTTCTTTACGTTTCTAATAAAATTCCTACTTTTATACATACTCTGCTGATACGAAAATATATTTTAATATTACCACGTGTAGATTTATTTTCTTAACTTATGTATTTGTAATATTTTAAAACAGTTAAAATTTTTCTATTGTCAGCAGTATATTGTGAAAAAAATAATATCATTAATAACATGTGCAAATATACATAAAACTAAATAAATTTTTTAGTAACTTTTGGAGGCTATTCGAAAAAATATTAAAATGTTATCGCTCTTGCAAATAAAAATACAGATTCAAAAGCAAATGCAGATTTTGTGAAACTTTTTCTTTAGGCAAAAATAATTTTTTAAAAATTTTGGTTCAATAATTATGATAAATAAGTATATATTTTGTTTATGTCATTAAATATATAACTGTAATATAATTATAATAATTAAAATATTAAACCTATTTATATTTATTTATATTGAAATTAATTGATGATTAAATCCAGAATTATTATTGTTATTATTATTATTGTTATTATTATTATTATTATTATTATTATTATTATTATTATTATTATTATTATTATTATTATTATTATTATTATTATTATTATTATTATTATTATTATTATTATTTTTATTATTATTATTTTTATTATTATTATTATTAGTCATTGCTCATTATTGGTCATTTAAGAATTTAATAAAAAATAAACTTTCAATCAAAGTTGATGAAATTGGTCTTGATCGTTATAAATTTGAATTATAATTTTTGCACTATTTCAATAATTTTACAAGAAAATAGTGAGAAAATTTGAAAATAATACTCAACAAATATTAAATACTTACTTATGCTAAAAATGAAAATACCTTGTCTTAATTTTAGAGAAATAAGAATACAATGACAAAATAATGATCATCACAATTAGTAAAATGAAAACTACATTTATTTATATTATTAAGTGCAACATATTTTTTATTATAAATAATGCAAAGAAATTCTTTTTCCTTTTCACGCTTTTTATCTCTTTAAAAAAATGAATATTTAGTCCCAAACGATACATCTGTTTGTAGGATTCATATGACTATTTTCCGAACACTGAAAAGCTTCAGCAAATCCTTTAACATTAGCAACGGCTCCATTTATTCTCACAGATGTTTTCGTATGAACATCTTTTCCAACTTCATTTTCATAAAATTTAGTCGTACTTTCACAAAAACTCTGAAAACAATAATAATATCAAAATTTCTATTTAGAATTTTTCCTTTCATTCTGGATTTTTATATTTATAATTATGTTTTTAATTTTATTAAAAATAGTTTTAGAAGAAACATACATTGGCGAAATTCAAGAAAAATAATTGATTTCCAGTAACATTTTCCAAATTTGGTAGTTTGATATCTATGAATTTTTCCGCTTTTTTGACGAATGCTGAAAAAGCAATATTCAGTCCTAAGCCATCGGCAATATTTTCAGATTTTGTCAATTCTCCGTTCACCTATTTAATACGATTAAACATATTTTATTTTAATAATATTTTAATAGTTTTTTAATAATATTTTATTAAATAAACATTTCTTTAATAATAGAAATTAACAAAATAATTTAATAATATAAAAAAATTTCAAATAATAATTCGAAATTAAATTTACCCCATAATCATTGTATTGTTTTACAAAACATTCAGCCTTTTTCTGAAAATCCTTCTCAACTTTATCGGACCACAAAGAACCAACATTTCCTTGTTTGTCGTACTTGTACCCTGTCAATAAACAAAAAAAAAGATATTAGAAGTATTCATTTTTTTAATTACAATTAAAATTTCTAATTCCAAATTTAGTGATATTTCAATTCAGTAGAAATGACAAATTGACCAAAAATGCGAATTACAGTTAATAATTAAAATTCATAATAAATACCTATCGTATCAAAACCGTGAGACATTTCGTGTCCAATGACAAATCCAAAAGAACCATAATTTGATAACCTATTTTTAATGCAATTTGTAACATATGTTTTGCATTAATTCTTAAAAATTTGATATTAAAAAAAATAATAATGATAATAATAATAATAATAATAATAATAAAAATAACACTACAAATTAATATTTTATAATTATTCATAACTTACATAAGCTCTTGGTTATTATAAATTGTAGGAAATAAGATTCCGGCTGGAATGGCTGAAAAGGAAATAAAAAAGGTTTTAATACTTTTCCATAATGCTCACAAAACACAAGTTATGAATATTTATTTATTAATTTAGAAGAGATTTTTGGCCAAATAATTTTGAGCTTGTATGTAATAATAAGTAATAAAAATAATAATAATAATAATAATAAAGAAAAACTATTTATAATTAATTACTAATACTTCACTTATAAGTAGTAGCAATAAAAAAGGTTTCAAGTAGCATCTCTTATATAATTTAAAATACGATCTAAATATAGTGACTATAGCTATTTAAAAAAATGTTATTATATAATTTTCAAAAATTCATTAATATCATAAAATAATAATATATAATTTCAAATATCAAGTTTCTTACTTA